>CM039122.1:5886693-5960410 GCA_022036555.1 Microstegium vimineum | reverse complement strand
GTAGCACTAGTGGAATAATTTAATAGGCCTATAAATAAAATGTGTTTCTTCCACTCAGTCTCATCACTACAGTTTATCTCTCGAGTCAGTCATTTCTTCTATCCTTGTTAGGGTTTCTAGCCTCTAGATTTTTGTAGTGATCCGTAGATGGCTCAACCAAATCATTCATATGCGTAAAACAACTTTATAAACCTGATCTAAGTGGGAATGGATGCCTTAACCTCCTCTAATCCTCTGAGATTCAATATCCGAGTCATTTTCATTTTAATTTGGTTTTGGTGCTCTTCCTCTCCTGTTATCACCTTCACTTATTTTTGGTGGTTTCTTTGGATCCGAGCTTTTGGGGACTTTTGCGTTGGATCAAAATATGCAAGGACATCTAAAAATTATTCTCACCAAGTTGTTTGTGCACATTCATCTTGAGCACAAAAATCTATCCATCCGTGGAGGTGTGACATGTTGGGAGAGGGTGGGAGAGGGTGAGAGTTGAAAACCATAACTCTGCTATTTATATAAGACTGAGAAGAGTGGGGGTTTTGGGCTTTGGCTGGACCTGATTTACCGAGGCGGTTACAAATAGAATGTCCGTCTCGCTTAATATTTATTGAACGAGATGGATATTTTAAGGGTTCCCGCCTCGATTACAGTTAATAAAAAATGACCACCTCGGTTAATGTCATTAACCGAAGGGGTTGAAATTCCTGTCCGGTTCAGAGGGTGTTTTCAAAAGGTCACGGTAAATCTTTTTTTAGTAGTGGTACACCATTTGTAGGGTTTTCGATTTTTCTCCTAAAGTTGCTCTGTGGTGACCAATTAAAAAAAATGTGGTTTTGAGTTTTGGTCGGTGTGAATATTGGACATGTTTGGTAGCGTTTGAGCTCCATTTTGCGTTCCATTTCTTATGTTGGTTTCCCACTAATCGAAGGAACTTACACTACTACAGGAATGATTTACCGCAGTGTTGGCCTTAGGCGCCCGGAAGGAGACATCTTAAGCGCCCGCTGCGGTTATTCCATTTACCGCAGCGGGCCACATAAACCGCCCGCTGCGGTAAATGAACGCAGCGGGCAGCATAATCCGACCGCTGCGGTAAATCCATTTACCTACCGCAGCGGGCGGATTATGTGGCCCGCTGCGGTTATCCCCTCCCTATATATAGCAGTAGCCCTCCCTCCTTCTTCCCCACAACTTCTCCTCTTGCAAAACGTGGGGGGGGGGAGGTTTTGCCCGAATTTTTCACCAAATCTTCAAATTCAGTTTTAGAGCTTTGATTTGGGGGAGTAGGACACAAATAGAGGTACATGATTGCTCTCCCACCACTCTTTCTCCCTCGTTTTCTCTCTTTTTAGTGCAATTCTCCTCATGTGGATCTAGATCTAGATCCATGGGATCCACATGCATGGATTTAGATCTAGTTTGTGTTTTTAGTCTAGTTTCTTTATAGATCCATGTCTAGATCATATAAAACATGTGTTTTTCACTCTAGATTCACCGGTGTGGCTAAAGTTTTGTCGATTTTGATCTCTCATCTTGTTGGGGGCGGATAACCTTGCCGATTTTTTCACTAAATCATCAAATTGAGTTTTAGAGCTTTGATTTGGGGAGGATTGGACAAATAAGAGGTACATGATTGCTCCACACACCTTTATATTTTCTCATTTATTCTCACAATGACTATTGTGATATGTCTCATCATGTGTGTACTCTAGATTCATGAAGTAGATGTTTTTTTTATATATCACTTTGTTGTTTTGTCGTGTGTTAAGCTACGATGGACAGGCCCGAATGGATGTACCACATTGATGGAGTGCTTGATCTTAGGTACCTTAGCGAATTGAGGAAGTTTATGGCAGCTGCGAAAGCTCATCGTGCTAGTTTGAAGCGGACGACAACCGTATATCCATGTTCTAAATGCCGGAACCTCAGAGGCTACCCAGATGGTACGGTGCAATCACATCTGATTGTCAATGGGTTTATGGAGGGTTACACGGTTTGGACTTCTCATGGTGAACAAAGTCTCGATGCGAGTTGCGGTGTATCTGGAGTGAGCTCTTCGACGGCGACCAACCAAGATCATGTTCGACCACCACCACCTTCCGTTCCAGTGCCAGCCGCCACCGACGATGGCAACAATTCTCGTGACTACATCACAGTTGAAGAATTGCTCGAGAACATTCCAGATGATGATAGTGCCGATGATGGTGACACTACTGAAGATGCTACTCTGAGGGAACCCAAAGATGTCCAGCTCTTTGAGGATCTAGTCAACCACATCGACGAGGATGATGTTATGTATGGCAACCCAAAGTGGTTGGATAATTTTAGGGAGATGAAGCAGGAGGCAATTGATCCTCTGTACCAGGATGGTGGAAAATGTCCGGAGGGGTGCACGGTGCTCCGTTTCAACCTCCATATGCTGATGATGAAGGCTCAACATGGTTGGTCAGACATTGGCTTCAACGAGCTGTTAAGCTACCTTTCTACGACGTACCCTACGAGAGGTAACAAGGTGCAAGCTAATACATATCGAGCGAAGAAGCTCATCCGTCCAGTGGCGATGAAAGTTAGAAAGTTTGATGCTTGCCCTAACCACTGCATCATGTACCGGGGCGAGAAGTATGAGAACATGACGGAATGTCCACACTATGGATTCAGTCGGTACAAGAGGAATGTCGGTTGCCGCATGGATGCTGACGACATTCTTCCGAACAACAAGAAGAAGAAGCCTAGTGCTACGGCCAAGCAGATCTCAGCTCAGCAAGACGAGGAAGAAGAAGGTTACACGCTGAGGAAAAGCCCGCGCTATCCGTGTGGTACCTACCTGTGGTTGATCGTCTACGTGCACTGTTCAGGAATCCAGAGGATGCGAAGCTGCTGTCATGGCATGCATCTCCTGATCGGGTCAAGAACGATGGCAAGCTATGACACCCCTCCGATGCACAGCAGTGGAAGAATTTTGATAAGGAGTACCCCGAGTTTCGTGACGAGCCCAGACATGTCCGGTTTGCGTTCAGTACCGATGGGATGAACCCGTTCGGTGAGCTAAGCAGCTCGCACAGTACTTGGCCAGTCATCCTCAGCATCTACAACCTACCTCCATGGGTGTGTCTGAAGCGCAGGTACCTTATGTTGACGATGCTTATCTCTGGACCGAGGCAGCCCGACAATGATATAGATGTCCTCCTAGAGCCGCTCATGGAGGAAATGCAGATGCTATTCGATGTTGGGGTCGAGATGATGGATGCGTACAAAAAGCAGAGCTTCACAATTAAAGCCATCATCTTTGTCACCATCACTGATTACCCCGGTCTCTTCTCACTATCGGGGCAGATCAAAGGGAAGACTGGATGTGTAGTTTGCATCGACGGGACTTGCTACACTTACCTTTCGAGTTCCACCAAGCTGGTGTACACTCGGTATAGAAGGTTCCTTAAGGCCAAACATAGGTATAGAAGAAGTGATATGAATGAATACTTTGACAATAAGGATGAGCCAGAATGACTTCCAATGACGGAGACAAAGTGGTGGCCAAAGGTGTATGAGATGGTGAAGGATATGGATGACATCGAGTTCGGTAAGAAGAAGAAAGGACCAGAGGATGGGACAAAACCGACTAGGAAGCGAAAGCGCGACAAGAAGCAGGAAGCATCTCCTGATGACAATGTCCCAATCATCCCTTTCAAAAAGAAGTCGATCTTCTTCAAGTACCTGTCGTACTGGAAAACATTTCATACACCCCATGCAATCGACTGTATGCACCTAGAGAAGAATGTGTTTGAGAGCACGATCGGTGTTCTGCTGGACATCCCAGGCAAGACGAATGATGGGATCAAGTCACAGACCGATCTTGTCAACCAGGGCATTAGAAAGGAACTCCACCCTGGAAAGCCTCATAACGGCAGAGTTGATATCCCATTGGTTGCATACAACCTCACGCATGCCGAGAAGGTGACTTTTTGCAAATTGATGAGGGGTATCAAGGTGCCGACTGGTTTCTCCTCCAACATCAAGAGCCTGGTCTCCATGAAAGACCTCACAATGACCAGCTACAACTCACATGACTGTCACGTCATGCTCACGGTGTTCCTTCCAATACTGATAAGATCTATCAGTCCAGAATATGTGAAGATGGTGATAACACGTATGTCATAATTCTTTAACTACATCACGCAGAAGGTCATCGATAAGGCAGAGTTGCCTGCCTTAAAGGAGTTCATCGTGGAGACCCTCTGTCAGCTCGAGATGTGCTTTCCACCGGCTTTCTTTGACATTATGCCACACCTGATGATGCACATGGTTGACCAGATCGAGCAATTGGGCCCAATGTACCTACACTAGATGTGGATGTACGAGTGCTTCATGTCCACCTTGAACAGGTACGTCCATAACCGTGCTTACCCTGAAGGTTCTATGATCGAGGCGTACACAACCAAGGAGTCAATCAACTGGTGTATGAGGTACATTAAAGACGTGACGACGATTGGGTTGCCTGTTCACCCGCACGTGGGAAGAACTATGACAGAACCTCTTAAGATAGGGCCCACTTGTCAGGATTAACCTTAATCCCAACAGATGATCCAAACCTTAATTAGCTCGTCAGGTGTCGCCACTTTGCAGCGGGTCATCCACCTCTTTCCGAACAGGATCACCTCATTACAATCATGACAGAAGTAATACGAAATTCTTATATTACATCAAAGTAGCGGAAAAATTAAAGTCATATTACAAACCATAAGTTTTGAAACATAACTTAGTGTCATATGATAAAGATACATCAAGCTGCTGATAGCGAAAGAACAGACAACCGAGTTACTCTTGCCCAAGAGTCAAGCAAGGACAGTTTATTCTTCTTCTTCATCTACACTGACCACAGTCATGCAGCACGAAGCCACACAAACCGGGTTGTGGTCCTCATCTGCAACAGGGGTTAACAAACCCTGAGTACGGGAGTACTCCACAAGACTTATCCAACAAAGAAAAGTATTTGGTGGACAAAGCAGTATGCAAGTCATAGGATTCAAGGTGTGGTTTGCAAGAATCAAGTATTTTGCATAAATGAGCATTTATAAAAAGAATTGAAATCATTTAAGTTATCCATAAGATTACTCAAGTATCGATCTAGATGTATGATCGATAACAAGGTAATAACCATTCATATAGGGATCCAACAAGTATCCAGTTTAAGTGTATTACTACGTGGTAGAGGACAGGGTCATGTTTCCATTTTCGAGGAACACGACGATTCGAACCGGTTTATCCCAGCTGGGGCTTCCCTATCACACGACATATACAACCGCTTAAAGCACGCATATGACTACCTTTCCCTGGATCCTCTCGCCAAGACCGGGGTTACGCCACCCGAGAGCACAGTACACCTCCATCCAGTTCGCTAACTTGGAGGGTACACACTACTCTCGCCATCTCTCCACTCCCAGTGCGGGTTAACCGTTCTTCAAACGAGAATAGCTAGAGTCCAGCTTCCCGAAGTATGTGATAAGTACTCCAAAGTCACAACCTTTGGACGTCTACAACGGACGGTTCCTAATCGACACATGCGGAAAGAACCCGCTCACCAGACACCGCTAATGGCTCTCCAACACCGTGTCCGCCCGGTCTCAGATTATTACTTCCAGCAACAACATCCCTTTCTCAGAGAACATAACCATTTGCCGAAGCAATACGCTATGCGTAGGTGACCGGAAATCACCCACTCTAAAAGTTCTAAGCATACTAAGCATTTTTGCAAAAACTTTGCAACTTTAAACAAGTGACAAGGTTAAAGGTACAAATGGTACAAGGATAAAGCTATGCATCAAGTAGGAATTTAATAAAGTACCGTAATGCAATAGTATAAACATAAGTGTATTTAAAGCAATCATTTTAAATACAAGGAAATGTTTGAATGCACCGGGACTTGCCTTGGTTGGAGGGATAAACGAACTCGGGCCCAGATTCAAGAGAGAAAACTCCTTCACTGGAGGTATCCAACCCAACCAACGAACAATCTACACGATAAAATGACATGTCTTAGATGATGCTTGAATAGTAAACATGATGCTCAACACAAACAAGCTCATAAGAGAAGACTAAAACAGATTGCACCTTGAGTACCACTTCCCTTTATGAAGGAAAGCAACCCTAGGTTAGAAAGCAAATTAATTAAACCCTATTTATCTTGATTATCTAAGTTAACACTTACATCCAAAAGAACTGAGCAAACAACATTACATCAAGCATGTCCAACTTGTGTTTGTCACTGGACAATTGACCATCTATAGCAAATAATCCAAAATCACTCAAAGCCTAGAGTTATTAGGGTTTCTAAACCTTTTATAACTAAACAGGGCATTTTTACAGGATTAAAAACAAACTTGAACTAAACAGGAAACAGGAACAACCCTGCACAAAACCTACGGACGGCGAAGATCTGCCCAACAGTGGCACAGACGCTCGAGCGGCGTCGAGAACCACGAAACACGGCGGCGCGTCGCCGTTGATGACCAAACCGAACGGCTACCCCTCGAACTTGCTTCGGCTCGCCGAGCCGAACCCAACGAGGTGCGCTGCAACCAAAACAAACCCTCAGAGACACCTCATCGAGGGTGCTGGCGATCTGCCGGGGCTCGACCGATCGCGCACCGTCGAGAACAGACCTCGATCGAAGAAGAGAGACCTCGATCACAGAAACTAGGCCTCGACTGAAGAAGCTAGACCTCGATCAGAGACATTAGACCTCGATCGACCCTCGATCAGAGAAGCTAGGCCTCGATCGACACTCGATCAGAGAAGCTAGGCCTCGGTCGACACTCGATCATGACTCAGAGGACAACCGCGAGCAAAACGCTCACAGAAACGAGGCTAAACCTACACAGCTGACCTCGTTCGACGACCATGGCGGTGAACCGAGCTCGACCGCACACATGCCGACGGACATAGGCCTCGATCGACCCTTGATCGATTCAACCAACAACTCCAACAAGCTTAGCGGCCCCCAAACAACGCGAAGCGCACACGAAACGAACTCAGAGCTAAACGCAACACCCTCGTCGACAGCACTGGCGATCGGCGGGGATCTGCGACGTGCGCCGAAGAAAACACGCACGCGCTCGAGGGCAACTACCCCTCGAAACAGACTCAGGACGGCTAGGCGAAGCTAGCGCAAGACTCGGATCTCAGAAAGATCAACAACAACGGCTAGACGTCGAACACACTGCCGCGTCGAGCAAGAACAGCGGCGGCGCTCGAGGACAGAGCTTGAAGGCTCGATTCAAAGGTAAACGAGTAGAGCGAAGAGGTCGAGGAGCTCACCCTGGTCACGAAGCACTCAGCAAGCGTGGCCGGAGATGAAGCAGAGACGACTGTCGATGGAGAACGTGCCGGCGGAGATGAAGAACTGCGCGGCAACGAGGATATCCCCGGAGCTATGGTCCACCATGTGCAAAATGGAGAACCCGACAAGAATCAGAGATGAACAAGGAGCAAGAAACACAAGACAAAAAGACAATGCAGCTCCTGCGTCGCCCGGTCGAAGACTGACCAGAGCAGCGGCGGTCGCGTCGGAGCTGAGGAAGACGGATCCGCACTGAACGAATGCAGGCTCGAAGGCTTCAACTAACTCATCCCGAGGATGCGCAAGGTCAAGGCGAAGACAACGACAAAGGATTGAGTGATTGGAAGTGGCTAACGAGCTCGGACGAGTTCGTCAATGGAGGTGGAGCGCTCGGCGGATCAAAGCAGAGGAGAGCGAAGTAGAGTGGAGCAGTGGCGAGGAAAGGAATACGGAGAGGACAGTGTCCCGCTTTTAAAGATGGCAACAGGTTCCGTAAGATCGCCCCGTACACTCGACAAGACGTGAGTCCCTGGACAGGTTTCGGACAGGTGTGACGTCGAGGACCGCCCCGCCATGCAACTGCTCGAGGAAAGGACAGAACTGACCCTGCGGCTCTTTTGCAAAATGCTCAAGCTTCCATGGGTTTTCAGGAAAAACTTTGAACACGAAAGATGCTCAAAAACTCAAGATCTACAACTTTGCTTAAACAACCATAGGCAAAAAATTTATAGATTTTGAAAATCATGTTTAGGGTTTAATCCACCCCCTCTGGGAACTAGGGTTTGGATTCAAATTTTAATTTGAGAATTTGAAAAGATGACCTGCATTCAAACCATTGATCAAACGCAAACAAGTAAACTCATTTTAGTTCAATGCATATCCAGGTTTTCAAACAAACGAAAGATGCTTAATGCATATGATGATATGATCAAATTTTAATTAAGAGATTAACACCCGGGGTGTTACAAGAACCGAAGGGAAAGGGTGCGTGGGCCGGAAAGTGCGCACTGATATACCTAACAAAGAGGTATAAGAAGCTCATTATATCATCCTCCATCAGTTGGTGAGCATGGAAAAATACGTCGAACAACACCTGAAAGAGCTTCGCACCGCTCATGATGGAAAGCGCATAGAGGAATGGGTCCAGAAAGAGCACAGGAACAGTTTTGTACAATGGATGAAAGAGCAAGAAATATCGCCTGATGACGATGACAGTGACACTGTAAAGAAGCTTGCGCAAGGCCCGTCAACCCAAGTCACCATGTGGCAAGGGTATGATGTGAAGGGGTACAGGTTTCACACAAAAGACAAAGACAAAAAGAGTGCGGCACAGAACTGCGGTGTTCGATACGAGGGCGTAGACAAGTTCACACAAAAGAGGACACAATTCTATGGGCAGATCGAACAAATATGGGACCTCGACTATGGAGTCAACTTATGCATAACAAACTTCAAGTGTGATTGGGTCAACCCGAAATCAGTTGTAGTGGAGAATTACGGGTTAACCACCGTTGTCAGGTACAAAGGTAAGGGGTACCCTAAACATGTGATAATCTAATGCTTAACATTGCAACCATTTTTAAGGCAGGATCCAATCAGTCGTTCAAGACAATGGAGAAAGGCCCATCACGCAAAGGTCTCCCTCACCGGCAACAGTGACCAGTCATGGGTCGGCCCATTACTGGAAAAACAGTAGGAGGGATCCCCCCCGCCTCTACCTCGACTGACGGACAAGGGGCGAACGAACGACCCCCCGCCTCCACCTCGACTGACGGACAGGGGTCGAACGAATGACCCCTCCGCCTCCGCCTCTACCTCGACTGACGGACAGGGGTCGAACGAACGACCCCTCCGCCTCCGCCTCGACCCCTCGAATGACAGACAGGGGGTCGAACGAACGACCCCTGAGAAGGAAGCTCGATCGACTTACCTGCTCCCGGTATGGGGTAAAGGGGATCCAATGCGTCTACCTGCCCCCGCCTAACGCCATGGGCGCCCACTACCACAGTCAAATCCATCAACTCGCCGCCCATGCCCGGGACCTCCGTCAACCATGCGGCCGTTGTAGCCATGTCGCAGGTACGAAATCTAGAGGCACCCCCTCGAGCCATGAACAGGACAGCCCTCGACTGTGTCTTCAGGGATACGACAGGGTCATGCTGGCCTCGACCCCCCTCGACTAGGGGGCTCGACCCCCGTCTCCTACCACTCCAGCATGGGACCCGTCCTATCCGCTTCGTCCCGCTTCAACTGTGGAGCCTTCACCCATCTACTGGAGGCCAACCGTACTGCGCCATGGCGTTCGGCAACGTCCAGTCTGCTATCACCATGCCCTGAACACCGGAAGGACGGGAAGGTCACGCCGCTACAGCGATTGATGTCCCATCGCAAGCATGGCGCCGCGGACATCTCTCCCATGCCTCTACAGTCTAGAACCTCTGTACTCTCAGGCCTCCCCTTGATCTATAAAAGGGGACGCTGGGATAGAAGAAGGGGCATGCGCATTCGTATCGGCATCAGCAGGCGCATTCGAATCGACTCACGTATTCGGACATCAGAGATCTCTCAACGAGCCGAGACATCAGCTCTGACCCGCATACACCAAGAGCCAAGTCACACATACCACACCCGATTGCTTGATCGACCCCTCAAGCAAACCACCATCCGACCACCTAGGGTAGCCCTGCTAGTCCTAGGCTTCAGCTCACTCTGAGCACCCCCGTGTAAACCTTCTTGTACCCCCCTATACGAGCACTTAGGTGCAAGATAATACAATCCATCCTCCCCCGCTGGACGTAGGGCCTTCTTTGCCCGAACTAGGATAAATCTTGTATTCTTCTTGCATCACATCTGGGAGAGGGAGCACGCAATATACAAATTTACTAGTTGGTGATCTTGACCCCCTGGGTCATAACACCGACAGTTGGCGCGCCAGGTAGGGACATTTGCATGTCGATCAACTCTGAACTACTCTCCCAGATGGATTCCACGATCCCATCATTTCCATTCTCCACCACCATATGGTTCAGGAGCCTAGAGTTCATGTCCACGGGCCACGACCACGACATGGTTCTACTCTCAGGTAGTGGCATGGATAGTAGCGGCTCCGGTACGCCGGGGCCAAGGAGGACCAGACGACGGTCCCACCACTTGCGCCCCTCACCTGTGACCAGGGGGAGGCGCGAACGACGCCGCCGCACTCTTCACCGCGTGGATCCCGAGACGCCAGATGCCATCTCCCCAGCCTCAGCTGGTGACACAGTTCCTCCCTTCGGGAGCCTGTTTGACCCATGCTTGCGGGTCGGGGGCGGGTCCCTCACTGAGCCTGACTTTGGCTCTGCCATACCGTCATCTCAGAGGGTCCCCGTGGCTTCTCTTACATACTCGGCCGCGCCACCGCACAACCTGTTTCCACATGGGCTCTACAACAGCGCCAGCCTCTGTTATGTTTTTGTAGACTCGCAGATGCAGGCACGTTGCGGGTCCTCAGGGAACCTGCTACGTGCAACAATCAACCTCGTCACCACCCCTCCGCCGGACGAGCGCCCGGAGCCACGACGAGCCCTGGCCCTTGGGTATCACACTTGGGGCACGTTACGGCGACGGCTGGAGGAGGAGCGCAGGGGATCTTTCCCCAACTTCTACCATGGCTACCCCGACTCGGACTCCCCCGATGAGGATTACGATCCCACCCAGGAATGTTTCCACATCGACGACCAGGTTGACTCCCAGGACGACGTCAACGACGCCGTGACCACGGATGAAAGGGGAGGGGGCAACGCTACACCGGCGCGAAACGCCGACCCCCCGAGTCCTGACAAAGCCGATCCACCTCAGGACGTCCAGATCGCGCAAGTCCAAGAGCTGCTCGCCAAGCTCGAGGAGGAGCGTCTATGACTCCAGCAGCTCGAGCACGCCCTCGAGCGATATCGCGGGTGGCCACAGGGTGGAGGAGCTCGCGAGCGGGCTCGGGATGTCCATCGACAGATTGTCAACGAAGGGGCGAATGAGTGCCACGTCTACAACCGCGCTACCCAGAATGTCGTGGCAGCCACGATGCTGCTCCGCGACATGCCGGCACCATCGATGCCCCAGGCGCGACGCATCAGGAATGAAATCCAGGGGCTTCTCCAAACCGTGGTCGTACAACAAGCAGAGAGCTCGGCCTCGAGGCGCAGGGGAGCTGCCTTCGAGCAGCGGGACATACCCCCTCGACAAGATCGAAAGGTATTTGTCACACCCGTTTTTAAGAACAAAAACAAGTGCATAAAAGGCTAATGTGCACCCCAGGAATAGTCGCACACATGAGTTGACAAATTATAAAAGCACCCTCACAGTGATTATTACATAGCGAATAATTATTCATTACAAGTCTGAAACAAATAACTTTAACTAAACGAAGGTAACCGTGGAAGCTCCAAGGGACTGGTTGACTGGTTGACTCCAAGTCTAGTACTCATTGCGGTAATCATCAACCCAATCTTCATCTGTGGTGTTTGAATGCAAGGGTGAGCACATACGTACTCAACAAATATAACACGGGGTTCATGAAGCTCAAAAGGGTATGCATGGTTCATAGCGGTAAGCATTTTAAGTAGATCAAATTCATATTAATATCAACAATTGCCAAGGTAATTTGCATAAGCTCAAATATCCATGATCATAAAGTAAATGACAATGATACAATAAATAAATAACACTTGCATAAGCCACATAGAAATAAGAACCCAATAATTCTGTGAGTTTTCCGAGCCGCTCGTGTCCGTGAGCACGGCTATCATGATAGTTTTTAACTCTGATCAGAGGTGTACATCTTTACCCATGAGTCGTGTTGCCCATTTGCCCAGGATCATGACTCCCAAAACACTACCAAGGTGAGCGGGCAGGGTACACTATGAAGCCTTCCAAGGGTTCGTCTAACAAGTCAGGGCCGCAAGATTCGTGGCAGGGGGATGTAGAGCCAACCTGTCTACGGTCACACTCCTTCGCGGCTATGCCCATAGATTAGGAACCACACTATACCCGTCTTGGCACGCTCCTATTTGCGTCATAAAGGTAACCACTGAACAAGCTAGAAAAGGTCCCCATACTAAGCTAAAGCTAGAGCCATATAGCCCTCGTGGTTGTACTGTATATCCCAGATTTTGCCGACAGATAAGCTCCTATAATCAAATGTTGCTAAAAAGCAAGTTTACCATTATTGCATATAGTCATTAACAAATTAAGATCATGTACATCTGGTATGAGCGCTAGCAATGCTAATCATATATGGTAGATCAAATCATAGGTGTCAAGGTAAACAGGATATCAAACTCTAGGATCAAACTATGGTAAACAAAGGATCATGCATATGAATTATATTAATTGTGAATAGGACAACAAGGATAATCCCATGTTATACTTGCCTTCTTCGAAAAACTCTTGCTGATCCTGCTGGTCTTGATCAAGGAAAAACTCCGGTCCTTCAAAGGGTTGCTCAACGTCTATACCGATCAACAATCAACACCATTCAATCAACGGACAATCATACACGAAGCAAACAAAGCTATGATTAGAAGAGTACACCAACAGTAATAAAACAAGATGAAAAGTTTATAAAACTGATTTACGTATCGTTACGATCACATCGACGCTTCGAGCACGAAAAACGGAACGAAAACGACGAAGTTATGAATTAAACAAGTTTTCCTATACAAAGATATTAATTTTAAATCTAATCACGAAATTAAACAGTTTCAAAACTGACTAACAGAGGTACTAACATGTAGATAATTTTATTATGAATCTAACGCAATTCGAACAGATCAAAACGGATTTAAAACGAGCAAGTTATAGGGTTTTGAAATCGAGTGGCAAATCTGTAAATAAGCAAATTTTCATTTATTTTGAATAAAGATAAAGCCGAAAGGGAAATACGCTTTCCCGAGAGAGAAGCGTAGAGATCAATGGCGCCTTAGGACTGCGGGTTGACACTTGAATCTTGCCAGGGGCTCTTTAGCAAGATGTCAAATCGAAGGGGTATCGGCGATCCACGATCGTCGATCTCAGATTGAAGGGCCGAGATTAGAAGGGAGAGAGAAGGGGGGAGGCGCCGGGCGGGAACAATGGTCCGAGTGGCGGCTCACCATGGATTCCGGCCTGGAGGTCGGTGGCGCAAGTGGAACGGGGCCTATGGTTCACCAAAAGACGAACCGGGAGGTCCGGGAGATAGAGGAGAACGACGTGAACTTACCTCGAGCCTTTGCGCGGACTGAGGTGCTGCAGAGGATGTCGGCGACTCGACGGGGCGGACACCGGTCCACTGCACACATCGGTGAAAAGATGAGGGCGAGGTGAGGTGAAAAAGAGCTACTGAGAGGGTTTGCAGGGAGCCGGACCTTGTTCTGAAGGAGAGTGAGGCCTTGCGGTCGACGGAGGGGCTTGGCAAGGCTCCAATGGCGGTGGCGGCCACTAGAATTTGCGGACGGTGCTGCGGAGCTCTACTGCGAGGCGGCGAGAGCTATTAGATGGGAACCCTGGATGCGGTAGAGTAGGAAGGTGCTATAGGGACGTAGCTCGTGCGGATTAGGAGAGAAATCCCGTGAAGCTCGGGATTGGATTCGGTACGGGGGGGGGGGGGTCGGTGGCTCCGACTCGCAGAGAAGAAAGGAAAGGGGAGGAAGGGGACTGACACGTGGGGACAAGTCGTCAACGGCACAAGGACAGGAGTGGGAGCAAGGCATTCCCTACTACGAACTGGGCCGAGGGGCAAGCCGGCCCACGCGAGGGAATGAGAAGGGGAGGCCCTTGCGGCTTTCTCTGGGCTGAGGCAAGGAGAAAGAAAGGGAGGGGAAAAAGGCCTTGGGCCTGATTGGGGGAAAGAGGAAGAGAGAAAAAGAAAAGCTTTTTCCAATTTCCAATACTTGGTTTTCAAATGAATTTTCAAATACATTTTCAAACTCAGCTTTGGATACTTTTCAAAACCACTCAAAACAGAAACACAATTGCACCAGCATGAATGCTCAACATGTTTCTACATGACAAAATTTTAATTCACCAAACTATATATATTTATTTATATTAAATGCATATACGATAAAAGCATAACTAGATCAATTTAATGTTTTTCAAAACAATGCAACTTTGGAGTGTTACA
Organism: Microstegium vimineum; assembly: GCA_022036555.1. NCBI lineage: Eukaryota > Viridiplantae > Streptophyta > Magnoliopsida > Poales > Poaceae > Microstegium > Microstegium vimineum. The sequence continues at coordinate 5,945,945 of CM039122.1, read as the reverse complement.
GTATCTGTCCACCAAGACAAGGCGCCCCAAGGCGGAGTGGAGCAGCGACCAGTTCGAGACCGCATCCTCGACACTCAACAAACGCGAGACGCGCAACGCGACATCAACGTCAACAAACGACGCCGACACGGTGACGCTGAGGCTCGAGGTTACAGTGCTCATCAAGGTGGGCGCTACGACAGTGACGAGGATCGGCGTCGATCTCCGGAACCACCAGGGCCACGAGTCTTCGGCAGGACCATCCGGCAAACCGCCTTGCCTGTTCGTTTCCGTCCACCCACCAGCCTGGTCAAGTACAACGGCGAAACCAAGCCGGAGCTCTAGCTTGCTGATTTCAGGCTGGCATGTCAGCTAGGAGGAGCCGACAGCGACCATGTCATTATTCGGCAACTCCCGCTGTTCCTCTCCGACACCGCTCGAAGATGGCTCGAGGAACTCCCCCCGGAGTTGATCCATGGCTGGCCCGACCTGGTCAGGATATTCGAGGGGAACTTCAAGGGCACCTACGTGCGGCCAGAAAACTCCTGGGATCTTCGCAGCTGCAAGCAGAAGCCAGGGGAAACCCTCCGCGGCTTCACCCGACGGTTCTCCAAGCGACGTACTGAGCTAACCCACATCTCCGACCACGACGTCATCACGGTGTTCGTCGTCGATACAACCTGCAAGGAATTGGTGCGAGAGCTGGGACGGAATACCCCCAAGACCGCCAACGAGATCATGGACATCGTTGCTAACTACGCAGTCGGCGAGGAAGCCGTTGGCGTGTTCTTCTATGCATCCCCCAATAAGGGGAAGGCCAAGGCGGACGAGCCTGGGGGCTCGAACAACGGGCCCAAGAGGAACAACAAGAAGAAGAATAACCAACCGTGTCGGCGCAACGTCAAGCCCGACGATCTTGTCGCTGCGACAGACAAGAAGAAGCCTCGAGGTCCCCCTCTCGAGGGGGGCGTCTTCGACAAGATGCTGAAAGAGCCCTGCCCCTATCACAAGGGACCGACCAACCACAGCCTCGAGGACTGTCGCATGCTCAAGAAATACTTCGACTCTCTTGGCCTCAAGAAAGACGAGAAGAAGGAGGATCCACAAGACGAGGGCGATGGCAAGAACGGCGGCTTCCCCGAGATTCACGACTGCTACATGATCTACGGGGGACCCTCGACTCGACTCAGTGCGCGTCAGCGCAAAAGGGAGCATCGAGAGGTCTTCTCCGTTCGAGCCCGGGCTCCTCGATACCTCGACTGGTCCCACACGCCGATCACCTTCGACCGGAACGACCACCCCAAGCACATCCCCAATGCAGGGGTCTACCCACTCGTCGTCGACCCGATCATACTCAACACCCGCCTCACCAAGGTACTTATGGATGGGGGAAGCAGCCTCAGCATCATCTACGCCGAGACCTCGACCTCCTGGGGATCCCAAGGACCATGCTCCTGCCCAGTGCGGGGGGATTCCACGGGATCGTTCCAGGGAAGAAGGCACTCCCGATCGGCCGCGTCAAGCTACCCGTCTACTTCGGTACCCCCTCAAACTTCCGGAAGGAAGATCTGGCCTTCGAGGTGGTCGCGTTCCATGGCATCTACCACGCCATCATCGGTTGACCGGGGTACGCCAAATTCATGACCATCCTGAACTACACCTACCTCAAGCTAAAGATGCCAGGGCCCGAGGGAGTCATCACCGTCGACACCTCCTATGAGCACGCTTACGACTGTGATGTCGAGTGCGTGGAAGACGCCGAGGCGGTCGAGGAGTCTGGCATCCTCGCGGCCCTCGACGACTTCTCCAAGGAGATCCCCGACCCCAAGCGGCACGCCGGCAACTTCAAGCCTACAGAGGACACCAAGACCATCCCGCTCGACCCCAACTACGCGGATGGCAAGGCGCTAACGATCAGCGCTACCCTCGAGCCCAAATAGGAAGCCGTGCTCGTCGACATTCTCCGCATGAATGCTGACGTGTTTGTGTGGAGTCCCTTGGATATGCCGGGAATTCCGAGGGATTCGCCGAGCACTCCTTGGACATCCGGGCCGGATCCAAACCGGTGAAGCAACGGCTGCGCCGCTTCGACGGGGAGAAGCGCAGAATCATCGGGGAGGAGGTCGACAAGCTTTTGAAGGCCGGATTCATCAAGGAGGTACATCATCCCGAGTGGTTAGCAAATCCTGTACTCGTCAAGAAAAAGAATGGAAAGGATAGAATGTGCGTAGACTACACTAGTTTAAATAAAGCATGTCCTAAGGTTCTTTTTCCATTACCACGTATTGATCAAATAGTAGATTCCACTGCGGGATGTGAAACTCTCTGCTTTCTTGATGCGTATTCTGGCTATCACCAAATAAAGATGAAGGAGTCCGATCAGCTCGCGACTTCCTTCATCACCCCCTTTGGCATGTTTTGCTACCTCACTATGCCCTTCGGTTTGCGAAACGCCGGGGCCACATATCAACGATGCATGCTCCATGTCTTTGGAAAACACATAGGGCCGACCGTCGAGGCCTACGTCGATGACATCGTGGTCAAATCCAAAACAGTCGGGAACCTGGTTGGGGACCTTGAAATCGCGTTTGGGTGCCTCAGGGCAAACCACATAAAGCTAAACCCAGAGAAGTGTGTCTTTGGGGTCCCTCGAGGCATGCTCCTAGGGTACATAGTTTCCCAGTGCGGGATCGAGGCCAACCCTGAGAAGGTAACCGCAATCACTAGGATGGGCCCGATCAACGACCTTAAGGGCGTACAAAGGGTCACGGGTTGCCTCGCCGCCCTCAGCCGGTTCATCTCACGACTCGGAGAGAAGGCACTACCCCTTTACCGCCTCCTAAAGAAAACAGAACACTTCACATGGACCGTTGAGGCCGAGGAGTCATTATCCAAACTCAAATCCTTACTCACCTCGCCACCTATCTTGCTGCCCCCAAGCCCAGCCGAGCCCCTCTTGCTCTATGTTGCAGCAAGTACCCAGGTAGTCAGCGCTGCCATAGTGATCGAGAGGGCAGAAGAGGGACATGCCCTGTTGGTTCAGAGGCCCGTCTACTTCATAAGCGAGTTGCTTTCAGAAACCAAAATGAGATACCCCCACATTCAGAAGTTGTTGTATGCCATTGTACTCACTCGGCGCAAGCTCCAACACTATTTCCTAGGCCACCCGGTTACTGTGGTCTCGTCTTTCCCCCTCGGGGAGATAATCCAGAACCGGGAGGCGTCTGGAAGAATCGCAAAGTGGTCGGTCGAGCTCATGGGGGAAACTCTCTCCTACGCCCCTCGGAAGGCCATCAAGTCTCAGGTATTGGCAGACATCATTGCAGAATGGACCGATACTCAACTACCCCAGGCGCAAGTTCAGACCGAGCTTTGGACCATGTACTTCGATGGGTCGTTGATAAAGACGGGGGCCGGCGCCAGATTGCTTTTCATATCACCCTCAGGGGTCCACATGCGCTACGTCATCCGCCTTCACTTCCCCGCCTCCAACAACGTAGCCGAGTACGAGGCCCTCCTCAACGGTCTGCGCATCGCCATCGAGCTCGGGGTTCGACGCCTCGACGTTCGAGAGGACTTGCGGCTTGTGATCGACCAGGTGATGAAGGGCTCGAGCTGCCACGACCCCAAGATGGAAGCCTATTGCAAGGAGGTCCGAAAGCTCGAGAACAAATTCTACGGCCTAGAGCTCAACCACATCGCCCGCCGGTACAACGAAGCCGCTGACGAGCTAGCCAAAACCGCATCCACTCGAGGTACAGTCCCTCCCGACGTCTTCTCGAGGGACCTTCACAAGCCGTCCGTCGACCTAGCCTCGGGGGCTCCCGCCCTCGAGCAAGGGATCGACCCTTCCTCCTCGACCGATCATCCCTCGAACGGAGGAGAGGTCATGGAAATCGACGAGATAACCGCAACACTAACCCCCTCGATGGACTGGCACACACCCTACCTCAAGTATATGATACGGGAAGAGCTCCCAGAGGACCGTGCCGAAGCCCGACGCATAGCCCGACACGCCAAAACCTATGCCTTGTATGGGGATGGCCGCGAGCTGTATCGACGCAGCCCTACCGGCATACTTCAACGTTGCCTCACCCTCCAGGAGGGGAGGGCACTACTGAAGGACCTACACTCGGGGGCTTGCGGCCACCACTCGGCGCTAAGAACGCTGGTAGGAAGCGCCTTTCGATGCTACCAAACTCGTTCGATCTTGCGAGGGATGCCAATTCTACGCCAGGCCGACCCACCTCCCCGCCCAAGCTCTTCAAATGATAGCCATAACTTGGCCATTCGCAGTATGGGGGCTCGACATGGTCGCCCCCCTAAAGAAACCCAAAGGTGGCCACACCCACCTCCTCGTGGCCATAGACAAGTTCTCGAAATGGATCGAGGCTTGACCCATCGCCAACATTCAATCTCGACAAGCTGTGTTGTTCTTCACCGACATCGTCCACCTCTTCGGGGTCCCCAATACCATCATCACCGACAACGGCACGCAGTTCACCGGCCAAAAGTTCTTGGACTTCTGTGACCACCACAACATCAAGTTGAACTGGTCTGCAGTCGCCCACCCTCGAACTAACGGCCAGGTCGAGCGCGCCAATGGTATGGTTTTGTAGGGCCTCAAGCCGAGGATCTTCGACCGTCTAAACAAACACGGCAAGAGGTGGTCGATGAGCTTCCCTCTGTCCTATGGAGTCTTAGAACTACACCAAGTCGAGCTACAGGGTTCTCCCCGTTCTTCTTGGTCTATGGGTCCGAGGCCGTCCTCCCCACTGACCTCGAGTATGGGTGCCCTCGACTAAATGCCTACAACGAGCAAGCCAACGCAGCAGCCCGAGAGTACTGCCTCGACCAGCTCGAGGAAGCCCGGGACGTGGCCCTCTTCAAGTCGGCAAGGTACCAGCAGGCGCTATGGCGCTACCACGACAAGCACATACGCAAAAGGGACCTCGAAGTCGGCGACCTCATGTTGCGCCGTCGACAAAGCAACAAGGGGCGTCACAAGCTGATGCCACCTTGGGAATGACCCTTCATTGTGGCAGAGGTGCTAAAGCCAGGGACTTACAAGCTGAAGAACGACAAGGGCGAGATCCTCACCAACGCATGGAACATCGAACAGCTACGTCGCTTTTACCCCTAAGGCCTCGAGGCCTTGTACATTTTCTACATTATGTACATTTATCGCATTATGAATGAATAAAATGTTCTCGAAATACATTTCACATTCGTTCATAACTCTGAGGTAGCTTCGACTCTGCTCCGGCAAAGTCAAGCCTCCCTCGGGGGCTGATAGGGGGGGACCCCCTCCTAAGTCCTCTAAAAACCCGAAGATTTTTTCGAAACTCGGCCTCCTCTCTCCACCTTCGCCCCGAGTACGCTTCACGGATAAGTAAGAAATGCCTCGAGCTCCCTAAGGGTCGAGGGTCGTCGAGTCGGGGACTCCCCTACGCCTCAGGGCTATGGTATCCCCACTCGCTGCCCCCTCCAGGGATACGAGCGTGCGTCGAATACTTAGTCCACAAGCAACGACTCAGGCAAAGAGAAATAGAGACAACTCGAGAAATAAAAACACCCAGATGAATCTCGAATAAAATGCATTAGAGTTAAGAAGCCCCCAGGGGCTCGACATCATATTGTCACAAAAGCTAATCTATTACATGGACCTTCTTGTCCAGATTTGGCTCACATCACTACTCATCACCATCGTCGTCCGGCAGGGGAAGCACCTCGGCCTCGAATAGCTTCGCCAACTCACCGTCGGGCACCTCTGTGGCGTCGATCAGCTCATGGCATCTCGCCATGTTCGCTTCATTGGTCAGCTCCGGGTCGACGACAAAGCCGCTGGCGACGACGTCGAGGTCGTAGATGTAGCCCGAGCGGACAACCGTGAGCACCCGCTTCACGCCTATGTGAAGGGCAGCACGGACCTGCTCCGTCACTTCACGGGTCGCGGCGAAGAGCCAGCGCAAGAGGGAATCTCCACGCACGTCTCCCACAACCGGCAGCTCCGGCTCGACACCCATGCCGTCGTAGAAAGAGGAGATGGTGTCCCCAAGCCTCTCGTTAAGGCTCGTCTCTGCCCCGAGGAGGTTCTGAAGACTGGTCAGATCCTCGTGGGCTCGAGCCTTGTCCCCTTCAAGTTCTGCCAGAACAAATAGAGGACTCCGTCAAAACCAAAAAAGCAGGGGAAGGGTCGAAAACAGGCAAGCTTAATAATATCCCCAAAAAACTCACCTTTGGCATGTGCTTCCAGGGTGACGTAGTCCTGCTCAGCCCTCTGAAGTTGGTGGCGAACGTCGACGAGCTCTGCAGCTTGGTCGCTGTTTTTAGCCTAGAGCTCCTCGATGATCTTGCCAGTACCATCGAGGGCCCTCTTCTGGTTAGCCGCCACCTCCCCCAGAGCGTCGCGGTCGCGGGAGACGGTGTCAACATCCGCCTAGAGTTCCCGAACCCGCCCCTCGAGGGAGGAGCGGTCGACAGCTGCCTGCTTCAGGTTGGCCTCGAGCTGCCGGACCTGCTCCGCCGTTCGAGCCAATTCCCCCCTCAGTGAGGTGGCCTCCTCAGCCTTACGCCGGGCCTCCTAGGCAGCGTCTCGCAGCTGCCTGACCTCGGCGACCTCCTTGAAGGCGGCCTCGGCCCTCGACCGCGCCCAGGAGACCTCCTCCTGGGCGGCCTTGGCCCCCTCCTGCGCAGCCGCCACCTCGACCTTCGCCTGGGTGGCCTCGGCCTCCGCCTTCTCCAGCGAGGCGCGGCGGATGGGGAGCTGACTCCACTGCTCCTACGCCCGGAGGATGAATTGGGATTTTTCGTACGACCTCGCCCTTAGCATCTACCAGGGATAAAAAGGAAGGTCATCAGAAAAGAATAGCAAAATGACCCAAGCAAGATCAGAGAGAAAACGAGGCTTACTTCCATCCCCGGGTACAAATCCGGGGAAGCGACTTCCGCCGACACGCGCACCACATGGGCAATCCACGCCCGGAACTCCTCCAGGTGCTCCCACTCCCCGAGCTTGGCTTGATCATCAAGCTTGAAGAAGGTGCACCCTGGGTCTTGGGGGTCGGCCAGCTCGAGGGGCTTCTCGATCCTCTCTTCGACCACCCGCATGATGCCCTGGCGCATCTCGAGGTCACCCCCGTGGAGCATCACCCGCTCCGCCAAAGTGGGGAAGGGGGTCGCCCCCTCGAGCCGGGCACTCCCGGCCTCAGGGTCATCTTGCAGGGCCGCCGCTGGCCCCTCCGGGTCATCGCCTCTAGGCGGAAGAGGTCCCCGCCGTGAGAATAACCCTGCGCGATGAAGAAAACACACGTTAGCACCCAATGTCGCAGGCTCACTGCGGTCCCCTCCCTCCATGTCGACTAAGTTAGGGGGCGGAGCACCTCCAGCAGACGGCTGCCCGACCTCGACGATAGGCCGAGCAGCCGCCTCGGACATTGTCACGTCCGCCGCGCTACTTCCCTGCAGCGCCACGACAGCCCCCTCCGGCTCCGACCGAGGGGTCGTCACTACCACCATCTCCGCCAGCTCCACCGCCGTCATCGTCTCAGCCGTGGGCGTCGCCTCGAGCTCCTCGGCGCGTCCTCCCTCCTTGGCATTCTCAGGGAGCGGCGCCGAGGCCCCTTCGATAGGGTCTCCACCAACGGCGGCACCTCCGGCGCACCGACAATCGCTCCCTCCTCTCGCCGCGCATTCTCCTCGCGCTCACGTTGCTGACGTGCCTCCCACAACGCGAGGTTCTCGGGCCACCGCTTCGGCGTCGGGCACTCCAGCGTCTCTTCGTCACCTGCGGAGGTCAGGTCGACCACCTCCATCTCTACAGCGGCTTGGGAATCAACCATGACCGTCGTCGACGATGGCTCCACGCCTTCCGAGGCTACTGACGCGCCCCGCTCCGACGGGGCGGTGAGCGCAGCCTCGACCGCCACTCCAGCGGACCCCGCCGATGCGACGGGTCGACCCGCCTCTTCCTCCGCTCGAGTTCGCTCCGCGGCGGACTGCGCCTACCCACGCCGTATCGCCTCCCGTGCCTTGGCCGCCCACGCCGCCTCTGGGGCGAGGGTCGAAGGGGACGGGGCGGCAGGACTAGCCACGACGGTCATCTTGGCCGCGGCCTCCGCCTTTAGCCTTTTGGCCGGGGTAGGGGTCGCGCCCTCTGACGAGCGCTTCACACTGAAAAAGCAACTCATACGCGATGGTAAGCACAATTCAAAACCAACAAAAAATACTCGAGATCGACAGGGAAGCAACTTACCCCAGCGGAATCATGGGGGTCCGACCAATGGACCTGGAGCCGCTAGGGGGCTTCTGCGAGGCATGTTGGGAGCCACTTCTCCCGCCGGCACTAGCCGCGGCAGGGGTTGAGGCTGCTCCCGGCACCGCATCCTTGGCAGGGGCCAACGGCGTCTTCGTCACCACTGTCCTGGTCTCCTCCCGGGTCGACGGGCCTGATGCTCGTGCGCTCGACCGAGTAGGCGCCGAGGGCGTGCTCGACCGACCCCTCGACGGGGACCGCGACGAACGGCTACGCGTCTGCCGCGGCACTTCACCTTGAAGAGCCGCGGGGCGCTCGTCCCGTGACTCAATCCCGACAGCTGGGGTCGACCTCAACGTCGACCCCTCTCCTCCTCCAGTATTGGCGGCCGCCCCCTGACGCTCAGGCACCGCTCTTTCTTCCTCGAGCCCTCGCCGCGGCTCGGCCTCCTCCTCCTGCTCCGGCTCCTCTTCCTGCATAAGGACGATACCTGTCAAGTCAAAACCGAAAGGCCTAACCTGATACCGTCACGTCATGACATCATCTTTAACAACCTCATCGTTGCTCGACCCCTCATCCTCATCCTCCTCCGAAGGGGACTCCTCCTCGGAAAGGTTGGCCCGCCTCTATCGTGCACGGCTTCGTTCACGCTCCTCCTTCTCTCGGGCCTTTTTGCCCTTATCCTTCTTGGCCTTGTCCTTGTCCTTCTTGTCCTGCTCAGCCTGAAGGCGTCTCACCTGGGAGTCGTTCCGCTCCTCCACCGGTGGCAGCGACTGCCAGAAGACGACGTTCCCCTGAAGGAACGCTAGGCAGTTAGGACGCAGGCAAAGGAGACAAACAAGATAGACAAGAGGGCATTAACAGATAAAAGAGGTGTCGTACCAGCTGGACGTGGCCCTGGTCTGGCATCATGGGGACGCCGACGACGCCCCCACCTCAAACGCGCCGGCGAAGGAGGCGCGTACTCGGCGGACCACCCTCTCGAGGGGCAGCTCGTCCTCCACGAGACGACACCCCGTGAGATCCACCCCCGGGCGCATCTCGTCGAGGCATCGCGGACGAGCCATCAGCGGCACGACTCGCCGCTGGTGGAAGGCCGACGCGATGATTGCCGCCGTAAGTCCCGCCTTCTTCAGACTAGAGATCGCGCCAAGCAGGTGGTCGAGGCGCTCCTGCTTCTTCTGCTCGACGCCGTACCTCCAGTGTTCGGGCCTCGAGTCGATCGTCCTCCCGGTGTAGGCGGGGAACATACCGTCGTCGTTCCTCAGGTAGAACCACCCGGAGTGCCATCCTGAGTGGCTCGACGTGAGCTTCGCCGGGATCCAGCTATCCGCCCTCTTGAGGGTGATGCTGCAGCACCCTGCCCTGACCATCCTGTGGCTACCGCTCCCGGCCGAGGCGTGGAACAGGCCCGCCTCAAACAGGTGGATCCACAGCTCCCAATGCGGCTCCATCCCCAGGTACCCTTCGCACACGGCGGTAAAGACCGTCGCGTGACAAATACTGTTGGGGAGAGGTGTTGGAGCTCCACGCCGTAGTGGTGGAGGATCCCGCACAGAAGACGGTTGGGGGGAGATCCTAGCCCCGCCCGATGGAAAGCTTCGAAACTGACCACATAACCCTCCGGCGGGTTGGGCTCAGCGTCTTCCCTCGGCGGCACTATCCACTCCGGCTGGTCCACGGAGGTGATGGGTCGGAGAAGGCCGCTCTCCACCAATTCTCCCAAGCGCGCCTCGGTCGCAGACGACGGAAGCCAGGCGTCAGGGCCGCGCAAGTTGTAGCTGGCCATGAGAGCAGGGACGCGGATGCGCTCGGATGCGGAGGTGGAAGGTATGTTGCCAATCTCTCCTCTCCCTACCCTCGCGCACGCAGAGATCTGGCTCGGTGGGCGACGAAGGCAATGGCGAGAAGGAGGCAGCCGACTCCCCACCCCCAGTATTTATAACCAGAAGCCCAACGGGCAGATCTGACGAAAAGGCAGGTAAATCTCCGCATTTAATGTGCCCACCTACCGCCCCCTCGTATTCCACAAGATAGGGCACACCCATCGCGTCATCGGGCTCCACGCCGCACTCCACACCGTGCCCTACGCCTGCTACGGCTGCAGTCGAACGGACATCTCCTAAAAAGGTGTGCCTACGGCGAACAACGTGCAACAGTGGACGTTATCTTCAGAGGTAAGCAACGGACATCGACCCGTCCTTCAAATCTCGAGGGGGCGAAGGCTGGCCCCACAAACAGGGTTCGACAGCCGCCCTCGAGTACCTGAGGTCAGGAAAGGCCTAGGGTTATGGAATCCGGTCCACCCCCAAAAATCGTGAGGGGGCGAAGGCTGGCCCCACGAACAGGGTTCGACAGCAGCCCTCGAGTACCTGAGATCAAGAAAGACCCAGGGTTATGGACTCCGGTCCACCCCCAAATCTCGAGGGGGCGAAGGCTAGCCCCACGAACAGGGTTCGACAGCCGCCCTCGAGTACCTAAGGTCAGGAAAGACCCAAAGTTATGGACTCCGGTCCACCCCCAAATCTCGAGGGGGCGAAGGCTGGCCCCACGAACAGGGTTTGATAGCTGCCCTCGAGTACCTGAGGTCAGGAAAGGCCCAGGGTTATGGACTCCGGTCCACCCCCAAAAATCTCAAGGGGGCGAAGGCTGGCCCCACGAACAGGGTTCGACAGCCGCCCTCGAGTACTTGAGGTCAGGAAAGACCCAGGGTTATGGACTCCGGTCCACCCCCAAATCTCGAGGGGGCAAAGGCTGGCCCCATGAACAGGGTTCGACAGCCGCCCTCGAGTACCTGAGGTCAGGAAAGACCTAGGGTTATGGACTCCGGTCCACCCCCAAATCTCAAGGGGGCGAAGGCTAGCCCCACGAACAGGGTTCAACAGCCGCCCTCGAGTACTCGAGCCCAATAGGCGGATCCAACAAAAAGACAGTCGAACATACATCTCCTAAAAAGGCGTGCCTACGGCGGACAACATGCAATGGTGGACGTCATCTTCGGAGGTAAGCGACGGACGTCGACCCATGTGTCAAAATCTCGAGGGAGCGAAGGCTGGCCCTTTCACAGGGTTCGACAGCCGCCCTCGAGTACCTGAGGTCAGGGAGGACTCAGGGTTACGGACTCCGGTCCACCCCCAAATCTCGAGGGGGCGAAGGCTGGCTCCACGAACAGGGTTCACAGCCGCCCTCGAGTACTCGAGTCCGGGATGACCCAGGGGGGCAGCGCGAGCCCCTAGCTCGAGAACGAACTCTCGTGCCCCCCGGGACATATCCGAGGCATAACCACGGAATACCCAAGGATCCCTTCGACGGGAGGCATCGAGCCACCAACTCCATCTAACGGAGTTGGCACCTAGGTAATCCACGCGGTCTTGCTTAATGAGAACGCCTCAGGGCTTCTATCGACCCCTATCGAACGGGGCACGAGTTCTCACTTGGATTTCTACCCGCACCGGGCACGATTTCTACTGATTTCCGCCCGATACCAGCTCACAGAGGACTTCGAGGCTCGTCCTAACAAGGATAGCACGATGCTCTTCGCCCCACAATCCGAGCGCAAGGATCCGTGGGAAGGACGCTAGGAGGTAGTGAAAGCCCAGCCACACGAGGCTCGAGGGCTAGACTACGCACGACACCCCTCGACGAAAGAGGGTCGAAAACACTCATAGCTTGGCAGATAGAGTTGACCCCTCGATAGGGCACTATGACTCCAGTTTGACGCTCGAGGGAGCGAAGGCTGGCCCTCGGAAGGGTTTCGACAGCCGCCCTCGAGCACCCCCTTCCCAAGGAAGTGAAACGCTCGTAGCCTGACGAACAGAATCGACCGCTCGATAGGGCGCTATGACTCCAGGTAATCCTAACTCCCCTCGATAGGACACATGTCAAAGCTCTCAGAGGAGTTCTTAATCACTCCTCTGGGGCCTCGGGAGCTAACCCCGCGGGGTGCGCTCACGCGCACCCCACGGAGAATCAGACCTTTTACTAACCCTACAGATCATCGGCAAAAGCCCCTATACGGATTATTCTTATCCGCATAGAGGTTCGGGAGCTACTGTCGGGTACAAAGGTAAGGGGTACCCTAAACATGTGATAATCTAATGCTTAACATAGCAACCATTTTTAAGGCAGGATCCAATCAGCCGTTCAAGACAATGGAGAAAGGCTCATCACGCAAAGGCCTCCCTCACCGGCAACAGTGACCAGTCATGGGCCGGCCCATTACTGGAAAAATAGTAGGAGGGACCCCCCCCCCTCGCCCTTACCTCGACTGACGGACAAGGGTCGAACGAACGACCCCCCGCCTCCACCTTGACTGACGGACAGGGGTCGAACGAACGACCCGCCGCCTCTACCTCGACTGACGGACAGGGGTCGAACGAACGACCCCTCCGCCCCCGCCTCGACCCCTCGAATGACGGACAGGGGGTCGAACGAACGACCCCTGAGAAGAAAGCTCGATCGACTTACCTGCTCCCGGTATGGGGTAAAGGGGATCCAATGCATCTACCTGCCCCCGCCTAACGCCATGGGCGCCCACTACCACAGTCAAATCCATCAACTCGCCGCCCATGCCCGGGACCTCCGTCAACCATGCGACCGCTGTAGCCACGTCGTAGGTACGGAATCCAGAGGCACCCCCTCGAGCCATGAACAGGACGACCCTCAACTGTGTCTTCAGGGATACGACAGGGTCACGCTGGCCTCGACCCCCCTCGACCAGGGGGCTCGACCCCCGTCTCCAACCACTCCAACATGAGACCCGTCTTATCCGCTTCGTCTTGCTTCAACTGTGGTGCCTGCACCCGTCTACAGGAGGCCAACTGTACTGCGCCATGGCGTTCGGCAACGTCCAGTCTGCTATCACCATGCCCTGAACATCGGAAGGACGGGAAGGCCACGCCGCTACAGCGATTGACGTCCCATCGCAAGCATGGCGCCGCAGACATCTCTCCCATGCCTCTACAGTCTAGAACCTCTATACTCTTAGGCCTCCCCTTGATCTATAAAAGGGGACGCTGGGATAGAAGAAGGGGCATGCACATTTGTATCGGCATCAGCAAGCGCATTCAAATCAACTCACGTATTCGGACATCAGAGATCTCTCAACGAGCCGAGACATCAGCTCTGACCCGCATACACCAAGAGCCAAGTCACACATACCACACCTGATTGCTTGATCGACCCCTCAAGTAAACCACCATCCGACCACCTAGGGTAGCCCTGCTAGTCCTAGGCTTCAGCTCACTCTGAGCACCCCCGTGTAAACCTGCTTGTACCCCCCCCTATACGAGCACTTAGGTGCAAGATAATATAATCCATCCTCCCCCGCTGGACGTAGGGCCTTCTTTGCCCGAACCAGGATAAATCTTGTATTCTTCTTGCATCACATCTAGGAGAGGGAGCACGCAATATACAAATTTACTAGTTGGTGGTCTTGACCCCCTGGGTCATAACACCGACAACCGTGAACCTCAAAAGCACGGGCTACAAAGACGACCAATGGGTACTTGCAACCAATGTAGCGCAAGTGGCGTACTATATCTATCCACCGGATACAAAGAAGCATGTGGTTGTGTCCGGAAAGCAAGGATCGTGGGAGCTGATGGGGTGCAAAGCCCCGAGCAGTAAAACAACTACGCGGAGCTCCAACTTTTTACAGATCATGAAAAGAAGATCAAGATAGTCGAGGTCGGTTGCAAGCATAGCAAGATGAAACCGTGGGCACGGAGTGGTAATGAGAAGAGGGTCGTGAAAGCTCCTGCACCAAAATGAGATGTGTTACACTTTTTTTTGTAATAATGTAGACCAATACAAGTTTGTGACATGTGAACCTGGTTATAAATATAGATCTTGATGAGTTTGACAAACTTTGTATTCATACAAAATTTACCACAGCGGGCTTCCTACTTTGCCCGCTGCGGTAAATATTTACCGCAGCGGGTATCTTAAAGGGCCCGTTGCGGTAAACATGTTTACCGCAGCGGGCGCTTAGGTTGCCCGCTGCGGTAAATGCGTGCATATATATATGGGCAGCCGTCTTGTTCAAATTTCTAAGTCCTCGCTCCCTTTCTTCTTACCCCGAAGGGCTGTCAGTTTTTGCAACCGCCGCCGCCATTCACCTCCTCCTCAACCCCCGTTCTGCTCCTCCGTCCCGCCGTCGTCACTCCGCACCGGCCGAGCGTGGGCCTGCCGGAACCCTTGACGCGGTCGTAACCCTAGCCGCCTCCGGGTCCGCCGCCTTGCCATTTGGAGCCATCGCCACCGCCTCATCGTCCGCACCTCCTCGTTGTCCGCCCCGACTTAGCACACGCGGGCCGGGAACCCTAGCTCCTCCGCCGTGCGCTCGTCGTCCGCTCCTCCGCCGGCCGCCACCGTCCAGGCCACGTCCCCTGGTACCCTAGCCGCCACCGCCAGGGCCACCGTTCCGGCCGGGAACCCTAGCTCCGCCGTCGTGGTGCTTGTGCTGGTGCTGTGCTGGTGCTTGTGCTTGTGCTGGTGCTTGTGCTGGTGAGGTGATGTGCTATGCTTGAGGTGCGGCTGGCTTGTGCTGGTGCTTGTGCTGGTGAGGTGAGGTGTTGTGTTGTGCTTGAGGTGTTGCTGGCTTGTGCTGGTGCTGTGCTTGAGGTGCTGCTGGCTTGTGCTGGCTTGTGCTGGTGAGGTGCTGCTGGTGCTTGTGCTGGTGGTTATCTCTACTGGTTCTTTCCTTGTGCTGGTGCTTGGTACTGTTCCTAGTGGTTCTCTGCTTCCTGGTGGTTCTTGTGCTGGTGGTACTGCTTGAGGCTCTGGTTATCTCTCTTGCCTCTTCCCACGTAGACCGTCTACGTGTTTGTGAGTGACAATTGCCTTCTACTTCTACATATGAGATATTTAATTATGCAATCTGCTAGTCTCTATAACTTGGGTGTGATTGCACTGGGGCGGATAACCTTATTGCTTGATGATAACAACCGGTGTAGTGAGACAACAACGTGATAGTCGGGTTTATACTTGTTCCACTCGTTACTCCTAGACTACTAGCTTCTTGTCATCCTAGAATCTACTTGTTACTCCTACACTTGTTACTCCTATACTTGTTACTCCTACACTTGTTACTCCTATACTTGTTACACTTGTTACTTGTTTTCTAGAATCTACTCTGGTTATCCTATAATCTACTTTGTTAAGATGACTACATTACTACTTGTTACTCGTAGACTACTAGCTATTCCTCATCTTACAGTTCATATTCATAGTAATTGAGCTCTACATTTGGTAAGATGACTGTCACATTAGTCGATGATCCGTGATCACCACGTAGCGTTGGACGGCTTCTTTGCAGTAACCCGCTATTTTGAGAGCAATTTTTCCTTAAACACATGGTTATGCTTTGTATTGTTTTTTTGTAACTTTAATAATATTAAACTAGCAAAATACATCATATATAGAATATAAATGGAGAACCCAAAAGAGTGGAAAACACCTACCCCAAGTCCCTCTTCAAACTCACTGTGCAGTCAAGTCTCGATTACCCCTCCGAGGCCAAAGAAGAATCGCACAGAGGAGGACGCTGATCCGAGTTGGGAACCATGGAACGAGGGTGAAAGTGTGGCTCGGGTTCCGAGCCGAGATAGCGTCCACACCGAGGTACTTGCAGCAACCAACACACTTTTTGCGCTTTGTGCTAAAGCGGTTGAAAACTTGAATGCAAGTATCTCTGAACCACAGGTACCGGGTTCTACTCGGATGCTGGTTTTCGGAGAAGAAGAGGCCCCAGCTGCCTCCACCGGGACCTCAACATCCAAGTCTAAGGGAACCAAATGGAGGAGGGGTGAACATGGGAGGCACAGGATCGATAGGAGCGAGGAAGTCCACGAGATCATTGAGGTGGGGCCTATGGGGAGCCGGTCAAGCCTCGCAAGGTCATTGCAGTGTTCAGCAACCAAGTTGCCGTGATTACAAGGGACAAGGTGGAAATCACTTGGCCTGATTGGCACGCTGTCCTGGAGGAATACAAGGGCCTTATCTGGACTCTAGTTAGGAGGAAGTTCAACTATCCCGAGAACGCGGATTTGGCCAAGTGCAAGGATTGGGTCATGCACGTGGCGGGGACTTCCATTCGCGATTTCAAGTCAATGTTGACGAGAGATTGGTTCAAGAAGGGCAAGAATCCGTGTACAAAATACAATATGATCAAGGATCATCAGTGGGAGGATTTTTGCAAACTCAAAAGCTCAAACGAAGAAAAAGAAAAGAGTGCCAAGTTCAGCGCACTCGCGAAGAAGAACAAGTGGCCCCACCACTTGGGAATGATTGGGTTTGTCGGCAAGAGGGAAGAGTGGCGGAAACAAGATGAAGATATGAGAGCGAGCGGGCAACCAGATCCGTACCAGGACGTCGAACCTAGGGCTAAGGACATCATCAGAGCTCGAATTCCAAAGAAGCTCAAGGAGGGTGCAACCAAGTTCAACGAGCCTGGGTTCGAGGAGGTGGAGAAGGCTGTCATCGAAGCCTCCAAGGACAGCGGGTCCTATGAGGTTCAGAGGGGCCATGACCTACTTACTGAGGTCCTAGGAACCCCGGAGCACCGTAAGTGATGACTTGCGAGTTAATTCCATTGATCTCTCCTATTCTATACGTCAACTCTACACCTATTAGACTATATGGTACGTTCACGTGTATATGCAGGATGTCTGTCACCGTAAGCAACAAAAAGCATCATCCAACTCTTTTTCTCTCTCCAATGCATATCAATGAGGGTGCCATCAAGGGTCACATGCCAACGGATAAAAATAAGACAAAAAACAGAGAGAAAAGGAATATAAAGACAATATGAGGAATTTGAAGAAGAAAGTGGCAGACTACATATGCTCAGTAATGTTGAAGGTCAAGGAGGATGGGCCACGGTGTATCATGGCTCCATATCACTTTAGGTAAGTATGAAAACATGTCCGTAGAGTTCCGAAGTGGGTAGGATCAATCTTTGTAATCATCCTAACCAATAGTCTGTTTGAATCGTGCAGCAACGGCCACCAGGGCCATTGGGTTGCATATCTCATCTATCCTCAAGATGGCAGAGCGGTCGTATTTGACTTGTTGAGGACGATAAACAAACAAGGGTACAAGTCATTTGAAGATTGCTTGAAAGTGTAAGTCAATAAGCATTTTTCATCTTTTACGGTTATCGTTATTAATCAAAACATGTCTAACTCTATTACATTTTGTGCAGGGCTTATAAGTCGTACTTGAAGAATCCCGAGTGCTGGGATCGCAGGACCGATAGTTGCAAGGAGAACAACACCGACCACATCAAAATCCGACGCGAATTTCCGGTATGTAAAGTAATTGCAAAGTTCATTTGTGCTTTCTTTCCATATGTGTTTGTTCTAAAGCTTCTATAATTATTGTGCAGTGTGCCAAACAACCGGTTGGATCCAAAGCATGTGGCTTGTACACCTGCGAGCATCTGAGGCAGTGCAGGGAGTACACTCAAAGCTGGAAGAAGCTTAAGGAAGGAGTCAAATATTGGGTGAACACCTACAAGCCATCCTTCAAGAAAGTTAAGAGGGAAATCTGTAAGTTCATCGTGAAGAAATGCGTTCTCGAATGAGAACAATTCTTTGACAAAGAATCCCCCTTAGCTATCAAACCCAGGTACGAGAGGCTTAGAAAATGGACGACTTTGCTTCGCCCAAGTGATTACAAATGGCCCGTGGACTTTTCTTAGAGGATTTTGTAAATGTAACTCAAATGAACTTGTTGGTTTGATGTGATGTGTATATAGATGTTGAAAACTGTGTATTATGTCATGTGCAATGCTTGGATGGTGTATATATAAATGTTTGCTGCATATGTATGAAATCTGGAAATATTTTGAATTCAAATTCTGGGAATTATTTGAATTCTGTTTTTTATTTTTTAATTTGAAAACTATTTACCGAAGCGGGCAACTTAAGCGCCCGCTGCGGTTAACCAAACTTAACCGCATCGGACGCTGGAAGGTTGCCGCTGCGGTATATCCATTTACCGCAGCGGGCAACACAAGGCGCCCGCTGCGGTTAATGGTTGTTAACCGCAACGGGCACCTTATGTTGCCCGCTGCGGTAAACCGTTTCTTTACCGCAACATGGCAGCGCAAGCGGACGCTGATGCCCGCTGTGGTAAAGCGGTTTTGGCCGCTACGGTTAAGATTTATGTAGTAGTGTTATCTAAGTACTCTAGTTACTATTTGACTTGAGTATTAGTGGTAAACCAACACATGATTGGTAGCATTTGAGGTCCGTTTAGTATCCTATTTTCATCCTCGGTTCAGTGATTGCTTCTTGACCCGCTTGCTTTGTGGTGTTTTGTTGTACTGTGTTCCCAAGGAATATTCATCCTCTCTTTTTGGTCATGGACATCATGGTATTTGCATCTTGTGTTTGGTAGTGATTTTAGGACAACAACAAATATTTTAAAAGAAATTTGAGGCTCTCATTCACCATCCGTTGATCGTCGTATTCAGTCCTTCCGTTCATGATGGTCTCTGGATCTAGAGATACGTGTGCGAGAGCCACCTCGATCTAGATCTAGTTCGTTGGTTTTTTCAGGAGTATATGTCATATAGCTCCATTAAAAGATGGCATGCACATGTATACTTTATCCCTAATTGATCTAGTGTTAATGGATTAACACAAGTTGCCATTGGAGATGGCCGAAAAAAAGTGACTATTTGCCAGAGGTGGACGCATTGCTGGCCTCTGCAAACCTAAAATGACCATCTCAGAAAAGGATTTCAATAGTAATGAAATGCAGTTCTGTTTGTGTGAGTCGTGAGAATCAATGCATGCAATTATGAAAGCATGACCTCCATCGTCTACCTTCATATGGATCCTTGTTTGTCCAAACCGGATGCATATATAACTTCAAAAAAAAAAAAAAGAAGAGACGGATGGAAATGCAAGGACCTAGGACCCAGTACAAATCAAGTAACTTTTAGGTAGTGCTGAGTGCCTACAGGCCTTTTCAGATTCCTGAACCAAACTTTTGAAAGGCTTTGAGTTGAGGCAAGCAGCCAAGCAGCAGGACAGGAGGAGACGGATCGGCGAGAACAGTTAGCAGCAAAGCTGCTGTCGGGTGGCACTGCCCGGAATTGAAACTGTTTACAGTAGCATCACGTCCGGCCATGATGGCATCTCTGTCCGAGTAGCGAGTGCTTTCTCTTGTTCCTGTCTCGTGATCCGCCTGTCGACGACTGAGCTCCGTCCTCCTGGTCTCCTGGAGCCCCCTCGCCGCCGTACGGCTGGGCGGTGGCGCCTTCTGGGCCGCCTCTGCCCTGCACTGCACTGCATCTGCATGCATGCGCACACAGGCACAGGCACAGCCGCACAGGCACGCACCACGCAGGCAGACATTACAGCGAATCGCCGCGTGATGAGTCCATGTACACCGAACCAAGCCTTTCAAAGCTCCCGATCCGGACACGGACACATGTGTGATGATGCACTTCAATTGCAGTCATCTGCTCCTAGCTTGTTGTATTAAAGCAACCATGTTTTAGATATTAAGATCCTGTTTGGAAGCACCTAACTAAAGTTTAGCTGGCTAAAATTTCTGAGTTAAATTTTAGCTAGCTAAAAAGTCTCATAGCTAAATTTTAGTTGAGTGTTTGGATGCACTAGCTAATAGACTCAACTAAACTTTGGCTAGCTTTAGCTACATTGAAGTAACTAAAATCAGCTAAACTTTAGCTAGAGTTTTAGCTAGCCTGTTTGGATGCATGGAAACTAAATTTAGCTAGCTAAAGTTTAGTTGGTGCATCCAAACAGGCCCTAATATGGGCGTGATTGATTGTGGGGCAAACCTCGAGACAGGATGGTTACACCGTACAGACCCGAAGAAGCCTGGCTCGTGCAGTGGTCATGTTTGGTTGTTTGATTGGTTTATGAGTCCGGCTTATTAGCAATGATACAATATTTTCACCTTAATAAAACAACAAAAAACAACATCAATTAACTTATCAACCGTAAAAACGATCAGCCGAATAGGCCGATTTGTTGATATAGTAGAGGTCATGTTTGGTTACATTCATGGATTAGAGTTTTTAATGTCTGACATTTAATTGTGATAGAGACATGCGGGATAGAGGAGAAGCAGGCAACCAAACAAGTCCAAAGTGGTGGCCTTTGCTGGATGGCCTTTCTTATGCATTCAACCAATCACCCCCGTGGTACACATTGAGTGTGATCTTGGTTTTTTGAATTTCCTTCAGCCACATGCAAGAACTAGCAGGGGTTTAGAGAGAATAGGCAATAAACTAGATGTGCATGGACTAGCAGGGTTTCATAGAGAGGATACCCTTATATTTTGGATTGACATCACCATGCTGCTTTGTACTCCTTTGTTCTTAAAAGAATGCAACTATATAGATTACGTCAGTAAAAATATTTCATGTTTAACTAAATCTATAGTAAATAGTATTTATATTGGTATAATAGATATTGATATTTTTTTATCTTTACTTGGTCAAACTCAATATACTAAAACGTAACATTGTACTAGAATTGCATTCTTTCTTCCATGAAGAGAATAAGTAGTTAGGCTTTTGCAAAAGAAAAAAAAACTTGAACTGAAAACTGGAAGGTAGTAGGTATTATGTATATATATATGGTAGGTTTGTGTGTGTGTGTGTGTGTGTGTGTTTACTTTTCTGTTGGTAAATTAATACTAGGAAGTGCATGACCTAGATTAGAGAGAATGCACTCTATCATAAAACAATAGATTTTAGGATCTACCATATATATGCCGATGGTCAAGGTAAAAGCCGCGGTACGCCCCTCAAAATAGAGACAGACATGTGTTGATAAAATAAAAAAATGTATTGGAAAAATAGAGACGGATCGGAGGAAGTATATATAGCGCGCGCGAGTTGTTTCTAGT
Source organism: Microstegium vimineum (assembly GCA_022036555.1). Lineage (NCBI taxonomy): Eukaryota > Viridiplantae > Streptophyta > Magnoliopsida > Poales > Poaceae > Microstegium > Microstegium vimineum. The sequence continues at coordinate 5,924,818 of CM039122.1, read as the reverse complement.
GGTGTTGTGGACTGACAGCACTCATGCACCGAGCGAGAGCTCGAGATAGCTAGATCAGTGTAAATAGTGCTACGTACTTGTACAGTAAATAGAACTACAGTTCACTCTTAGACGTAAGGGGTACAGCAATAACGGTCGGCTAGCTAGGGGCAGTAGTGGCGCATGCATGTTTGCTGCTGCAAACAACACATGACACGTCCAATCCAGTTGGATCCATATCCATATGCGCTGAACCTGATCGAGCGCGCGGCTGTCCATATACTACGAACGGTGTAACTCCGTATGTGCATTATGGTCGTCCGTGCAGATGCTGCAGCCCGGCCGCGCGCGCGCATGCCGCAGCTCGATCAGAAGAAGACGAGCGTCGGCACGGACGGTTGGTAGTGGCCGGATCGTGGAATCTCGATCTCGGTGATGATCTGAATCTGATCGATCTCTTCTGCTTGTACTACGTGCTCCGTGCATGGGAGGCAGGCACATGGACTGCCAATGGTTCGGGGAACAGGGCAACTAGCCCGGCCCTACGGCCTTATAGCTACGTCCTAGCTAGCTTCGTCTTCCTCTCTACTAATCCCTATGGCCCTATGGGCTACGGCGGCCCTATGTGCAAAAAGTTCCGGGGCGCCACGCACCATGCCATTGCTTACGCCACGCCATCGAGCTCCCAAGTCCCAAGCCCGGCCCATGCAATGCATGATTGACCGGCAGGCATGGCGAGGTGATGCCCTGCACATTGCAGTTGCAGCGCGCGCGGTGGCCCAAAGAGAAGCTGGCTAGCTAGGGACCTCTCTGCTGCCTCGCGATCTGAAGCTGAACTCGATCAGTGTAACATGCATGTTCCATGCATGCGCTATTAATATGGGCAGGCTATCTATCGATCTGTTCAACAAAATGAAAAAGCTTGGTTAAAGACTTTGATGATGAGGTGCACAACAGCAGCAGTACAACGGACTGCCGCCTTTTGTTGACTCTTATATCAACCATGCATACATATATATATATATATATATATATATATATATATATATATATATATATATATATATATATATATATATATATATATAATGGGTCGAGAAAAATAAAGAACATGTGGAAAAACTATCAGCCTGATCGGAAGTAGTGGTGCAGCCATCATCAACAGCAGCACCTTCTTCTGAAGCTTTTTTTTGTTGTTGTTCTTTGCTTATTTGTCCTACTTGTACTTTGACTCATTGGTTGGTTTAACTGAAACTTTCAGTAGGGGCTCCTTGTCCTCCTGTTCTTTCAAAATAGAAAAAAAAACAATTGGAACGATGCTCACAGAATAAGGAGCATGTTCTGTTCTGACAATGCAACCAATACAAACTTGTTACAATGTGACTGACCCGTTGGTTCTAGCATCCATACCACGACAGTTACACAAACTGCGGATAGCATAAAATCGAAATACACTAGTTTGTCGGCCCACGTCGAGGTGGAGAAGCCCAGCCCAACTAAAGAGCTGCTTCAGACTTGTGCGGTGCAGGGAAAACGTCCCAACTTGTGAGAGCTACTTTCTCCGGCTAGTTCTAGCCCAAGAGTCTTGCGGCCCAGCTAGCTCTGATGCTTAGCCCATCATGAGCCCAGCATACGAATACACGCACACGAACGAGGAACCACCGCTCACATCACACTGACACACCGCATCAAAGGTCGATCCTGCCGTCCTGCGTCCTCACTCGCATCACGTGCCTCCCTTCGCCCAACATTTCACGTAATTTTTTTATTTAATTATTTTTTAAAAAAGATATAAACATCTCAAAAATCTCAATCGCATGTGATGCCCTCGTGCTCTCAAGGCCGCTGCCCCATGGACACGTCGGCATGCGGCCGGCCCAGTCGCCCAGAGGGCTGGGCTGCATGCCCGACACCGAGCATGAGCGCGAGGCGACGACAACCTGCAGGGCGGCGTATCTGTCCGCAGTCCGCACCTGCCACATCCCCCGCTTCATCGTTTCCAGATCTGAGATCTCATCAGACATCAGTGTGCTTGCACCTGGTGCACCAAGAACGTTTCTTCTCGGACTGACCGTGCCGCCGCTTCGGCCGGCTCCCGTGAGTCCCAATCCTCTTTTCCTTTGTACTCCACGCCCCCTGCCTTTGTGTTGTCGTTAGTGGGAGATTCTATTGAAATAAGTCGACATCACACAATACATGTGATACTGTATCCTAAGGCTTTAATGTCTCCTTTGGTTCATAGGAAAAATGGAGGAAAAACATAGGGTTGAGAATCCTATATGAATTATTAACGCGATAATTTTTCTCTCTTCCTACATTTTTTTTTTGTAAAATGAACTTATTTATATGTAATTTCTACGTAATTCATGTGAAATTCCTACGTTCCAAACAGACCCTCATGTCTTTGGTTCATATAAATAGAGCATAGGAATAGTGTAGATTTTTTTCCTTTGCATGTTGTTTTGGAGGAAGGAAAACTACAATAACTTTAGCATCCACTCAAACCTCTTGGTAAAAAAATCCTACATTTTTCCTATGGCTCATTCAAATGACCATTCCTATCAAATTCATGGGTTTTCAATTCTCTATTTTGCAATTATATTTCTACGTAATTCCTGTATTTTTTTTCTATATTCCTATGATTTTACTTTCCTGTGAAATTCCTGCGTTCCAAACATGCCCTAAGAAATTTGATCTATCTAAAAATTGTTTTGCCCTATTAAGTGAATAGGGAGTCCACGGGCATTTGAAAGGGAAAGAAAAAGGACGTTCTTCCTCCAAGTGTAAACGGCTGAATTCCCCGTCCACGACGACGACGCCTACCTACGGGCTACGGCTACCAACTAACTCGTCAGGATCAAGTCAATGCCGCAGCATTTGCAGAAACCCCCTTGGAATTCACGCTCATATTGAAATAACCCCCTAGGCAAGTCGTCTCCTCTCCTCCCACTCCCATCATTGCGCGTCCGTCCCACACACCCTCCCGTCCCCACAATTTCCGCTCCCCTCCCGTCCCGAACATTTTCCCCCGCCTGCCCGTCCGTCGCCGACGGCCATGGCGCACCTCCAGCTAACGGCGCTCGCCGGCGGCGCCGACGACGAGATGGAGGAGGTCGCGCTGCTGGGCTCCTACGACGAGGAGGCCGGGGTGGGGCCGGACCAGGCGGAGGCCGGCATGCGGCGGGTGCAGGTGCGCGTCACCGGCATGACGTGCTCCGCGTGCACGGGCGCCGTCGAGGCCGCGCTCTCCGCCCGCCGCGGCGTGCGCCGCGCCGCCGTGTCGCTGCTCCAGAACCGCGCTCAGGTCGTCTTCGACCCTGCGCTCGCCAAGGTCCGTCCGTCGGCTGGCCCCCATGATCCGTGGTGCACGGGGGATTTCTTTGGAGTTCTGGTCTGTGCGGTACGAATTCGGTGGAGTTCTGGCGCGCGCTTGCGTTGCGTCGCGCTGTGCTGGGGAATTGAGGAGCTTGGGGGCGGGATAGATATTGAACTGCGTCCTGTTGGTTAGGGTGGTTAGGATAGGAGATGTACATGTCTGCTTCGGCTCCTCTTCATTTAGAGGAGCTTCAGAAGTACGAAACTTGGTAACCGTTTGATTTTCTCCTCTCTTTTTTTTTCCTGGTTGAAGCTGGTGGTTTGAATTCGTCGGACCTGCAGATAGGTGGCGATTTTTATTAATTGATGTTGTTGTAGAAATCCTTTCCTGTGTTTGGAAGCAGTGTCTGTGGGATCGTCGACCATGTGGATCACAGCCGTAATTAACAGGATTGCTGAGAGATTTTTGCAATTTTGATTAACAATTGTTTAGCGTGCCTAACTGATATTACAACAGGCAGCAGACAATCTCCAGCTAAAATAGATGTTTGTCATTTTAAATAGCACTACTCAACCATTTACTAGCAACTAGCTTCCTTTTGCTAGCAACTAGCAACCTTTTACTAGCAACTAGCAACCATTTGGGCCCCAACAAGTTTTCTATTCTAGTTTTATTGGTCCCTTTTTAAATGTTTAAAGCTTGTTGTATGCAGGATGATGACATTGTAGAAGCGATAGAAGATGCTGGGTTCGAAGCGGAAATTCTTCCTGACTCTACTGTTTCTCAGCCAAAATCGCAGAAGACTTTGTCAGGCCAATTTAGGATAGGGGGAATGACTTGTGCTGCATGTGTGAACTCGGTTGAGGGTATCTTAAAAAAGTTGCCAGGTGTAAAAAGGGCAGTTGTTGCATTAGCGACCTCATTGGGTGAAGTTGAATATGATCCTTCTGCCATTAGCAAAGATGAAATTGTTCAGGCCATCGAGGATGCTGGTTTTGATGCTGTGCTGTTGCAAAGTAGCGAGCAAGACAAGGTCTTATTAAGTGTCAAGGGGTTGCATTTTGAGGGAGATGTAGATGTATTGCATGATATCCTAAAGAAAATGGAAGGGTTGCGTCAGTTTGGTGTAAATTTTGCAAACTCAGAAGTTGACATTGCATTTGACCCTGAAGTAGTTGGTTTGAGACAGATCGTAGATAGCATCGAGATGGAAAGCAACAATAGACTGAAAGCTCATGTACAGAATCCATATATACGAGCTGCTTCAAATGATGCACAGGAGGCCTCTAAGACGCTTCATCTTCTTCGCTTTAGTTTATTCCTAAGTGTAAGTTTAGTTTCCCCTGCTATCCTAAAGATTTAATTATGTGGTTTCGATGATATGTTTATTTTGATGCATACTGACTTTACACTGGTTTTCTTGCACCAGATTCCTGTATTTTTCATCCGCATGGTATGCCCTCACATACCTCTGATTAGTTCATTCCTACTCATGCACTTTGGGCCATTTCGTATAGGAGATCTGTTGAAGTGGATTCTGGTGACCATGGTACAGTTTGTTGTTGGCAAACGATTCTATGTTGCAGCTTATAGGGCTCTAAGACATGGCTCTACAAATATGGATGTCTTAGTTGTTATTGGCACTACTGCTTCATATGTGTACTCTGTTTGTGCACTTCTTTATGGGGCATTCACTGGATTTCATCCTCCAATATATTTTGAGACGAGTGCAATGATAATTACATTTGTGCTATTTGGGAAGTATCTTGAGGTGCTTGCGAAAGGAAAGACATCAGATGCTATCAAGAAGCTTGTAGAGCTTGCTCCTGCTACAGCTCTTCTACTTCTGAAGGACAAAGGTATATGATCCGAACTGTGCAACCACTTTCAGTAGTAACAATTAGCAGTTATAGAAAGCTTATAGAAGTAGTCTTCATATGGTAAACCTTAATTTTCTTGTTGGTGGTGCATTCCATCTTAACTGGTTGCTTAGAGTAGCCTTCTGCACAATAGTCTTTAGGGCATTTTCTCTTTCTTTTTTCTGTTAGTCGTACACATAACCTCAGATTGTTTTCCTCAAATACAGAGGGAAAATATTCAGGAGAGAGGGAGATTGATGCATCGTTAGTACAACCTGGTGATGCCTTAAAAGTGCTTCCTGGTTCAAAGGTTCCTGCAGATGGTATCGCCATTTGGGGTACGAGTCATGTCAATGAGAGTATGGTAACTGGTGAATCTGTACCGATCTCCAAGGAAGTATCCAGCGTAGTAATTGGAGGCACAATGAACTTGCATGGTATTCTTCATATACAAGCGACTAAAGTAGGATCTGGGACAGTTTTGAGCCAGATAATTTCTCTTGTCGAAACTGCCCAGATGTCTAAGGCCCCTATTCAGAAGTTTGCTGATTATGTAAGTACACTTATCAATTCCTTAGCTTATAAAAATAGTCTCTTAGCTCCATATTGCAATCTTAAATCTTCAAAGCATTGTTTTGGGCACCTTAAATCTGCTACTCCATATGTTGTTATTATTGTTAAAACATTGACTCTCCCTTTTCTATTTAAAATGTCTTGTAGAAAATTAAATCATTTATGGCAAGTTTTACATTTGTTTGATGGTTACCTGGCATGACCCAGTTGATTTTTCTTCTTCTTCTAAATCCTTATAGAACACCTTTCTTACATTCATATCTTTTCGTTAAAAAATCTTGGATATACCAGAGTACAAATGTCATAAATCCTTGATATGCAGTGGCCTTTTGCTCTATTATCAACACCTATAATTGCACGCCTCTTTTGTGCTGACATTACCTCATTTCAGGTAGCTAGCATTTTCGTTCCTATTGTCATCACCTTGTCCTTCTTGACATTTCTTGCATGGTAAGTTTCAACATCTCTGGGGTCAGTACTGTGGATATATATATATATTTTTTAAGTTTCTGACTCATGCATTATTGACTTTCTAGGTTTCTATGTGGATGGTTGGGAGCATATCCAAACTCATGGTCTGCTGAAAGTAGCAATTGCTTTGTTTTCTCCCTCATGTTCTCCATATCTGTTGTAGTGATTGCTTGTCCATGTGCTCTTGGTCTGGCAACACCAACTGCTGTTATGGTAGCAACTGGAGTTGGGGCTACTCACGGAGTACTTGTAAAGGGCGGAGATGCCCTGGAGAGAGCTCAGAATGTGAAATATGTTATTTTCGACAAGACCGGAACACTGACCCAAGGAAAGGCTACTGTAACAACAGCAAAGATTTTTTCAGGAATGGATCTGGGGGACTTTCTCACATTGGTAGCATCTGCAGAGGTGAGGTGAACAAAAAGGGGAAAAAACTGTACTCTTGCATTACTTTCCTATGGTGCTTCCAGCAAAGTGCCAAGCTGTAACTGCTAAACTTATTTTTGTTTTTGTAATTTAGGCAAGCAGTGAGCATCCACTTGCAAAAGCTATCTTGGATTATGCATTTCATTTCCATTTCTTCGGTAAACTTCCCCCAGCAAAAGACAACATTAATAGAAGAAAAGAAGAAATACTTTCTCAGTGGCTTCTGGAAATCACGGACTTTTCTGCCTTGCCTGGCAAAGGGATTCAATGTTGGATCAATGAGAAGAAAATTTTGGTGAGTTGGAGAATATAGCTTTGCTTTTACTTTGCCCCTTCAAATAATTGGAGGATGGACTTGATTTATAACGTGTTACATGCTTACATGTCTGAGTAAATATGACATGTTGATGCTTAAATATTTATGCAGGTAGGGAATCGTGCATTAATAACTGAAAATGGGGTAAACATTCCTGAAGAAGCTGAATGTTTCTTGGTAGATATGGAGCTGAATGCAAAGACTGGTATTCTCGTTGCATACGATGGTGACTTCATTGGCTTGATTGGGATAACCGATCCTTTGAAAAGGGAGGCTGCTGTGGTTATACAAGGTCTAAAAAAGATGGGTGTTCATCCAGTTATGGTCACAGGGGACAACTGGAGGACTGCACGAGCAGTTGCAAAGGAGGTCAGTTTAGTTACCAAGCTGTAGTTTAAGCAACTTACACCAGAACATTTATTAACGTGCTGGTATGAAATGTGAAATCCTGAAATTATGGGTTTCTGGCTTTCTGCAGGTTGGCATTGACGACGTGAGAGCTGAGGTTATGCCAGCCGGAAAAGCCGATGTTATCCGCTCTCTGCAAAAGGATGGCAGTGTTGTTGCAATGGTTGGAGATGGCATCAACGACTCGCCTGCCCTGGCTGCCGCTGATGTTGGCATGGCCATCGGTGCAGGCACTGACATTGCTATTGAGGCAGCTGACTATGTGCTCGTCCGGAACAACCTGGAGGATGTGATCACAGCTATTGACCTCTCAAGGAAGACATTCAGCCGGATTCGGTGGAACTACTTCTTTGCCATGGCTTATAACGTGATCGCCATCCCCGTGGCTGCTGGCGCGCTGTTTCCCTTCACCGGGGTCCAGATGCCGCCTTGGCTGGCTGGCGCGTGCATGGCATTCTCGTCCGTCAGCGTGGTGTGCTCGTCGCTGCTGCTGAGGAGGTATAGGAAACCAAGGCTCACCACCGTGCTTCAGATAACAGTGGAATAGTTTTTTTTTTTGGGCGTGGGGGGCATTTTGTTGTACAACTTCGTATAGAAATAGAAATTGTCTCCGAATGTTGGTGTGGTACAGTTTTGAGGGCCAAACACTTGTACATATCTAACAGTTTGCAATTGCAACCGAGTTATACATGTTAACTGCGGGAGGATTTCAGGTGATCAGTTTGGTACAGCTCCCAATCATCAGCTCCTAGCAACTCTAGCTCCCACTCGGAGCAGCTCACAGTCATAATAGTAAAATCTACCTCCGCGGGAGGATTGGTACTCTTTTTTTTTTCCTTTCCTTTTTACAACAAACACAATTTCATTTCAACAGCATCTAGCTGTTAGGACCATTACTCCTGTTCCTTCCTTTCTCTGTTCAAATGCAGATCATGTAAACCAGTGCACATTAGCAGTTGCACTTCAGTCGGTAACAATGAATCCATGTCCCTAACCGTCTGTCTTGCAAGAGTGTCGGCAGTTTGATTCAGACTCCTTTTGATCTTGAAAGTTGTTGTACCTCTGTTTTTGTCTGAAGTTGAGGAAGAGCTGAGTCAGGTGCTTGATTCTCCAATCCGGATGATTGGACTGATCAGATGAGTTTAGAAAGTGAACCAGCTCTTGATTATCAGTTAAGAAGTTTGTGTGCCGTATCTGAAGACGAGCCGTGACAGCTGCAGCCGGAGCTAGAGCTGCTGCCTCCACCATTAGAACTGAGGCTGAGTCATGCATGGTTCGTCTTGGTTCCTATCATGTGTCTTGGACTTTTCAAAATACTCGTAGGTCTTTAAAGATGCTATTAATGTTTTGCTTGAGGTGGTGGTTGTTTGGATCACGCTGTTGCCTAAGTCCAAATCCACCTTTGAACTATATCCACTCTGAATTAATATATCCGTCTGTCTCAAATAATGTTCAGAGATGCACTTAGCATTTGATTCTACACTGAACAAAATAACGTTCAAGTAATTTCAACGTGAGACATCTATACGACTCCAAATTGTTTACAAGCAGAAGTAATGAGGAGTGGTAGCTACTGTAATTCCCAAGGTGAAGAAGAAGAATTGTGGGAGGTGAATCCAACGGCTGGTAAGACATTGTCATGTCAATCCGCAACCTGACTGCGATATTGTGCTGCCGTTTTTGGGTCAATCCATGACCGACATCAACAAATAACCTTATCATGCATGCATGCAGATTTGGTAAAACCATTTATTATTATTCATCAACACTCAAACAACTCTAGAGCTGGCATAACAAATCCTTTTTATCATTATTCATCAACTCAAATTCTGATCTGATGTGCGTACGTAATAGAGTACGTAGTGCCATCACACAAAAGTGTGGTTGTTGCTGCGATCTTAACCTTCATTGTTGAATTCAATGGAACTGAGGTACTTTGGCGGGTGAGGAGGAAAGGGAAGAGCACTTGGTGCCTATTTATAGAGTCCATAGTGCATTCATCAAATTCTATTTTTGATATTGTCTGAGCTATATCAAAATTCAAATGTATGAGCGGTTTTGTATGTTCTGAGTTATATCAAATAAATTTTATGGTGTGCATTCCATCTCCATCTCTATTTCTATCTTTTCTCTACGTCTCTATCTCTACCTGTATCTTTTCTATGCTTCTCAATTTATATCTATAACTACATCTATATCTATCATCTAAATCTACATCTATCTCCATATCTTTTTACATAAAATTTATAGTTAATGCTATTTATATTATATATATCATATCATTAAAATATACACACAGAGAAGGCACTTGTCTATTTAAAATACTAATCTGGATAGAGAACAGTTTTGTATGTTCTGAGTTATATCAAATAAATTTTATGGTGTGCATTCCATCTCCATATCTATTTCTATCTTTTCTCTACGTCTCTATCTCTATCTGTATCTTTTTCTATGCTTCTCAATCTCTATCTAAATCTATATCTACATCTATATATCTTTTCTATGCTTCTCAATCTCTATCTAAATCTATATCTATATCTATATCTATCATCTAAATCTACATCTATCTCCATATCTTTTTACATAAAATTTATAGTTAATGCTATTTATATTATATACTATATCATATCATTAAAATATACACACAGAGAAGGCACTTGTCTATTAAAAATAATAATCTGGACAGAGAAATAGAGATGTTTTCTTAAATGTCAATATAGATAAGCGGATACATCATACATAACTAGGTAGTCTCCTCATCTAATATTAGATACTAGCTAGGTACTCCCTCCCTCCGTAGATCTCGTCACACATAACTGGTGATGGGCGCAGCCAAGGAGCACACTTCCTTGATTCGAGTCCCTACTAGCTTGAACACTGTTCTTCCATGCGATTCAGAGTTTATGGAACTGAACCTCAAATACAGAATAGCACATAAATTGCAGGATTGCAGTTGCCAGTGTAGGAGGCGTGAACTTCTTGGTGGATGCGGTTAGCCATCATCCTCTATATATATATATATATATATATATAGAGAGAGAGAGAGAGAGAGAGAGAGAGATCGGTGACTTGGTGCTTGATGTGAAAATTGGCTATTTGCCATTGCAAAGAACGGGCTTTGCAAAATTTCCATATGAAACACTGAATTTGAAAAATTGCCAGCATAAACGTGTGTACCTTGATTTTGTTTTGCCGTAATCCCTATTTTTAATTTCTTTTGTTTTTGCTTTTTGGGAATCCCTTCAACGCGAAAATACATTATTACCCTTCTTCCTAATTGAGGTGAAGTGACTACTCGCATCGCATCCTATCGCAAATAGGACCGCTCGACAAAACGAGGCTCATCTAATGTAGACATCGGCCAAAATTCACGGAAATTTTTGAAATTTCTATTCTATCTGTGTACTCCCTCCGTCCCATAGAAAGTGACATTTTTGACTTTTTAACACCATGTTTGACCATTCATTTTATTCAAAATATTTTTGTAAATTATAAATAAATAAATTATTATTAAAATATCTCTGATGATGAAACAAGTCACGAAAAAATAAATAATATTTATACAAAAAATTTAAATAAGACGAACGTTTAAAAGAGATGACACGAATTCTAAAGTGACACTTTCAATGGGACGATTCAAATTCACCCACGCGACGATCCCATATTTATATTGATTTATTTTTAATTTATTTGTGAACAAGTGACGTTTAATAGCTTAGGAATAGTTTCAAGTCAAATTCTACGTACGGATTTTTTTCAAAAACAATTTTTTAATTTGATAGTTTATTTGTGGACAAGTGATATTTAATAGCTTAGGAATAGTTTGAATTAAAATTCCGCACTTCTTTAAAAAACAATTTGATTTTTTGTAATTTGATCCGATATTTTTAATATATCATGTTTATCTTATTTATCTATGACCTCCTATAATTTTTTGTCCAATAATGAAAACCCTGGTTGCCCGGGAGCGGTTGCTGGCTCAATGTGTCCAGCGGGAGTGCGTGCCCACAACCGAACACAACGTCGCATGACGAGCAGTCGTTCACCGCTGCAGCTGTCTGCAGGCTAAGGGTCTGTACAATGCAGAGTGCTTATGGGCTGTTACGATCTGTTATTTCGTTAATTGTCCACCGTGGACTCCAGCTTGGACAATTTCAGCGACGCTCCGCCAAGCAGCGACGCCAAGGCCAAAACTCGCGTGATCTCCAGGTCCGTGAGGGAATGAAACGGACTCAACGAACGGTAGTTAATTCTAAGCGTCTTTAAAAACGATTTTTCCACTGTAGCTTAAGTTTGGAAGAGATGCTTGCTGACGTGACTTTTTCTCTCTCCTCCGAAGCGCCTTTACAAGAGGTTGTGCACTGTACATGGCCTAAGCGAGAAGGACTGCCTACCTGCGCGAGGAACTCGTTGACACGGCCCACACGGGGCGACGTCCCTGAGAGGAGGTCACAGCGGAGGAGCATGGCGAACACAGGGCGCAAATTGAACATGTGTTGGTACCATTAAACTGATATATTTTGATTTGTGTGAGATGAATGATATGTGTTGACAAAACGTGAAAAGAGATATTTCGTGACTCTAACTGATGATGCAACTAGATTTTACTATGTTTACTTGCTATAAGCTAAAATATAAGGACGAGACAATAGGTGCATTAAAATCTACAAGGTTGAAGTTGAAAATGAACTAGAGAGAAAGATCAAACTTTTTTGGGTCGGATCATCGATCGTGGAGAGTCAAGTTGGCGTGTTTGGCAATGTCCGGAAGGGTGGCTCGCGCTCCTCACCTGCAACCTACCATGTTTGATGCACCTGACTTAGTCTCGGAGTCTATGTTGCACGAGATCCAAAGCACATTGGGCCAGGCTCTGAAGATATGATAGGGGGATCGTTTTTTCAGAGCCTGGCTCGGTGGAGCGCGACTGAGTGGCCGAGCCCGGTGTTCAATGTCACGAAACGTTTTTCTAGAGACAAACCAAACACGTTCTCGACTTGGCTCGTCTCTGTTCCTACGTGCAACCAAACACGGTCACATGTACCACTCGGACCAGACTTTGGCTGGCCATAGCCAGGCCAGCCGGCCAGGCCTGCCGGATGCAGGGCACCAAACACACCCATAGGGCCATCATTGGCAAACCATTGCTGGGTGCTGTGGCCTGATGCGATACGTAGTGATATTCCCCTCTCACTACCGGTTTATGGCTCTTCCTAGCAATGATATATATCAATGTCGAGTCGTAACTCAACTTGGGTTAACAATATGGTCAATCATCATTATATGTATCCTATATATGGCGCCATTGAGATTTTTCGGGGTGAAAATCCAAGACCGGTCTTCTTGGTCGGGCGATGGTGGTATCTACGTGTGTCATGTTCTTGTTGAAGACGTCGCTTTTGAAAGATTTCTTGTTGGTTGTTTGTGTTGGTGTTAGTATAGTTATCTCCCGAATTTCTTAGCGTTGTTGCCGTACATTTGGTGGTGTATTCTGGTCTTGTAGGAGGCCGGAATGCCGCGGATGACTTCTAGAGCTCCTAGTTATTTTCCCTTTCGTGTTTCTGACCTGAGGCCTCAACTTTGTAATAATTGGTCTGATTCTACCTGTTGGTAGATGAAACCGGGTATGAATATATCCGTTATTAAAAAAATATATGCTTACGACCTGACAGTGAAGCCAGATTACTACCAGTTCCAGTACAACATTATAATAATGGACCGCGACAGGGACTATATGTTCTACGACAGTAGTGAATTTATCACAAGCGGTTTTAGGTGAATCGGTGGTTAAAGTATTAATTATTGCAGACTTAGCCGCAGCCTCATCGCATTGTTATTAATCCGTGAATGGGTTTTCTTCGTTTTATCATATGCTTATGCTAAACTTTGCTTCATGGTAGAATTGAAAATCAACACCGATCAAAAAAGAATTGAAAATCAACAAATAACTTTATCATACAGATTTGATGAGAACAACACAACTGATATTCACTCATATAATAAAATAATAGAGAATTATTTAATATCAGTCATCATGACCTCAAATTCTAGAACTGGCATAACGAAACCATATATTTTATCATTATTCATATCAACTCAAACTCTAGAGTTTGCTTGCCATGCACGGGAGAGTAATGCTATATATGGCACAAAATCCAAAGACCCAACTCTCTCAGCTACTAGCTCGATCTCCTCATATTTGGCCTCCATCTACTAACACATGTGGGCCTTTACCAGCTCCGGCACACTCCTTAGTGCACATGCAAGCTCCAAGCTTGCAGAATCCGCCGGTACTGCCCTCGCTTTTGCAGACAATGATGCAATTCGTGCTCTGGTGGCACCACCCTTGAAAGGTCCTGCTACGCGTGACACAGAGGTCGGCCTCGGCACCTGGATGTCTGCATAATCAAACTCAAATATATCTATACAACAAATCAAACACATATCATTGACTCGTTTGAGCCCCACATATCACTAAGATACCAATAACATATCTCTAACTTTGCAAAATTATAATTGTAATCTTCAAATTTTCCCTTATGTACAATTGTTAGTAAATATCATGTTTGCAAGTGCAAGTGCATCTAACTCATCTATGCTAGTAGTAGATGCCTATCGCATGCATGCCTTGGAGTACGTTTGGATGAAGACATGAAGTTACTCACCTAAGGTCAGGAGGAGCAAGACCACGGCTATTGTTGCGATCTCTCCCTTCATGGCTGAGTTTAATTGAAGAGCCGCTTTGTAATTGAATTGTTGGGTGAGGAGAATCAAAGATCACTAGGTGCCTATTTATATAGTCCAGATTGCATCCATCAATGCCATGCATCATATGCATATCCCTTTCGGATACTCTCTAAATTATATCAAATAAATTTGATGTTATGCGCTTTCTCTCATTTTCAAAATCTTCTCAGCTTCTCTATCTTTATCTTTATCTTTGTACTCTATCTCTATCTCTTTCTATTCTCTGATTCTATCTCTATGTATCTCTATATCTATCATTGCTAGAATTGAACGCTTTGACGAGTCCCAAAGACTTTGCAGAGTGGCACCCTCGGCAAATGACACTCACCAAAGAAAAATGTCGGTAAAACTCTCTTTGTCGAGTGTCTTTTTCCAGAACTCGACAAAGCGTTTGCTGAGTGCCCGAAGCTCGTCAAAGAAGATGTTGGCAAAGAGTGTTTTTTTTGCCGAGTGTTTTTTTTATCATTCGGCAAAGAAGCTCTTTATCGAGTGCCTAAAAAAACATTCGACAAACCACTTGAATACTTGATACTCGGTAAAGAGCCAAATTCCAATAGTATATATCTCTCCTCTGTGTGTAGTACTCTCCTTTGATAGAGTAGTGGCTGAAATCTCGTTCCATTAATTATCTAAAAAAATCTCTTATCTGTTTCTCTATCTCTATCTACATACATCTCTATCTACATACATCTCGATCTCTTTATCTTTTATATAATATATATTACTGCTTTATGCTACTAGACATGCACATGCGAGACGGATAAGTCTATTAAATGTTAATTTGGATGGTGGAATAATAATCTTTTTTTTTAAAAAAAGATCACTAGTACACCAGTACTATACAACAGGCGGTTCTAAATCCATTAGCACTAGCGTTGCGCTGCGGCTAGTGGCAGTAGAAATGGTTTTCTAGAAATTGTATTTTTAAAATAGAAAAAAAAATTAATTGAGGGACAGACCCACTAGCAAGTCGTACATTTTTCATGTAAAATCGTATAACCTCACCTTCGCGTGTACCCTCCTCTACGACTCCACTCATAACTCACTTGTGTTTAGATTCTGTTTTAGTTCTCCACATATTATACTAAACCGAGTGTAAATTCATTATTTGATCCACGAAATGAATTCAAATCAAAAAGTTTTCAACTATACAGTTTTATAACCTTTTGAGATCTACAACTTTTATTTAGGAAGTTTTTTCATTCGAGGTCGTTTAAAAAAACTGAATTTCAAATTTGATAAATTTTAACGTAGTTTCCGATGATAAGATGATTTCAAATGAAAAGGTTATCAACTACAAAGTTTCATAACTTTTTGAGATCTAAAACTTTCATTTTGATCATTTCTCCATCCAAGATCGTTTGAAAAACTCAAAAAAATCAGTGTTATGTAGAAATCTCATTTCTGCGTGCGGTTGAAATAAATCAACAACTTGTAGAAATTATTACATACCGCTGATATAGAGGTATTTTGTATTGGTGGATGTCAATCTCTATGCGCGCAAATCTATTATAATTAAGTAGACACTCGCGGATCAAGCAGATGTCGATCTCTATGCGCGCAAGTCTAGCCATGGCGTTGGGTTGGGTTTAGTGTTTACCCACGCAACCCACACTGTTCAGCGGCACCAAAATTCTATGAGCCGAGACCCAAAGGATACCTACACGGCTACACCATTTTTTGTTGTGTGTGTGTGTGTGTTTTGGTACTGGGCCAATGTGTTTCAGACCTTGCTAGCTAGTGTATGGAATTCAGTGAATACGAGCATATGGCAGGTAATATAAGAAGAAAAAAATGAAAAAAATCACTCTAGCACACATAGTTCTACCAAATACCATAACAAATTGTTAGGTCCTTAAATCTTTCTACTGATGGTGAATATTCTGCAAGTTCAGCTTGCAAAGCTCTTTTCTTAGGGTCTACAATAATAACGAACCAATTTGACACACTCATTTCGAAAGTTTGGACACTGCCTAAATTCAAGTTCATGGGTGCTTCCCCATCCATAACAAACCATGAACGTTGGATTGGCTTCATCCAAAATAGACTATGGAGATTGGATAGTATCTATAGGTGTGATTTGACAAGTGGACCTAACAATGTTGTTTGCCCCCTTATTAGTCGAAGAGAGCCTGAAATTGCCATCCACCTCCATACACATTGCAGACCCTCCCAACAAATTTCATATTTGGGAGGAACTTGCAGCTTGGATGGCCCTCAGCGTCCTTTTTTCGCTTTCTTGATCACAAGCAGCTTCGCTTCATCAATGATGGACCTCCCTTTCAATCGTACTTTGCAACTCTAGGCAATGAATGTGCTCTTTGATCACAAAAGAAATGCTTGGTTTTTCAATTGGAGAGAGTGTGTTTCTAATAGGAACAATGTGGATCATGGCAGGCTCAAAACTTTTCTCTTTTTTTTTCATAGAAACATCTCCCGATTCTAATAGTCTGACTATGAACGTTTTTTAAATTCTTTGTATATTTTTTATATTTTGTTACCAAAATGTTGTTTTTCTTGGGGGCAATGCTACGGTACACTCTTTACTTCTTAGGAGGTAATATCTCAAATAAATTTAAACCCTTGATTTTTCGGATTTTTTAGTTATTAAAAATTAATTAATTAATTAATCTAGAAAAGGAAAAAATATTGTCAAATCCTAAATCATGGAAACAACCGTGGGTGCGCGCCTTGGCCCTTTCTTTTTCCATAATTCCTGACTTACTTGATAATCATGTGAACACAAATATATTTATTGATAAATAGATTTCTAGATATTTTATTGTCACATTTTAAATTTATACACCCAAAATTATTTCAAAAATCTATAAACGATTGTAACATACACACGTACACACAAGTCGAGTGACTGAGAAACATATCACTAACTAATAAAATACATTAAACAAACAAGTCATATTATGAACATGTCACGTCACGTCACATGCAGATAAGGCTCACTTACAAATTCAAATGTACTATTGTCACATGTAAAATTAAATGGCAATCAAAATATATCAAGTTCAAAATTTGTCAAGTAAAAAAGATTTATCATATCCGTCATATCTCACCTGTATCAATCAAATCTAGAAAAAAGATTTCTTATATGTAAAACTTTCCTAATTTATCCTACATTACCAAATAAAAAATATATAAAAAATATTTCACATATTACCTTAGGTAAGATGTGACTATAACCGTCCGATCAAAATAAATGAATGACTCACAGTTATTTGGGAGTACCGTAGCAAAACCCTTTTCTTGGCCCTATTCGCTTGAACTTATCGGTCACCAAAATAGTATGAGCCAACTTATCAACCAAATAGACAAAATAGTATGAGCCAGCTTATCAACGGAACAGACGCTATTGTCTCTGGCCTGTCATGAGAGGCAGTCCTCGTGCCTTGTTCGTTTCATAAAAGAAATTTCGTCCGGCAGAGTATTTCTAAAGCATTTTGCGAAGGTACGGTTCTTATGTTGGGAGTATTTCTGTTTTGTTTTTTAACTAACTAAAATGAGCACTTTAAATACCTGTTCGTTTCGCCGTTTTTTGGCTGATAAGCCGCGGCTGATGCTGTTTTGGCTGTTTTTCTGTGAGACAAAAACACTATTTCGATGGCTGATAAGCCAAGCGAACAAACCGTAAATAGCTTGAATGTGTATTTATCAATGTTACGCACTCCCTCCATTCTAAATCAAAGATAATTTGATTTTTCTAAATATTGTAGTTTTTGCTATGCACTTACAAGGATGTACAGTACCTACAGAAAATTTAGCTGAACACACCTACAGAAAATTTATGCCGTACAACAGGAAGAACGACAGTGGTCCGTGCCCTTTGTGCTTCCTAGCTTTATTTAAAAACTGTAAATAACTTTATAAATACACATCTCACTATATGATTGTGAAGCCAGCATACAGAATTATGGAGGATATACGCTTCAAGTAATATTTATTCGCCAGTGCCTGGGATGGCCGAGCAACATGATGCTGGAACCCATCTCAACCCGGCGGCATCACAAAGAATTTGTTGTACACAATTTCAGGAGCATTCAACCTGCCACACTAGTTAGTAGTTACACTGCCTTGATTGGGGCCCTGGGGCTCGAAGGAATGCCGCCAAACCTGTTGACCAGGACCTTGAAACAAGGGAACGAAACGGCATACAGCACGACCAGTATAAATGGTGCAGCAGTGAGCCAACCCAGCATCTGTTGTCGACAATAGCAGTAGGTTTATGTCAATGTTGCAGCAAAGCAAGAGTAAAAATAGTGCTCCTATCCTATGAATAAGCAGAACTGATTGTGGAAAGGCTGTTCACTAACCGCATGGACGATGCTCAGTAGCACATCCTTCGAGGCATGACCAGTGAGGACATTCTTCAATGCGTCAGCCGTCAAGGGGAAGTGCCCACTGCCAGTGATGGTTTCCCCCAAACGCAGGAAAGGGACGATCAAGCTGCAGAAAAAAGGATAAGCAATTAGCAGAGCCAAACATATTGAAACCAGAAATAAAGAATCCGGTGAACGAGAAACTCATCAGTTAGCTGCAAATGAATTAAAAACATGATGGATTATAAGCCTACACCACTGCTGTACAGTTTGGTTATTCATATCAAAAGCATGTCTCAGTTGAACTGTAAAGCAAAATGAAGCAGATCATTGACGCAGGGCAGAATTTGATGATATATTCAGTTAAGACTCAATCGAGCCTGCAAAATTCTAACACCCATAGTCGTGGCAATAATAACTGATTTCAGCAGTGTGACAGTGCATGTACAATTATTGAAGATTGTTTCTTGATGCAGTAACTAGCATACTACTAGAATACAAGCTTGATCTATGCAATGACCTCACAGAAACTTGAGATCTTCCTAGGCAATCAGGTATGGCTTTGGACACAGGAGATTCACTATGTGTACCTTAGCTCAATTGGAGTGGCAGCCAAATTTAGAACCATAACAGTAACAGCATTGCAACGACTTCCCAACATTGCTATAGCAACAGCACCAAGAATAACAGTGGTCCCTGGAATCACAAAAATGCTTCAAGGATAAGTGATGACGCTTTGAGGAACATATGGCTAGATTGCCAATCGATACGATGGTTACTTTTACTCATTACACAACACAGCTACATAGATATAATGCAGGATTGGCGATTAAGCATGACTGCCGGATTGGTTTGCAGGCATGATTGAGCATGACTACCGTCGAAATTTCGAGAAACTTTTAGACTCAATTTAATCTATGTCGTACTTATAGGCGTGGCAGAGCAAAAAAAGGGAGTGTTTCTTTCATAAAAGATGTAGGAGAGTGGGACAATGAAATGCATGTACTACTAGGGAGCCCCTTACCACATATTGGAAAGATCCCAATCGTGACACCAAGGGCAGCAGAGAAGGCGAGTTGCTTGGGTTCTGCTCCCCTGCACGACATTCCAACAGAAGGTTGTCAACAACCTCAACAGTCATCAAGAAGCAGATGGAGAAGACATGCATGCAAAGAATCAGGGTACTGCCAAGCTGAATGCCAAATTCTTGGCCTGAAATGCTCCTCCGTAGGACGCATTAGCTATTATTATGACTGAAATGATTGGGTTGAAGAAGTGCAGCAGATGGGGGAAAGAATGGGGGTTCCCTCTACCTTCTGATGACCTGTAACACGGGATCAACAATCTTGGCCTGGAGCCATGCGCCAGCCCTGGTGATAAGAGAGCCCATTCAATTAAGCCCGGGGCATCCCCTGGTGGAGTTGAAGGGAGCAGTGGCAGGGGCGTACAGGACATGGGTGCACACATGCACAACCAATATTTTTTGCAAGAAAATTTTAGTCAGTAGGTATAACACAACTGCAAAATCGGCTCAGATCCGAATACAAATACCCAAACAGCAGAAAGGGAAGAGAAGGGGTGCGCGTACCTGGTGGGTGCTCGTTGCCGGCGAAGACCTGGGCACCTGGCGTAGGGCGGCAGCGTCGGTCGCCCAGTTGTGAGCAGGAGAAGAAAAGGAGAGCAGAGGTGGACGCGGTCCGGGGGGGCCTTTGGTGCTCGTGCTCTGGCTCCGACGAGGGACGGCGGGCGGGAGATGGAAGGCCGAGAGGACCGGAATGGAGGAGGACGCCCAGGAGCTGGATCTGGCGGGGCCTCCGTCGTGGCAAGCAAAAGTTGCGGTTGCGGGCAAAGCAACGTCAGGTGGAGTGCAAATCGCTAAATCCTGCAGACTGCAGCTGCAGGAAAAGATTTAAATAAAAAAACAGATAAAAAAAAAAGGGATTTAGACTTTGGACACCGGCCATCCTTTGCTTGACACCAACGGGCGACACGTGTAACTTTACAATCGGCGTTTGTACGATACCGACTTTATTGTATTGTTCACCAGTGGTTTGGATTTATTTTTTTTTCTATATGCAACAGTTATTGAGAAGATACACTTCTGACAAACAGAGACCGGAGAATTTATGTCAAGAATAAACATCTAGAGTTGTCGAAGTAAAATTTTTTGAACTCTAACCAAATTTCTAGAAAAAACTATTAAAATTTATGATATTAAATTAGTATCATTAGATTTACCATAAAATATATTTTTATGGTGATTATTTTATATCATAGATATTGTTATTTTCTCTATAAAGTTAGTTAAAGTAAAAAAAAACATTGACGAACACGAATTGTAAGAAATTATTTTTTCAGGGATAGAGGGAGTATATGCAATTTTTATACTCCAAAAAATCTTCTTTCATCAGAGTTTCTTGGGTTAAATATGCTGATATAGAAATATATTGATGAAGAGAGACAGAGAAAATTTCATGAGAGAAGAGGGTTTTATTCATATAAAACTCTTCTTTATTATTTCTAAAATATGGATCTTTAGATCCTCAATGGGAGTTTCATCTCCTAGTTTCTAATGCTCTCATATTTTGGAAACAGTGCACAAGAGTTTTATGAGGATGAAACTCTCTACTTTCATAAAGCTTTTTATCATCTCTTTTTATAAATAAGGTGTCATGTCAACTTATTTAATAATTATAAAACTCTATGAAACTATCATTGAGACTGACCTCAGCTGCCCCCAACGCCCCGCAGCAGCGTGCGACGTGCAGGTAGCAGCAGATCTCGCGCTTAGCAGGAGATCAGAGATGCGCGAGATATAGGGTATTTTTACAGATGTGTTTTTTTTTCTTCTAAAAAAAGATAGACGGGGAAGATATATGGGGTACTCTTGTTGATACTCTTATTAGATAGTTGTACCAAATTCATTAGGATCCTTAGAGCAACTCCAAGAGATTTGCTAAAATTAAATGATAAATTATGAGATTTAGTCATTATGTAAAATAGAAAGCTCATCTAAAATGCTGAGTTTTACAACAACCTAGCTAAATTAGAAAACACATATAGCAAATATGACTCGCTAGGTAAATATGGCTAGCGAGAATGGTGGATAGTCAGTTAGGTAAAATAGAAAACGTTATACACAAGCTGTTGGAGTGATGTTTTGAGTACAATAGCTATAAATAGCTTCACAAATACATTTAGCCAGTCTGTTGGAGTTGCTCTTAGAAGCAACATTGACAAAAACAAAAGAAAACTTTTTCCCCAAAACAAATAACCGTCTTCACAACGCTGTTACTATGCTTATCCATTCTGTAGCCCAAACCCGCAACAATATTCATCAAGTGCACATTTCCACAGAAATATACAGAACAACGAAGAGCATCATCACTCTCTTCTCTTCAAAGACTAATAAGTGTAGTTTGCGTCATACAGTTGCCGACTTCTCTGAAGACGACTGGCTAGCTCTCTTCGTCCACAACAATGGTTGCGCCCGAGCCAATTCCAAGCTCCATCATAGAGGCCGTGTCCTCCTCCAGAAGTTGTGGTAGAGGGCATCCCTGTTCCAGTCAATGCAGTAGTCATCATACACGACTTTATGCATGAAAGGTACAGCTCCAGCTATTTTCGATACGAAGTATGAGAATAATCGTACATGATAAGTTACAATTCATACCTCTTCTTCGACAAACAGTCTCACTTTTATGTCCTTCAGTTTAAAGAAGCTTTCGCACAAAGATTTCAACTTCCCGATCTGTAACACATAGTAGTCTAAAGATTATTTCAGCTAGATACATGGAAGAAACAAGTAAGGGTCTTTGAATTACTAGGTACCACAAGCTTTACTAGTTCCTAGCAGTCAAATTAGCATATCAATTGTTGCTAAGAGATAGCTCAGATAAAAATCAGGAAACCATCTCCGGCTGCCATTGCTCTGCAATATACAACTGGAACCTCCCAAGAGAAATGCAAACAACAACCCGATAAATAAGGATAGCTATGTAGTACCAACAAGTACTTACAGTTGTTGTAGCAGGCAGTTTCTTTGTCAGTGGTTGCTTTTCACCCATTGATGGCCCCACACATTTCAATGTAACACCTGCATGCAACGTACAAAAACAACCAGTTCTTTCAGCTGACCCATCAACTGTGTACATATTATCAAGATTAAAGTCCAAGATCAGTACTTATAAGACCAGAAGCCATCTTTTGTGGCCCCGATGTGCTTGAAGTTGGCTTCTCATCTTCAATACCATGAAAGGACTTCAGTTCAGCAAATCTGCATCAAGTTTTTTTTCTTCCTGTATAAGTATCATTAACAATCTTACCACCAGTGATGCAACTATCAAGTACATCTCCGAAGAGAATAACACTGATAGATGAAAGCTAGCCATAAAACCCTTAATTATTCTGCATTGCATATCCCATAGGCTATTCAAGACAGCTGCAGCTCTAGTGGTTAGAGATAATCACTGCATGCGCAGCATCATTGATGTTGATTCCATTGAACATTGAATGAATGTGCTATGTCATGGCTAATGATGGTCTTCAGCGCAATAACTGAATTTGATAATTTAAGAAACATAATAGGGGTGGCAAAAACACACCAAACGCTGAAGGCAAAAGAAACATATGTCCTCAGTTTCTGGTTCAGCTGTAGTTTCTTGCGACATAACTGATGAGAAAGCTAGGCCGATGCCACCTCGACATGAAGGCCCAAGGCCCATTTGTTGCCATCCGTGGTCTGATGGGTGATGGCAACAGATGGCACCTGTCTCTTGTAGCCCCCTGATTCATTCTTCTCTCATTCTCCCTCTAGAAGAAATGCAAGCAGTGCCATGGAGATGCCATTCACTGATACAGTGATCACAAAAATCGATTCCCACCTTCCAGAAGGTTTCTCCCTCCCTGTTCTTCTGTATTACTCTAATCCCCTGCCCCCCTCTTGTTTGTGTGCTGCTGAGTCTGATCTATCCCTCTCATATCCAATAGTCGGGCTCGTGCATCGGAGGTGTGGCAGAGGTCAGCTAGATTAAGATCCACTGATCCACTGGAGATAGAGTTCAGGGTGTATGAATTGCCGGTGCTTCTGCTCTTCAGGAGCTTATCATGAAGTCGCTTGCTCCAAGCCCTTAGTGGCCTAGTATGGCAAGTTGGTTATGGTTGGGGTTTTATTTTCTTTTTGCAGTGGCACATATGTAGTGTGAGTGGTTATGTTGGGAAGGTTTTTTTTTCTAGCCATCCCATTTTTGTAAGTTTTTCCTTTCTTAATAAAATGACACACAGCTCTCCTGTGTTGTTTGAGAAAGAAATTGGTGGAAACCAAGAAGTTTCACTGAATTATTGCTGTTTTGTAAATTTCAGAAATTGAAATTTATTTGCTTAGTTTGTTTTTTGAATGTCAGGAGCCAAAATTTCCAGAAGATAAATAACCAAACCAAAAAAAATGAATGCCCACCCGGTCACCCCTAAAAAGAATTATATCACAAAATCAATGGACTGTTTCTTCTCTGCATCACGTTGTGTCAGCATATACAATTTAAAAACTTAAGAATGATATAAATGCCACAAACTTACCTAGGATGCAGCCGTTTGATCTCTTCTGGGTCATTTGATTCTATTTTTCCCATAACAAGGCGGACATATCTACAATGGCATTGCTTGTATCAGAATTGCAGTGTGACTTCAAGAAAGACAATGGAAGGGTCTTTTTTATTTTTTTTTAAAAAAAAAGCCCGAAAGAATGTAGTAGCATTTCCTCAGAGAACCAGAAGAAAACTCTGCAGTTCAAATAGAGGAAAAAACATTTTTAAATTTCCATTAATATTAATATTAATACTGATCTGATATCTTAAATAGGCTTGACTGGCCAAACCACAAAGAAACCTCATATGGTCATATACTAGTTGGAATGATTTACAGATACAAAGGATCAACTGACCGTATTTCAGATTCCCTCCGTTCACGTGGGCTTATCTAGACATGGCAACAAGGATTAAGGATATCATATATCTGTACAACATATTTTACTTTCTAAAAAACATCCAGGGAGTTGGCATAAACCTCACTGCCATTTAGTATTCCAACTTTCCCAAGTCGAGCAACAAGCACAAAACGAGGAGCACCACCCTTGGCAGGATCAGCTATAGGATTATCAGAAAGCCTGACATCCTTCAAAAAATTTGAGATCAGTATGGTCGTACCAATGTATTATAGATCAGTAACAAGATTCCAAAAAACAAGTGTAATTCACTGAAACCAGCTCACCCTTAAACTTGGGAACAGGTTAAGTGAATCCACTGAAGAAAAGTTATCTATGTCATTAGATCCTGGTGAAATTAAAAAAATCAAAATTAGCACAGTGTCTTTAGTTTTCATTTCCATTTGAAAAGCAGGAAGCACTAGTGCAGTACTAAAGTTAAACAGAATCATGCTCGAATCTTGGGTTCTTTATATGGCTAAGACAACAAAATCTACCCCCACTGACAGAAGGCATATACCTAACAAAAGAACTTGCAAATTTTCAAATGGCACAACAGCTGCATCATCAAGATGTCCATCTGGTGAAAGATTAGATGGATACTTCACATGCTTTAACCTGTTTTTGTTCAAATGGAGTTGTTCCAAACTGGAGAAACAAGGGAGAGAGATGATAAATATTCACAGTACCCAAATCAAATGCAGAAGTATCAATCAAATTAAGGGTGGAAACATTACTATTTCCATTTTTACCTTCTTAAGTAAGAAAGTTTCACAATTTCACCCCATGAATCAATGTGATTATCTTCTAAATTTAGGAGCCGCAGTGTATTGAAACCTTGTACAAATTTTCCATCTGGGGTCTAGATAAGAAAGCGAAATACAGTTAGATGTACAGAAAAACATAATTTGTAATTTTGATGTACACATTGCTGAAGCAAAAAAAAAAAACATGCACTCGAAATATTGGAAAGAATAATCCACAAACACCTAGATGTGTTTTCTATTATCATCGAATGCACATGGATGCTGTGGTATAAGAACTTAAGAAGAAACACTAACCATGATCATATTGAGCCTGTTTGACATCAGGTGGAGTTCACTGATACATGAAAAGGAAACTTTAATCTTTTCAACCTGTTATTAAGAAGTTAAAATAAGCTCACAGTGTGATTGGAAATGACTAACAACAAAAGCTTCAAAGTGGTAGCAATTGGGTATACCAGTTCCCATGTTACACCACAGTTGTTGAGAACAAGAATTCGGATTTTCTCGAGCATTGGAGTTTCTACAACATCATTCTCCATGGCATTGTTTGTCAAATTAAGAACTTCCAGGGATGCCAGTGCTTGACAAAGAGAGGATATATCCTGAAAAGGAACCAAAATGTTTTAGACACACAGGAAATGAATGAACAGTTAAACACAGGAAGACAGGGTATATGCTGCAAACATTTGGTAGTACCATCAACACTGTTTCTCTTGTTGCATTGATGTTATACAAAGCCACGTCAATTGTAAGTAGAGCAATTGAAATAACAAGAATCGTTCTGTGGGAGTTCTTACTTGCCACTGTGAGAACAGATTTCCAGTTAAGTCAAGAAGTCTGAGATCTGAAACATGCAAAACAGCTGTCAGAAGAAATGGAAACCTAGACTTTAATAAGTCCCTGAAGAAACAAATGGCAGCAGAACCATCTGTTCCAATTGCTACATACACTATGGATTATTTGCAATAAAATCAAGTAGTAAAATGGACAATATGATGATAATTCAAAATAGAGTATTTACTTGGAACCAAACTCTTTAGTTCATCCTGCGCTCCAATTGAGCTCACTCCCATGTACGAAACGGATGCACTGGTCAACTCATTGAAGTTGTTGAGCTTCTCCTGAACTTTATCCGTGCCAACAAATTCAACCGAGACACGCTTCTGGCTTGTCGAGAAGACATACATCTCATCTGAACACAGAGCGGCAAAGCATGTAATTAGGATCGTTACGAAGGAAATTACTCCTTTGCTGAAAGGAAGTGAGCATTGCCGCATCAAAGGAAATGTGAAGGCAGCAAATTAAGGGAGACGTCAGTCGACACGCACTGCACTAACCCTGTTCCTCCTTGGTGAAGTCCTGAACGCGGTAGCGTAGGCGGAGCGCGTCCGGGAGCGAGATCCCTCCGCTGAGAGCGGTGGGACGAGCGAAGGAGGCCGAGCACTCTCCCGCGGCGACAAAGTATCGTCGGCCGGCGAGCGAGCCGTCGTGCCGGCCGCCAGCGCCATCGTCCCAGTCGACGCCGACCCAGTCTCCGGCGTGGCCCTCTACGGGGCCTAGGTAGCGCACCGTGCCTACGCGGCGGGGGTCGCCGGCGGCGTGCACACGCTGGCCCAGATGGAAAGCGGCGGCGGCGGCGCTGGACATGACTGGACGCCTGGACGGTGGTTGGCAACTGGGCGTCTGGCCGCCGGTGACTGTGGTGGGAGGCGTGATGAGTGATGGAAGCCCATTGACTTGGCCCAACTGTCTTGGTCGGCCCAAACAAGAGCTAACTTAAAAATATATTACAATTTTTTTATAGAAGAGACAGACACAATAATTTATTTTTGTAATAATAAAACTGTATCTCATCCACACAAGGTATCTTATTACACATTTACCATCATGGGTCATGTTACGTTTTTGGTTTGTGCTAATTCAATGATGATGCTTCGAATTAAGTAGACTATATGACGGATGGAAAACGTTTTAGAATGCTAAAAAGTCCACTTTTTCTACATCAATTTTCGTAAAAGTCTATTTTTTTCTCTCTGAACTGTAAAACCGGATAAAACACATTCCTCAACATTTGAAATCATGTGTTTTACCTTTCTGATCCGGTTATAAGAGATATTTTGTCTTTTTTCTACTGACTCTTTAAAAAAATCATAATAAATTAAAAAAAACATAAAAATAGAAAACTCAATTTTGTTGAACTTCACATGAGTAGATCTACAAGTTAAACATGTACAAAGGTTTTGTTGTAGATTTAAATCTATTTTTTCTATAATTAATTAAAATAATTCATAACTGCAATTTCTATAGACCAATTGTGGTGAAAATTCTATGATGACCTAAATATTGTATGCTTGAGCTATCATAAAAATTTTATACTCATTTGGATCATGTATAAATTACTCGTAGATTTATTTATATTTAATAGTCATGCTTGCAGGCGGCATCGATACATTCTTGGCAAGAAAATAGTCATGCTTGCAGGCGGCATCGATATATTCTTGGCAAGAAAAAATGAGAATCAGACACATGGAGATCAAGAATGAGTAAATGCTCAACGTCTCAGTATATAATATAATATAATATACCCACAGATACCTGACTGTGATGATTGAAAAAGAAGGTAAAACAACAGAGAGAGGGGAAATAAAGATTTCAAATTGTTGTTAAAAAAAGATTGCAAATCAAACCAGTTTGAGCTGGTTACAGCAAACTGACCGACCTATTTTGGTTGAGTAACTGCGCCTTGACATGACCCCTGGCCCCCTGTGAAAGGATTAAAAAGAAAAGAGGCCTGACAATGAATTGCCATGAGATGTGGAAATAAAAAAGAGTTGGGGACTGACCGACCTATTTTGGTTGAAGGAGGGCGCGGGCTGGGGGCGAGAGCTCAACCGCTCCCACACACAACCACAAGCGAGCAATCGCTCTCTGGGTCACGGCTCTCAAGCCCATTTACAGCTCCTCCCAACTCTGGATAACGGATTGTACTGTCGTTATTTCAGCCAGCTTGTACGTGGTTAGAAAACCAATATGGTACTAATAATTATCATTACTATCGTAGTACTGTATTACAGTACATAACTGCAAGTGCAAGGCGAGTGTCTTTTTAATTTATATCAACACGAACAAGGTCCGGCCCTGACAAAGCCAGCCCACCCGAGGCCCACAGCCCACAGGACTCCCATGGCTTCCATCAAGCAGCGACGACTCCGACGGACGGTTCCTTCCCGCGTCGGCGTCGCCATGGTTTCGTGACGCGAGGCAGGAGCAGGATCACGATCAGGTGCGGTGTCACCAACGCGACAATACCCATCAGTTCCCCTTCTATTCCTTGCGATCTGCCATTCCGTTGAGAGCACGTACTCATCCCCCCTTTCTTTAGCGCCTTTTATTTTTCAACCGCTTTGTTGGAATTGGAAGGCCCTTCCCCTCTATCCAGTTCTTCAAACCAATGGCATGAAATAGCACTAGCGAGAAGGGCAAAAGGCTAAGCACATTTGATAGAGGTATACCTCATCATTTCCACCTCACCAAAGAAAAGAAGAACAAAACCTGGGACGAGGACGCCGGTCGCGAATGCAAATGCTTATATATGGTTCTAATTAATCAAGTGAAGCCAATGCTAGGAGGTTGAAACTAGCTAGAGGTCACAAGGCATGACGCTGCTTCTGGTTCCGGACCAGATGGGCAGATGCTTCTCGATCAGATGGTCCAAACCACCGACAGCCATAACTTGTTTGAGGTGTGCAGGGAAGTCCTCCATCCTTGACCGCCGGCAGTGGTGCTGCTCAGCTCAGCTAGCGCAAGGAAGGCACGCAGCCGGCCACTGTGTTCGTGTTGATGTATCTGGCAGCCTCGACCTTGATGAAGACAGCGAGCACACACTGGTGTATGTACGTGCACACGCACCACCGACCAGAAATGTCACGTCCGTTGTCTCTTGAGATTGGAGGAGACTAGAGAAATAATGTAGGTACCGGTACATACATATCAGATTCAGGAACGTCAATAATAACCGGCAGCAGAGCTGCTGCGCCGGTGTTCCCAGTGAGGTCTTTCAGAACGGAGGGGCAGCTACTAACCAAAGGTTCCAAGCTAGGCGTCGAACCCCATTATATTACTCGCTGTAGAATGGCGGGAGAGGTGAGGAAATCCAAGCACGCCTCCTTGAGCTAGCTCTCGCCAATGGTGCTTCACAGCCACCTGTTACCGAACGCTAATCAAGATACGTAGATATAGTAGTATTTAGTGGAACAAGGTCTCGATTCACGGCTAATCGCCAGAGAATCGCCGTCGCCCTCTGGGCACGGTTCAATACAGTGACCAAGTTCGAGTTCTCTTTCCCCTCCTTAGTTATTACAAGAAGGCACCCAACTGGGCCGCTTCTGAAAGGCCGCGCAGGGCTAAACGTTTCACTTGGACCATTCTGGGCCGACAATGCGAGGATTGGGCTTCCTGACTCTGGCTCCAGTGGCTCTAGTTCTCCTCCGGTCTCGACAACAAGTGGATCAGCAACACGGATCATCACCGTGTCATCAGCGCTGACACTCCCCCTTCCTTTAGAACCAGCTTGTCCCCAAACTGGTGCCCTTGGAAATTGTTGGCGAAGGGTTACTTCGTCTTCCCAGGTGCAGAGATCTTCAGGCAGACAGGACCAACGTACAAGCACCTGAGGCACCACAGCATCCTGTTGCTGGCGAAAGCGACGATCCAGTATAACCAGTGGAACCTGAAAAGCATCAACATTGTCTGGCAAAGTAGAACATGCAGGAACATGAGGAGGTATAGCCTTCTTCAGCTGGGAAACATGAAACACTGGGTGAATAAGACAGTGAGTAGGTAACTGCAAGCGATAAGCAGACTGTCCAATCTTTGCCAGAATTTCAAAAGGGCTGAAGTACTTGAATGATAGTTTGTTGGACGATCTCGTTGCCAAGGATGTATGGACATAAGGTTGAGCTTTGAGATAGACCAATTCTCCGACCCGAAAAGATCGGAAGGTCCTGTGTTTGTCAGCTTGTGTTTTCATTTTGTTTTGAGCCCGAACCAAGTGTTGCCTAACAAGGTTCTGCATCAGTTCTCTTTCCTTCAACCAGTCTTGTAGGTCAGTGTTCGCACAAGATTGAGAGATGTCAATGCCGAAGTATCGGGGTTCGTGACCATAAAGTACCAGGAAAGGACTTTGACCCAGAGAAGAGTGAAAGGAGGTATTGTACCAGTACTCTGCCAAAGGTAGCCAATGAGACCACTTTGATGGACAGGCATGAATAAAACATCGCAAATAAGTTTCAAGGCACTGATTAACGCGTTCAGTCTGGCCATCTGTTTGAGGGTGATATGCACTACTCATCTTCAGTTCAGTTCCTACTAATTTGAACAATTCTTGCCAAATGGTGCTGGTGAAGATCCTATCTCTGTTTGAGACTATAGCAGTGGACATTCCATGCAATTTGAAAACATTGTTCATGTATTGAAGTGCCACTTGTAATGCAGTGAATGGATGAGACAAAGAAATAAATTGTGCATACTTGGAGAACTTGTCAACTACTACCAGAATGCAATTATAACCTCCAGACTTTGGTAAACCTTCAATGAAGTCTAGTGTAACAATGTGCCAAGCCCCATCTGGAATAGGCAAAGGTGACAAAAGGCCAGGATAGGCAACTCACTCAGATTTAGTTTGTTGACAGACTGTGCATTGAGTGACAAAATCTTTGACAGACTGTTTGAGATGTGACCAAGCAAAAAGATGCTGAACTCTTTTATAAGTTACCTCAAATCCAGAATGTCCACCTATTGCACTGGAATGAAGTGAGGTCAGAATCTTGTGCTGAAGAGAAAGATCTGTACCCACCTAGATTCTATCTTTATACCTGATGAGGCCATCCTTGAGAGTATATAATCCTTGAGAATGTGAAACAGACAATTCAGTCAAGAGTTTACTGGAATAAGGGTCACTAGCATAGGAGGACTGAATCTGCTGAAGCCAAAGAGGTTTGACCACTAAGACAGTCGATATATCATAAGTGTCAGTGGTAGGCACTCTGGATAGTGCATCTGCTACTTTGTTTTCAATGCCCTTTTTGTACATTATTTTGTAGTTCAATCCCATCAGCTTGGTCAATGCTTTATGCTGCCAAGGGGTGGTTAGTCTTTGATCATCAAGATGTGTCAGACTTTTATGATCAGTCAAAATTATGAAGGGAGTAGACTGTAAATAATGGTACCAGTGCTCAACAACCATCAAGATAGCAAGACATTCCTTCTCATAGGTTGACAGACACTGGGCCTTAATACCTAAAGCTTTGCTTACATAAGCTATAGGATGACCTTGTTGTTGCAGGACTGCCCCAATTCCATTGGATGATGCATCAGTTTTGACTGTAAAGGGTAAGTCAAAATTTGGTAAGGCAAGAACAGGTGCTGACATCAACTTCTTCTTGAGTGTCTGAAAGGCCTGTTCTGTTTCTGAAGTCCAGACATATAGGGTTCCTTTTCTGAGCAGGTTAGTGAGAGGTTTGGAAATGATACCAAACTGGGAGACAAATCTCCTATAATAACCTGCCATCCCCAGAAAGCTTCTAAGTTCCTTCAAGTTCTTTGGTACTGGCCACTACTTGATGATGTCTATCTTGTGAGGGTCTGTAGCTACACCTTGTGCACTGATGATATGCCCCAGGTAACTGAGTTGGTTTTTTGCAAAGGTGCACTTAGATAATTTGACATGGAATTGATGTTGCTGTAAAAGGGTCAAGACAGCTTGGATATGTTGAAGATGATCTTCCCAAGTGTGACTGTAAATGAGGATATCATCTATGAAAACCACAGCACACTTCCTGAGAAGGGGTTCCAATAACTTGTTCATGACTGTTTGGAATGTAGCAGGCCCCCCTGTAACTCCATAGGGCATGACATTATATTCATAATGCCCGTTGTGTGTCTGGAATGCAGTTTTGAACTCATCCCCTTGAGCCATTCGGATTTGATGAAACCCAGAGCAGAGATCCAGAGTTGTAAACCAGGTAGCACCCTGTAATTCCTCTAATAATTCTTCAATGATTGGTAGGGGAAACTTGTTCTTTACTGTCAAGGCATTGAGTCGCCTGAAATCCACACACAGTCGCCAGTCACCTGTTTTCTTGTGAACAAGTAGAACTGGTGAAGAGTAGGGACTTGTACTGGTTTGAATCCACCCTTTTTGTAACATCTCTTTGATTTGTTTTTCAATTTCGGTTTTCTGGGCAGGGTTGTATCTTTATGGTCGTAAGCAAAATGGTTGAGCACCTTCTAAGAGGGGAATCTTATGGTTGCCACTTCTGGAAGGAGGTAATGCAGTAGGTGGAGTGAAGACAGAATCAAACTGGTGCAGAAGTTTTTGTAAGTCCTTGGGTAACTCAGCCATATTGGAATCGACTGTAGAACCTACTTGCAACTGAACCACGTACAGAATAGAGTCCGTTCTGTCTAAGGCTTGGAGTTGTAAAGGTGAAACTGGAGGACCAAGAATAGTACCAGAGGATAGTCCTAGAAGTGTAACTTCCTGAGCATTACTGTGAAATTTCATCCATCTATCAGACCATTGGACTTGCATAGGACTGTGATCCCCTAACCAATCCATGCCTAAGATGACATCATAACCAGATAGAGGCAGGATCTTGAAAGTTGTGGAGAAGGTATGGCCCTGGCATCCCCAAATCTGATTTGGAAGTTCATGAGTACAAGACAGTGTAGCTCCATTAGCAACTGTGACTTGAGCAGGGTTAGACAAAGCTTGCCAAGGGGAGAAAAAAGATGCCATATGCTCACTAACAAAGCTGTGAGAACTTCCAGAATCCACTAGCATGAAAACCTCCTTATCAAGAAAATGGCCTCTTAACCTGAGTGTTTTTGAGCCTTGTGTACCATTGACAGCCTGGATAGAGATTGCCATAAGATCATCACTAGAATCAATGTCCTCGGTGGTATCTGTAAGAGGGGACTCCTCAGAATCATCAACACATTGCCATAACTGCTCTAAGGCATGAAGAGAAACTGAGGGTGGACATTTGTGCTGTGGACTCCATTTTTCACCACACCTGAAACATAAACCTTTCGATCTTCTATAATTCTTCAGAGCAGATACTTTATCATCACCAAAGATTATGGGTCGGTGAGGTTCTGTGATCTTCTTGTCATCAGGTGCTTTGTTCTGGTTGGTGAACGGTGAATAAGATGTCTTCAGTTGCTCAGAAGGATTCTTCTTAGTATAGCTCCTGGAAGGTTGGTCCTGGAGAGCCTCTTCCTGTAAAAATGCCAAAGAAGTAGCAGTATCGAGGTCTTGGGGTCGATGCATCATAATAACAACGCGAATATCTTTGTGAAGGCCATCGACAAAACGATTGGTGATAACCAGAGGCTGAAAAGAGGTGCCGTGAGCAATCAACTGATGTAATTGGTCACTGAATTGTTCCACATATTCAGCGACCGTGTTTGTTTGTGTAATGTGGAAAAATAGACGAAGAAGGTGGTTGTGTTCGTCTTTGTCGAACCTATTACAAAGTGCGGTGGCAAAGGTGTCCCAAGGCATTTTAGTGAACGTATCAGGCAAAGTTTGAAACCAGAGCGATGCCGAACCCGTGAGTCTCATGGAAGCTAAGCATACCCATAGGTCCGGATCAGTGCGATACACATCAAAGTATGTCTCACAATGCTTAATCCACAAACGAGGATTGGAGCCATCGAATTTATGAAATTCGACCTCCGGAAAAGGTGCGGGAAGGGGGTATGGTGGATAGGGAGGATAAAAACGAACTAAAGATTGTGTATAACCATCCACATGTAAATGAACAACTAAAGATTGTGGGATTGGTGTAAACCGCCCCGAAATCAGCACCCCGGTGGGAAGAACACTTGCCGCGGTCTAACGACCCAGTTGCCACCCTTAGCGGGTGAAGCTCCAGGTGGGTGGAGCTCGACAGCTTGACTCCGGAGGGGGAGAAGTGGTCCTCATGGAGATTCGCAGTGAGTGGTACCGGCGCGCCAGTATCGACACCCGATTGCTCGACCACCGAAGAATCCACGGCCTTGGCGTGCGGAAGAAGAGCTTCGAGGGCTTTGTCGACACGCTCGCCCAGATCCAGCACTGCGTGCTCCAACTCATGGACACGATTGTCGACGTCGGGCTTCCACTGAAGGATGTCGGTGCGGAGGCTTCTCATCTCCGTCATGGAGGTCTTGAGTTCATTGATGCCTTTGGAATTCTCACTCAGCAAGGCCAAGATCTGGCCCAACAGTTCTTCAGGAGTAGCCATGTGACGCCGGGTAAGATACTGATGGTCTGCCAGAATCGCTGTTTCCCCACAAATCGACTCGCGTGCTTGAGAATTACAGAGAGATCCCGGACGACAGCAATTCATTGAACGCCAGAAATCTCAATCAAACCCGAAGCGTTTGGAGATCGATCGATGGATTACGGAAAGTGCGATGAGGATCGAACGACAATCCGATACCAATTGTTACTGAACGCTAATCAAGATACGTAGATATAGTAGTATTAAGTGGAGCAAGGTCTCGATTCACGGCTAATCGCCAGAGAATCGCCGTCGTCGTCGCCCTCTGGGCACGGTTCAATACAGTGACCAAGTTCGAGTTCTCTTTCCCCTCCTCAGCTATTACAAGAAGGCACCCAACTGGGCCGCTTCTGAAAGGCCGCGCAGGGCTAAACGTTTCACTTGGACCATTCTGGGCCGACAATGCGAGGATTGGGCTTCCTGACTCTGGGCTCCAGTGGCTCTGGTTCTCCTCCAGTCTCGACAACAGGTGGATCAGCAACAGGGATCATCACCGTGTCATCAGCGGTGACACCACCGTACATGGTTGGTTGTGTTGGTGTATGCACACAACTCATGATCAGTGGCGGAGCCAGCCAGAAAAATGAGGTAGGGCGAACTTAAATAGCTCGGTGGCTCGGGCGTAGGCGTGCAGCGGCAGGGCCGCCGACTCCAGTCGATTCCTGGAGCCGGCGTGCAGCGGAGCGGTCGGCTTAGGCCATCGAGTACTGGGGAGTACTGCTGGGGGAGTCGCCGCCGGCGAGGTATGGCGGCCGCCGTACCTAGCCATAATGGTGGCTCCGCCACTGCTCATGATGTGCACACATCAGTGTCAGCCTCGGTAGATCATATCTGTCTGCCGCTTCAAGCAAGTGCTGCCACATAATTCCGTCTTCCAACACTTTCCTAGCCGGAACAGTGCCGCCGCCGGCTTTGTTCATTCTTTAGACATTTTGACTTCTCAAAGACATGATGCACTGAAACTGTAAGGATTACGACTACAGAATTTGAGTGTTTCCTTGCGCCATCAAGCAATTAATGACGGGCAGTAGTTCTGATTCTCAAGTGCCTGATCAACGACGAAGCTCAACTCATACTGCACCATCAGTCCATCACATGATCGACAACATTACCTTCCCCTTGATCAAGGAAGAGATAAAAGGACATGTAGCCATCCTGATCTGGTACGCAGCCATTTGGGTAGCACTGGAGAGTCCACTGGTAGCCTCCAACTTGGAAATGGCGAGATTCTCTGAACTTGTCATTGGAGATGATATGTCCTTGACGAGAGAGGAATACCCATTGACCACGGCCTAGGCGTTGGTACCCGCTGTGGGTGACGGCAGTAGTGGTCGAAGCAGGTTGCGGTGGCCTGACCTCTCTGACGACAGATACGCCGGCAAATGACATGGCTCCTTTCACTACTAAAGAGGCTAGGAACACTTAGCTTGAACAAGAACAATGGAGGCTCCTTTCAGTATGTAGTTGTTGATGCCATGTATACCCATCTCCGTCTCTTCGACTTTTGAAGCTGTGTACTAGCTAGGACTCTAGGAGTAACTGCTTGGACTCTTCTAGAGTCGTGAATTCACGGCCGGACCACCAGAAAAACGAGCAGGAAGCGAGCGTCCTTCACTCCTCGTCCTCGTGCGGCGAAGTGGGTGTCTATAGCCTCGCGTCAGTGCAGACTACCGACAGCAGCGCATTTTACGATCCATCCATCGTTAATAAATTTCTTATTCTTTAAAATAGATAATATTAAAATATTCTAACAGATTCTATAAAACTAAAAATAAAAAAATAAATAGCTAGTGAAGTAGGCTGTTCAAAGGTAGATAGCGAAGTGAATGAGGTGTGATAGACCGTTATGGAATTTGAAAAATCATTTATAAAATCTGTTCGGGAACATTTTTTTTTCTTTAATGATAAATAAATTTAATTTTAAAAATCCAAGGCTCTGTTCGGCTAGTGGAAAAGGTAGCTGATTCAATAGTGTTTCAACCAGCTATTGTTTGAACAATGTACATGTTTCATTTGGTTAAAAAAATTCAGAATTCAAAATTTCAATATAATTGACAGCATGAGGAGATCAAAATATTAATTCAATTGAAATTATTGTTATGTTATTTCATTAAGGATTACATAGTTTATAATACTCTAGTTATTTATGGTGTAGCAACAATGATGACCTTATCGTGACCCATTTGGACGTAAGAGGGTTCATCACCCTCTTCAAGGACAGGTAAGGTTAGGTTCGCCTCAAAAAGAGTCATTTTTTAATAACCTTTGTAGTTTTCTTTATCTATTACCCCTTTAACATCATCATTCTTTCTTTTGTCTTGTATAACTTGTAGTCTTCCCTTTGTATTGGTAGGTATCAAAACATCTTTGCAATACATCTATATTGAAGACTAACCTTTTTTGACAAATTAATTATGATAATAACAGATTTTTCTTGTCATTGTACCCTTTCTGTGACTATCAGAACCTCCGTCACTAACTTAAAAATCGTCACAGAAGGTCAAATTTCTTGTATATGTGGTTTAAGAAAGATACATGCACATTCAAACAAGGCCTTAAAGTATTGGTAATATGTTTTGAGAAGAAGAAAAAGCTACACTACTAATAAATAAGAGATCGCCTATATAGAATCTTAGGAAGTTAGGAGATATGAGATCGATAAGTAATTTATTGAAGATGATCGAGTTTTGCTCTTCCTACCAAAACTCTCACTCCCACCCAACAACAAATAACAATAGAATTATAAACTTAATAAACTCACATTCCCTCTTTTGAATTACCTCCAACCAAACGGTGCATGACACGAAACCTTGAGTGCTCCTTCTTTTCTCTTTTATTTATTCTCACCAGCAGCGGTATATATATATATATATATATATATATATATATATATATATATATATATGTGTGTGTGTGTGTGTGTGTGTGTGTGTGTGATACTCTAGGTGGAATACGACACTACATATAAACTTATAAATCCTACAAATTCCAATCCAATCATCCAAATTTCTAATTGACTTCTCCTAATTAACCAAGAAAAGAACAATATATAACAACATAATAAAGCTACTCCTAGCGCGTATGCATGCACCTCTGGCATACACTCTCTACATTTGCGCCTCCAGGTCCCTCTCCCCTTCATCATCTACCAGCGGCCCTTCCTGTGCAGTCCACGCTATCGACGTGGACGCCCGCGACGCACCGCTGCCGCCATCTTGGTCCTTCTCATCACATCCCTCGCCGGACGGTGATCTAACGTCCACCTCGGCGCGGCAGACCGGGCAGGTCGAACGCTCCCTGAGCCAGACATCGACGCAGCCCCGGTGGAAGACGTGCGAGCACGAGGGAAGCCGCCGCGCCGCGTCCCCATCCGCCATTGCGGCCAGGCACACGGCGCACTCGAGCTCCCTCTCCTCCTCCTGCCTGTCCTCATCATCATCAGCATCCTCCCGGTAGTACACGAACTCCGGCAGCGTGGCGATGGCGTCGGCGTCTAGTCCCTTGGGCTGCTTCTTCGCTTGCTCCGCCGCCGCTGCGCCCGCGATGGCGGCGTCCCGGCTCGCGGATCGTCGCACGAGGTACCACCGGATGGCGCATAGGATGAGTAGGATGATGAGGAGGGAGCCGAA
>CM039122.1:5605603-5886593 GCA_022036555.1 Microstegium vimineum | reverse complement strand
GCGCTACGACCCAAACAAACCCTCAGAGGCACCTTATTGACGGTGCTGACGGTCGGCCGGGGCTCGACCGATCTCGTGCCGTCGAGCACATACCTCGATCGGAGAAACTAGGCCTCGATCGAAGAAGATAAGCCTCGATCGATGAAGCTAGGCCTCGATAACGACTCGGAGGACAACTACGAGCACAACGCCCACAGAAACGAGGCTAAAACCTACCCAGGAGACCTCGTCGACGGCAATGGCGGCGACCCGAGCTCGACCGCACATACACCGACGGACATAGGCCTCGATCAACCCTCGATCAGCTCAACCAAAAACTCTAGCAAACTTAGCGGCCCCCAAACAACGCGAAGCGCACACAACGAACTCAGAGCTAACGCAACATCCTCATCGACGGCCATGGCGGTCGGCGGGGATCTGCGCGACGTGCGCTGGAGAAAACACGCACGCGCTCAAGGGCAACTACCCCTCGATCCAGACTCAGGACGGCTAGGCGAAGCTAGCACAAGACTTGGATCACAAAAAGATCGACTACAACGACTAGACGACGAGCACACCGCCGCGCCGAACAAGAATAGCGACGGTGCTCGAGGACAGAGCTCTAAGGCTCGATACAAGGATAAACGAGTAGAGCGGAGAGGTCGAGGAGCTCACCCTGGTCACGAAGTGCTAGCAAGCGTGGCCAGAGAGGAAGCAGAGACGACCGTCGACGGAGAACGTGCCGGCGGAGACGAAGAACCGAGCGGCAACGAAGATGTTCCCGGAGCTATGGTCCACCATTTGCAAAATGGAGAAACCGACAAAGATCAGAGATGAACAAGGAGCAAGAAACACAAGATAAAAAGACAATGCGGCTCCTGTGTAGCCCGGTCGAGGACTGACTAGAGCAGCGGCGGTCTCGTCGGAGTTGAGGAAGACGGAGCCGCGCTGAACAAATGCAGGCTCGATGGCTTTCACCAACTCACCCCGAGAATGCGCAAGGTCAAAGCAAAGACAATGGCAGTGGATTGAGTGGTTGGAAGTGGCTAACGAACTCGGACGAGTTCGTCAATGAAGGTGGAGCGCTCGGCGGAGCAAAGCGGAGCAGAGCAGAGAAGAGCAGTGGCGTGGAAAGGGATACAGAGAGGACGGTGTCTCGTTTTTAAAGACGGCAACGGGTTCTACGATTTTTCCATGTACACGACAAGACGTGCGTCCCTGGATAGGTGTCGCACGGTGGTGTCGGACAGGGGTGGGCGTCGATCTCAACCCCGTCATGCAACTGCTTGAAGAAAAGACTGAACTGACCCTGTGGCTATTTTGCAAAATGCTCAAGCTTCCAGGGTTTTTCAAGAAAAACCTTGAACACAAAAGATTCTCAAAATTTCATGATCTACAACTTGGCTTAAACAACCATAAGCAAAAACTTTATAGATTTTGAAAATCATGTTTAGGGTTTAATCCACCCCCTCTGGGAATTAGGGTTTGGATTCCAGATTTTAATTTGAGAATTTGAAAAGATGACCTGCATTCAAACAATTGATCAAACATAGACAATTTAAACTCATTTTAATTCAATGCACATCCAAGTTTTCAAACAAATGAATGATGCTTAATGCATATGATGACATGATCAGTTTTTAATTAAGAGATTAACACCCGAGGTGTTACACTAATAATCTTTGTGAAAGCAAATGTGTGCCTGTCTATCGGCTTGTGGTGTGTAGGTACTATGCCTAGTGACAGTGGTCAATGGCGTGGAGAAGGTCGAGTAGAGGCTTGCCGTGCCGATGGACTGAGAGCGGTGAAGGGCGGAAGCGGGGCTCGGACTGAGGGACCATGGGCGCCGGTGGACTAGCTGTGGTGGCTAATACTTGGCACCGGCGAGCGCGACAAGACATGGAAGTAGACCGTGTTGGCCAGGTCAAGACGGTCAGCGAGCGAGTCGAGCAGGAGGCTCAGGGGACTCGGAGCTGGGCTGGGCGAGGACGAGGTGGCACGAGTCGAGCGGTTTGGTGGTTTGGGCCTCAAAACCATCGGAGGACGGTTTCTGAGTTTGGACCTCAAAACTCGGGGTTCGGTAGTTGAGCCAAAAATTACCGGTGGCGGGTTTCACGGGTTTGGGCCTCAAAACCCGGGCGGAGCTTCCGAGGAAGCAGGGATGGCACGTGGCGGAATCCTGGAGGTTGCGTCGAGGTGACGACAACTCCTGGCAGGAAGCGGGACCATCCATTCAAATCGAGGAAGATATTTTCCGGAGCTTGGACTGCAATGCTTAGGCTAGGTAGTTCACTCACGTATCTACGGGGGTCTTTGGGAAATAGCCAAAGCCTCTGATAAATAGAGGATGAAGGGGTATCCTCATCCTATCTCTTGAACCCTAATCATTTTGCCCCAACTCTCTCTCTCTCTACCCTCTCTCTAGTTCATGAGATCCCTAGGTTGATTTCACCAACCTTTGTAAGAACTTGAGTTTGTTGCGAGGAATCGGAGGCCGTAACTTCCGTAAGCCATGGTGGCTTCGATTTTGTGATTGTGTCCCTGTTTTGCTTGTGTTCTTCGCGTTTTGCTTTTGCTCCCTATTTTTTCGAGTTGATTTCTCTTTGTAGGGAGTAGCTCTTGTAAATCCGTTTGAACCAAGTTGTTCGTATTCGAGAGGAGCATCTTTGCACCAAAGGATCCATCCTCAAACCTCTCGAGTACACAGATCGAGCGATTTCTTTGCGGTGTTCTTCGTTTTGCCTTTTCTCCCCCAAATCTGAGTGTTCCCGTTTATCCGACCCAAATTGAGCGATGATTTCTTCGGGATAGCTCCCCAACAGCTCAAGGATCATGCCTACAAAGTTTGGTAGTAGTTGGTGATCATTTGGTTGTGTTTTGGGAAGATTTGGCGGAGAGAAAATTGTTTTTCGCGTTTTCTACGTTCTGCTCGGGTGCGTCGGACGCTCTGAGTTTGGGCGTCGGACGGTCCGTCGAGGCGTCGGACGCTACGTCGTGCTGACGCCAGCATCCGTCGCGATCGTCCATCGCGTGGCGTTGTCTGCCCGTTTTTCTGAGCTCTCTGGTAGGCCGATGGACTCTCACCCCAGCGTCCGTCGCCCAGAGTCCGACGCCAACGGACGCTCACCCAAGCGTCCGTCGCCCAGCGTCCGACAACCAGCCTTCTGGTTCTCTTTTGCAG
Source organism: Microstegium vimineum (assembly GCA_022036555.1). Taxonomy (NCBI): domain Eukaryota; kingdom Viridiplantae; phylum Streptophyta; class Magnoliopsida; order Poales; family Poaceae; genus Microstegium; species Microstegium vimineum. The sequence goes on along the minus strand of CM039122.1, from coordinate 5,883,433 downwards.
TGCTCTCTGGAAGGCCGACGGACGCTTGCCTAAGCGTCCGTCGCCAGCGTCCGACGCCCTGCCCTGGAGCATCCGTCGCGCTCTCTTCCAGCGTCCGTCGCCCTGCTGTCCAGCGTCCATCACCTGTTTTTCTGGCTGTTTTGCTTGGAATTCTTGCCTCTCTCTCATAGGGGTTCAGAACTCTTCTTGGGGGTTTCTGGTGAGTTTTTCTCCACTGCCGGTGAGCTTTCATTTGCTCGTTTTCGTCTGAATCCCCATCAACTGGGTGTGTGTCTTTGGGAAGAGTGGCCCGAATATTTTGAGAGAAATTTGAGGCTCCCATTCACCCCCCTCTGGTCGCCGTTCTCGGTCCTTCAATTGGTATCAAAGCCGGTTAAGGATCATTCCACCTTAAACGGTTCTTGATCCGCGAAGGCGACATGGATCGAGGTGTTGGCAAACCTCCGTTTTTCGATGGAACGAACTTCTCCTACTGGAAAGTGCGCATGTCCGCCTATCTACAAGGAGTTGATTCGAACATATGGGAGATTTGTGAGAATGAGGGCTATCGTGTTCTTGCGGTTCGTGTTGACCAACTCCAAATCACTCAACACAACGCAAACAGTCGAGCACGGAGTATCCTCTTCTCGAGTTTGTCACTTCCTGAGTTTGAGCGAGTCTCGAATCTTACTACGGCGCGAGAGATCTGGCAAACACTTGTGCGATATCATGAGGGTAATCCTCAGATCAAGTCTAGACTCTTCGACACATACCGTAGGGAGTACGAGAACTTCGTACAGTTGGCTGGCGAATCTATTGACGGGATGTTCACTCGCTTCCAATCTATCGTCAACAAGATGTGTGCTAATCGAGCCAACTTGCCCTATGATGATCATGAGATGGCTATCAAGCTTTTCCATGCTCTTGATCGGAGGGTGTGGGTGATGAAGGTGGCTGCCATTCAGGAGTCACCGGGCTATGATGCCCTGACCGTGGACGTGCTGTTCAACAAGCTCAAGTCCTCGAAGATTGACCACCAGACCCGGGCCAAGCTTGAGAACCCGTCGAACCCATCCATGGCGTTGGTTTCCGGCCCCGGCGGTGTATCTTCTTCTTCCTCTAACCCTTCACACTCTTCGTTCGCTTTGTCTTTGATCTCTGTGATAGAGGAACAAGTGGAGGTGCTTGGAGATGATGAGCTGGCCTTGGTCATCACTAAGTTCTCACGGTTTCACAACAACCGTTTGAACCGACGACGTGGTGGCTCGGCCAAGGGGTGCTACCGTTGCGGTGATGAGGATCACTTCATCGCAAACTGCCCCAAGAAAGTTGCGGGTGACTTCACCAAGCGCAAGGACAAGCGCGAGCACCGCTTTGAGGACAAGCACAAGGCCAAGGGCGGCTACAACCGGAGATCCTCGAAGAAGGTGATTGACAAGGTGAAGGCCAAGCACCGAGCCTTCCTTGTCTCCCTCAGCGACATCGATGCCTCCTCCGATGGGGGCTCTTCCTCAAGCGACAATGAGTCGAAGGGAAAGGGTGAGGACAAGCTCAACGACCTCTGCTTCTACGCCGACGCCAAGCACGGTGGCTTTTGCACCATGGCGATTGAAGAAGGCAAGGTCGGGAAGCGCAAGGATGGCCCCAACTACGACTATGACTCCGACACACCTGAGGTATCACCCACCATAGAATCCTCTCTCTCTCGAGCTTGAGTCTCTGAACGATACCTTGCTTAGTCAGGATGCTTTGCTCAAGCATGCCGCTTGTGAGAGGAACGATTTCAAGGCGAAGTACCTTAGCATGCTTCATGAGCTAGAGTTCGCTAAGGCACAAGTGGTGGTTACCGAGGAGGTAGAGTGTGATGCTTGTGCCATCCACATATCTGATCTTGTCACTCTCCAGGACAAGTATGGCACTCTACTTGAGGAGATTAGTGAGCTGAAGGCTAGGCCTATCTTACTTGGTGCGTGCAAGTATTGCTTAGGCTTGTGTTCTGAGCTGGCACAGAAGGATGCTAGGATTGCTGTGTTAGAGAAGGCCAGCTCAGATAGCACTAGAGAGTCGGATCACTTTGAGGCATTGGAGCTTGAGATCGCGTCGTGCAGACACGACAAGATGCGTACCGAGGAAGAAAACACATACCTTCGGTCCATCTTGAGTTGGGTGTCTTGCCGAGACCCACAGTTGGGGATGATGTTTAGCCAATGCAAGCGAGCTGGCAGCACGGGAGTAGGCTTTGCTATAGGTGGGAAGGACGATAGCATGTTCGGTAAGATCAGTGAGTGCAGTGGGTTGAGCGAGAATGAGAAACCCACCACAACACCCAAGCTTACCAAGATCACTCCACCTAAGCCTACCGACCCCTCTGAGTTTCCTGTGAGAGATGATGTGTTTGAAGAGCCACCCAAAACCACTCCACAGAAGCAAGTGTGGATTGCCAAACCGAACCATCTTCGCAACCCACTTGACACACTGCCAGACATCTCTAGTGATCCCCTTCCTAAGAAAGCTAGAGCCACCCAACCCAACAAGAGAGTGCCTACCAAGAGTGTGGTGAGGTACCATTGTGAGTATTGTGAGCGGGATGGGCACTTGGCTGAGTTTTGCTATAGGAGGAAGAGATATGATCGGAGGCAGGTTGAGTTGAACAACCGGGACATATACCACCCACGAGTTGGGGTGCATGAACCGGAAGTTCAGAGGCGCACTTCTAGGCCTAGAGGTACAATGCCTCAAGGTGCTAGGCCTCAGGAGGGAGACCACGCGGTGGTCGTGCCCGGCGGGGTTCCGGTCGTGACCCATACGACTATGGGCCTCGTGGTGGTGCTTTACTCCTCCCTTCGCTAGCGGACCACGTTTTCCCTATCATGGTGATCGCTATCCCCCCATGGGACAGGAGATGTTTTGTATGCCTCCTAACCCTTTCTTTGGGAAAATGGGACAACACTGATATCCTTCACAGTTTACTAACCCCAGTGTTGCGCCGTTTGCTCACCCTATGTCTTTTTATTGATGTAGGAAGGAGGATAGGAGGAGACTTGGCTTGTGGATTCTGGATGTTCACGCCATATGACCGGAAGTGCCAAGTGGTTCTCCAGCCTCGACCCCGTGCGCCACACCGAGTACATCACTTTCGGGGACAAGAGTAAAGGTAAGGTTGTCTCCTGGGGGTCCATCCGAGTCAATTCGTCTTTTGTCCTTAAGGATGTTGCTTTGGTTGCGAATTTGCATTTTAACCTTCTATTGGTTTCGCAACTCCTTGCAGACGGTTTTGAAGTGAGCTTTAAGCCAAACTTGTCTCGGATTTTGGACTCTCGCGGTGAGCTTGTTTGCCGGATTTTACCCTTCAGGAAGGTTTTTCGTGCGGTTTTTTCTATCTCTTCCGGACCTTCTCGTTGTCTTCTTGCCGGTTCTTCTTCCGAGCTTTGGAAGTGGCATAGGAGATTGGGACATTTGAGTTTTGACTTGCTTGCAAGGCTTAGCTCAATGGACCTTATCCAAGGATTGCCAAAGCTGAAGTTCGAGAAAGATTTGGTTTGCCATCCTTGCAGACATGGCAAGATGGTTGCTGTTTCCCATCCTCCCGTAACTCAAATTATGACCTCACAACCCGGCGAGCTCTTACACATGGACACAGTTGGTCCAGCTCGGGTTAGGTCAGAAGGAGGGAAGTGGTATGTGGTTGTAGTCGTTGATGACTACTCGAGGTACTCTTGGGTGTTCCTTTTGGAGAGTAAGGATGAGGCTTTTATGCATGTGCGTGATCTGATTTTGAGATTGCAAAATGAGCTACCTAAGCATGCCATGAGAGCTATTTGCAGTGACAATGGCACGAAATTCAAGAATGCTCAATTTGCATCTCTTTACTCTTCTTTGGGTTTGGATCACCAATTTTCCTCTCCTTACACTCCCCAGCAGAATGGTGTTGTTGAGCGCAAAAATTAGACCCTTGTTGAGATGGCTAGGACGATGCTCGATGAGCATGTGACTCCTAGGAGGTATTGGGCCGAAGCGATTAATTCTGCTTGCTATGTTTCCAATTGCATTTTTCTCCGAGCTTTCAAGAAGAAGACTTCTTATGAGTTGCGATTTGGGAGACCACCCAAGGTAAGTCACCTACGGGTGTTTGGGTGCAAGTGTTTCATTCTCAAAAAGGACGGTAAGTTGGATAAATTTGAATCACGGTCTTCTGACGGTATCTTTCTTGGTTATTCTACTCACTCTCATGATTATCGTGCTTTTAACCTTCAGACTAACCGAGTGATCGAGACTTGTGAGATTACTTTCGATGAGACCATGCCTTGTAGTTCCACTGCTTTTGAGCTTGCAGGTGATGATGAGGTGAACACCAGCATCTTTGTGGAGGAGGAGCAGGACGGCGTCGATTGGGGTGATCCCGAGCTGACTCCACCAGCTGCCCCAGTCAACCCTGTGACGTCTACTTCGGCTCACGGCCCTGACCCTTCTACTTCTTCGACATGGGGGCCGTTCGAGCAGCTTCCTCAGTCGGTGCCCGTTGCACCTGAGGGAGCTCCAACTGCTGTCGAGGGGGAGGCGACTTCTTCACGTGTGGCGCCGCTACACATTCAGCATCGCCACCCTCCTCAGACTATGATCGGCGACATCAATGAGTGTACCACACGCTCCAGGTCATATCGTATCTCTCATTTTGCTCATTCGGCTTTTGTCGCGTGTTTTGAGCCCCGAGATGTTGGACACGCTTTGATGGATCCGGATTGGTTAATGCCATGCATGAGTTAGAAAACTTTGAGCGAAACCGCGTTTGGGTCTTAGTTCCTCCACCACCTAGTTGCCATCCCATAGGTACCAAATGGGTTTTCAAAAATAAACAAAGTGAAGATGGGGTGGTAGTGCGTAACAAGGCTAGGTTGGTAGCGCAAGGCTTTTGTCAAAAGGAGGGAATAGACTATGAGGAAACTTTTGCTCCCGTAGCTCATTTAGAAGCCATTAGAATCCTTCTAGCTTTTGTGGCTTCTAAGGGTTTTAAACTTTTTCAAATGGACGTTAAAAGTGCTTTCTTAAATGGCTACATAGAGGAGGAAGTTTATGTTAAACAACCTCCCGGTTTCGAAAATCCCAAGTTTCCAAACCATGTTTTTAAACTTTACAAAGCTTTGTATGGTTTGAAACAAGCCCCTAGAGCATGGTATGATAGGTTGAAAACCTTTTTGCTAGCTAAGGGTTTTAAAATGGGATCGGTAGATAAGACGTTGTTTCTCCTCAAGCAAGGCAAAGACACTCTCCTTGTCCAAATATGCGTGGATGATATCATCTTTGGTGGTTCTTCTCATGCTCTTGTTGCCAAGTTTGCAGATCTTATGAGCAAGGAATTTGAGATGAGCATGATGGGAGAGTTGACTTTGTTTCTCGGGTTGCAAATCAAGCAAACCTAGGAAGGAACGTTTGTGCACCAAGGCAAGTACACAAAGGACATCCTGAAGAAGTTTAATATGGGCGAGGCAAAGCCTCTCTCGACGCCCATGTCGACTACGACTGCTTTGGATGCAGACGAGGAAGGAGAAGCGGTGGATCAGACGGAGTACCGAAGCATGATCGGGTCGCTCTTGTACCTGACAGCGACTCGGTCGGACATTCAGTTCGCCGTCTACTTGTGTGCACGCTTTCAGGCGTCCCCACAGACTTCGCACAAGCAGGCGGTGAAATGCATCATGAGGTACTTGCGCTTCACTCCCGAATTTGGACTTTGGTTTTCCGCCTCCTCCTCTCTTGTGCTTTGTGGTTATTCTGATGCCGATTTCGCCGGTTGTCGTCTTGATCGGAAGTCCACTTCTGGGACTTGCCAGTTTCTCGGATCTTCTCTGGTGTCTTGGTCTTCTCGCAAACAGTCTAGAGTGGCACAGTCGACGTGCGAAGCTGAGTACGTTGCCGCAGCTAGCTGTTGTTCGCAGTTGCTTTGGATGATTGTAACTTTGAAGGATTTTGGTCTTGAGCTTACTAAAGTGCCTCTGCTGTGTGATAGCACGAGTGCCATTAGTGTGGCCAAAAACCCTGTGCTTCACTCTAAGACCAAGCACATTGATGTTCGATTTCATTTTCTAAGAGACCACTATGAGAAGGGCGACATTGACCTCCGGCATGTCGATACCCAAAACCAGCTTGCGGATATTCTCACAAAACCTCTCGATCAAGCTGCGTTTTCTCGTCTTTGGGGCGAGTTGGGTGTTTGCTTTCCTTTTTAGAGGAGAAAAGCTTTGTGTATCATAGTTCTTTTGGTTCTTATTTGTCTTTTCTTTCTTTTTCTTTTAATTGGTGTCATTGCATTTTGCATCTCATTTGCATTTGTGACATAGTTCATTTTAAGCTTCAATACCTATAGCCGATATAATGAATCTATGCTCTGTTTGAGGTGCTTTATGTGTCTATGATGTTGCCTAACTTAGACTCTCTTTGATCTCTTGATATGCAATAGAGCTAAGTTAGAAAAGCCTTAAAACTGAATTTAATTCCCCATGTCACCTCTGAAATGGCACTAGCATGTGTAGGCTTTTGAAGATCCTTCTTGACTACCTTATATATAGCTTGTAACTATGGATCTTCATTGTTTCATTCACTTCCATTGAGCACCATGCTTAAAATTGATCTAAAATGAAATTGCTCTCTGTTTTGTGAATTGGAAAGATCGAGTTGGGTTTGCATTGTGAGCACTTCACCATGTGTTCGAGACTACTTCCCATATGGGTTGATACTTGAGCGGTGTCGTGTATGACCAAAACCGGTGTGTTAAGTCCTTTGACTTCGCCCGGTTGGTAAGCAGTGGCATCACTTTGCTTACAACCACTCGCATACAACTTAAATGTGCCTAAAACTGAAATTTGGCTGCAAAACTCTGAAATTTGAAAAATTCATTCAGTTGGGTCATTGGCTTGTTGTATGAACTTTGCTAGGGATAGTTTTACTTGCTATACATGAGATTGCTTTGAGATAGGTCCTATCTTGTTTGCCATGTCTAGTTGTCTCTAGGAGGTGATACCCATTCCTTGCTCACACATGTAATGCTATCTAAAATAGCTTCTAAAGTGATCTTTAGCTCAACCTGAGTCTTAGTTGGGCACGTAGAGCTTTTCCTATTCTCACATGATCACATCACTTAGAGCATCCTTTCATTGTCTTAGCTCTATGTATGAAGCTTGTTGCACTCATTTTGCATTTCATGGCATTTGTCACCGGTTCTTGAGTTTTGAGCTTTGATGAGATTCATGTGTCACCAAGGGGGAGAGATGTGCATTTCACTCCATCTACACTTAAGGGGGAGAGTTGTGCATTGTGGAAGAAAGCATGGGGGAGGGGATTTGTGATCAAGGGAGAGAAAATATGCATTTTGTGAAAAATCTTGTATTTTTTGACTCTTTTCACCCTTTCTTGGTATCTTGAGTATGCTTTTGCCCAGGGGGAGTTGACTTCGACAGGTTTCGATTGGCTTCTTGAGTTTCATGTGCGTTAATTGGTATCTTGAAGAATTTTTGCCTTAAGGCGTTTGGTATCTTTGGCTTGCTAGCGGTGTTGAGCCCCTTTTCTGCCTCTTCTTGAGGGCTAGCTTTGTTTTGCTTGGTTGCGTTGAGCCGTTGCCATGTCTTTGGGAACCAAGTTTTGGATACGTTTTGTTTCTCTCAAGTGACCCCGTTTGGCTTTCTTAGCTTTTGGTCATTTGGAAAGCTTTACCTTATGGCTCAATCTGAAATGCACTTGTGTTGACAATGCACTCATCAATGGGAGATTGCGAACACATGGTGGATAAGTACCATGTATGTTCAGTTTTGTGATGAGTGATTGCCAAACTTGAGCGTTTCAGTTTGAGTGGCTTACTACTAATCTTTACAAAGCAAATGTGTGCCTGTCTATCGCTTGTGGTGTGCAGGTACTATGCCTAGTGACAGTGGTCAATGGCGTGGAGAAGGTCGAGTAGAGGCTTGCCGTGCCGATGGACTGAGAGCGGTGAAGGGCGGAAGCGGGGCTCGGACTGAGGGACCATGGGCGCCGGCGGACTAGCTGTGGTGGCTAATACTTGGCACCGGCGAGCGCGACAAGACATGGAAGTAGACCGTGTTGGCCAGGTCAAGACGGTCAGCGAGCGAGTCGAGCAGGAGGCTCAGGGGACTCGGAGCTGGGCTGGGCGAGGACGAGGTGGCACGAGTCGAGCGGTTTGGTGGTTTGGGCCTCAAAACCATCGGAGGACGGTTTCTGAGTTTGGACCTCAAAACTCGGGGTTCGATAGTTGAGCCAAAAGCTACCGGTGGCGGGTTTCACGGGTTTGGGCCTCAAAACCCGGGCGGAGCTTCCGAGGAAGCGGGGATGGCACGTGGCGGAATCCTGGAGGTTGCGTCGAGGCGACGACAACTCCTGGCAGGAAGCGGGACCGTCCATTCAAATCGAGGAAGATATTTTCCGGAGCTTGGACTGCAATGCTTAGGCTAGGTAGTTCACTCATGTATCTAGGGGGTCTTTGGGAAATAGCCAAAGCCTCTGATAAATAGAGGATGAAGGGGTATCCTCATCCTATCTCTTGAACCCTAATCATTTTGCCCCAACTCTCTCTCTCTCTACCCTCTCTCTAGTTCATGAGATCCCTAGGTTGATTTCACCAACCTTTGTAAGAGCTTGAGTTTGTTGCGAGTAATCGGAGGTCGTAACTTCCGTAAGCCATGGTGGCTTCGATTTTGTGATTGTGTCCTTGTTTTGCTTGTGTTCTTCGCGTTTTACTTTTGCTCCCTATTTTTCCGAGTTGATTTCTCTTTGTAGGGAGTAGCTCTTGTAAATCCGTTTGAACCAAGTTGTTCGTATTCGAGAGGAGCATCTTTGCACCAAAGGATCCATCCTCAAACCTCTCGAGTACACAGATCGAGCGATTTCTTTGCGGTGTTCTTCGTTTTGCCTTTTCTCCCCCAAATCCGAGTGTTCCCGTTTATCCGACCCAAATTGAGCGATGATTTCTCCGGGATAGCTCCCCAACAACTCAAGGATCATGCCTATAAAGTTTGGTAGCAGTTGGTGATCATTTGGTTGAGTTTTGGGAAGATTTGGCGGAGAGAAAATCGTTTTTCGCGTTTTCTGCGTTCTGCTCGGGTGCGTCGGACGCTCTGAGTTTGGGCGTCGGACGGTCCGTCGAGGCGTCGGACGCTACGTCGTGCTGACGCCAGCGTCCGTCGCGATCGTCCGTCGCGTGGTGTTGTCTGCCCGTTTTTCTGAGCTCTCTGGTAGGCCGATGGACTCTCACCCCAGCGTCTGTCGCCCAGAGTCCGACGCCAACGGACGCTCACCCAAGCGTCCGTCGCCCAGCGTCCGACGACCAGCCTTCTGGTTCTCTTCTGCAGTGCTCTCTGGAAGGCCAACGGACGCTCGCCTAAGCGTCCGTCGCCAGCGTCCGACGCCCTGCCCTGGAGCATCCGTCGCGCTCTCTTCCAACGTCCGTCGCCCTGCTGTCCAGCGTCCATCGCCTGTTTTTCTGGCTGTTTTGCTTGGAATTCTTGCCTCTCTCTCGTAGGGGTTGAGAACTCTTCTTGGGGGTTTCCGGTGAGTTTTTCTCCACTGCCGGTGAGCTTTCATTTGCTCGTTTTCGTCTGAATCTCCATCAACTGGGTGTGTGTCTTTGGGAAGAGTGACCCGAATATTTCGAGAGAAATTTGAGGCTCTCATTCACCCCCCCTCTGGTCTCCGTTCTCTATCCTTCAGAAAGAAATGTACAATGAACTCTAGAAAATATATATATGCCACACACACTCCCTAAAAATTGAAGCTTGTGATTGCTGTCATGCTACAAGAGTACCTGGGACCAATAATTTCATTATTATTATTCAGATATTCGTAGTCAATAGTTTTGACTGGCGCGTTTGTAGCCGCCCATTCTGTCGAACCAGCTAAACACAGATATGTGTTCTTCGGCTGCAAAATTCTCAGCCTGCTTGGCTGCAGTTGACAGCGCAGTCACTGCAGCTAAGCTGAACTTTGATCTACAGTGAAGACTTCCTGCTCGGGCGCAACGACAGCGGCTGTTCTTTTATACTCCCTTCTTCTATCCCAAATTATAAATTGTTTTTGGTTTTCCAAATACATATAGCTTTAATTTGCTATGTACTACTTGATATACATTGTGTTGATCTGGGTACCTTTTAAAAGATAAATGTATCTTAAAAAATTTATAAGGATCTATGACATCTTTTAAAGATACGTGTATCTAAAAAAGTTAAATGTCATATAATTGTGAATGAAGGGAGTAGTTATCAAAGGTATATCATATAAATTAAACATCCACCTGGTTAGGCTGAGAAACAACCATGCATGGGATGACTCAGCCAAACCAGTTTAGATTAGATACAAGAGTAGCCGCTACTCTTAAGCTTTACATTTCCGGCGAGGGGAGGAGTCGCCGTCGTAGTTGTACATCTCCTACGCACACACGCAGGCATATGGCACCTAGTCGTCATAATAAACCAATCATCATCACACACAAAACACCAACCAGCTAGCAGCTGAGCTCAAGGGTAGATTGTTCTGGGGATGACGATGTCGCCGATGTTGTTGTGCCACGGGTCAGCAAGGTGGGTAGCAAGGTTCTCGAGCGGTCCAGTACCAGGGTACGCCGACTGCTGCACACAGAATCCAACGAACGCGAGCATGGCAAGACGACCATTCTTGATCTCCTTGAGCTTGTACTCCTCGAACTTGACGGGGTCCTTGGAGAAGCCGAGCGGGTCGAATGCACCGCCGGGGTACTTCTTCTTCTCGGGGTCTTTCTCCATGGTCCGCTGGTGCTCCGCGAACGCGATAGCCACGAACTCGATCACCAGGATCGTCGGCAGCGTGCCCCACGGCACTGGGTTTCCTAGGTACGTCGCTTGCCCGCCTGGGACAGCCGCCCACTCCTGCGCCTGCACCCAGTTTCCTAGCCCTAGAGCTTCCGGCACTAGCACCCCTGGTACCGCCAGCATCGCCCACCGGCAGTGGTATACCTCTGACTCCTTGAACCTCTCGAAGTTCTCCGGCACGGTCGCCAGGCCCAGCGGGTCGAACCCGAAGTCCCTGTATATATGATGTGTATCACTCGATCGTCAGACTTCAGAGACGACAGAGATCAGAGCAGCACGCCGCCGGCCGTGCGCCGCCGTTGTCAGTCAGCAGTTGCTTACCCGGGGGAGGAGCCGTCGAGGTGGGCAGGGCGGGGCTGGCCGGGCATCCACTCGGCGGACATGGTGACGCGGCCGGAGGTGGTGGCGTTGGCGCAGAACGGAAGGCGGCTGGACCGGGACGACGGCGCCAGAAGGCTGGGCACGCCGACGGCGCTGCAGCTCCTCAGTCCGCTCGACGCCATTGCTGCTGCGCGCTTCCTCTAGCGGATCCTGCAGGTGAGGCAGGCAGAGAGGAAGGAAGAGGAAGAACTAGCTAGCTGGTGGCGTTTGAGAGGCGAGCAGAATCTGAGGCTGCTATTAAGAGCGCCAGCGGACGGAGACGAAGCGGGATGCGATGGGGATATCCAAATCCCGCTCGCCATTGGCTGCGATATCTGTGTCCTCGCGCTCCATTGGGCCACGTAGGATGGAGATATCTCCGGGCATCCTGCCCACGTGGCATGGCCCTTCAATGTCTTGTTGCCACTTTGGCGGAGCACCTCTGGCCACCTATGCAAAGTATAGGTTCATATCATGCTTTTCCATCCATAGTAATATGAAATGAATGGCCCTCAAGATAGATCATGCCAGGATTGGTGCTGTTTTGAGAATACATCATCAATAATGTTCAAGTAATACTACAACATCCAAACAAGGCCTAAACTTTATGGCTATGTGAAGGTTGTTAAATACTCTCGGATCTCCTTGGGATGAACTTTTTAGATATTACACTACCAAACAAACAATTCTTAGAGACGATCTGTCAATTTAGGGGCAGTTTTTTTAGAACCACTGCCATGCCACTCAAAAAAAATTCAAAATTCAAAAAAATATTAAACTGTCTTTTTTTTTTGCATGATCAGGGGTGCCATAGGTACTGATCTAACAGTTTTCACACAAGTGCACCCCGGAGATTGAAATCCATGACCTCATGTCTCGTGCTAACATCCCTACCACCACACCATATACTTGTGACTAAGAAGTTTTTTTTAAACATGCCTAGACATGTATTTCATTAAGAATAGAGTTTGAACCACAACAAGGAAACAAGCTGCTCGGTAATCGGGCGTTACCGCTTAAACAGAAAGAAAGAAAACCATCGGCGCGAAGCGCCCAACACCAGCAACAAGTGACGATCACATCGTAGACAACAAACGCTACAGACACCAGCAGAGATCAGGCCAGCGCCAACAAGCTTGCAAGGTGCCTGAATCCGGCAGCGCACAACCTCCTCATTCATCTTCGAGACAAGCTGCGCTGGAAGAAGAGCGTTCCCTTCGAAAGTGCTTGCATTCCGTTCTTTCCAAAGGAACCAGCCAACAAGGAAGAATAGGGAGTCGAATCCCCTCCGCAACGGCTTGGGAACACCCTTACTAGCCGAGAGCCACCACTGCATGATATACTCTTCATGGACCAAGAACATGTCCTGAAAATGGAGCTTGGTGGTCCAGAGCTGCCAAACTTCACGGCTGAAGCAGCAACCGAGGATGATGTGGTGAATCGTTTCCACCTCCTGGTCACACATGATGCAGGTGCTTGATTCTTGAAGCCCATGGCGAAATCTTCGTTCGGTCGTCTAGCATCGATCATGAATGGCCAGCCAAAAGAAGAAGCGGACTCGGGGCGGCGCTGCTGTCTTCCATAGTTGCTTGGCTCCCAGCGACAATGAGGATCCGAGAAACATGGCGCCATATGTTGATGCCGCTGAGTAACACTGGTATGCTGTGAGTGTCCATGAGAAGGTGTCCGATTCTTCAGAGAGCTACACATGGTCGAGACGGTCACAGATTGCCGCAACCTCCATGATCAGCTGCGCAGATCTTGCCCCAGTGATTTATGCCTGATCCAGCGGTGGTTTGCTAGCGCCGCAGCCACAGATGTGTGCCTATGCCTAGCACTGACCGCGCGCCGCGGAGACTGTTGGCGCCAAATCCTGAACACAGACACCCTCCAGCCATCGATCAGTCTAGAAAAGAATGGATTCTCCATTTCCCAACGTGAAGTGTGTCGCAGCCTGAAAGACATCAAGAACATCATGCTCATGAGCGGTCGTCCTCCTTCTCTCACGCCGCTCCATCCATAGCTAGCGAGCCCTGAGTGCAACCCCCGGGCGCCTCAGGTCTGAGACCCCGAGACCACCCAGCTCCCGCGGTCTACAGACGGTGCTCCAAGCAACCTTGCATCGACCCCCAGCAGCAGTTTCTGTACCGGTCCAGATGAAACCGCGCCTGAGCTTGTCAATTGCGTCGATGGCCCAGGGGGAGAGGCATAAGGTAATTGACATGTGGATGGGAATCGCTGACATCACGCTTTTCACTAGCGTCGTGCGCCCTGCTAGGTTTAGCAGACGACCCTTGCAACCTGGAATCCTTGTTGCCACCTTGTCAACTAAAGGTTGCTCCTGTGAACTCTTCAACTTGTATACCGAGAGCGGGATCCCGAGGTAGCGGGTGGGGAAAAGCTCAGTTCGGCAAGATAGGATGTCAGTGATCCTCAACATATCATCCTCACTGCAGCGAATAGGGATCACAGTACTCTTCTCCAGATTGGTGAACAACCTTGATGCTAGCCCAAAGATATTCAGGATGGCCTTGATTGAGTGTAAGTCGTTCACTTCCGGCTTTAGGAAAACAACCAAATCATCTGCATAGAGACTAACCCTTTGGTCGACCAAGCCAGCAACCGGCCATAGAAACCCCTAACGGTCAATCCATCCAAGAAAGCAGTTAAGCACTTCCATGACTAACACAAAGAGCAACGGGGACAGGGGTCACCCTGATGGAGCCCCCTCGTGTGGCAGATTCTGCGACCAGGTTGTCCATTCAGCAAAAATTTTGTGCTTGCTAAAGAAAGGATCATGGAAATCCAGTTCCTCCATTGGCTGCCAAAGCCCATATGCTATAGGAGTTCGATCAGAAAATTCCAAGCGACGATATCAAAAGCCTTCTCGATATCAAGCTTGAGCAGTACACAAGACGTGCGTCGCGAATGTATGGCCTTGCAGGTGAGCTGCACATTGTGGAAGTTGTCGTGTATCCGACGACCCTTGATGAAGGCACTTTGGTTCCTCAAAACTAGTTGATCGACCACTCTGGTTAGCTGCCTTGCCAAGCATTTGGTCACCAGCTTGCTGAAGCTGTGAATTAGGCTTATCGACCTATAGTTGCGAATCCCCTTAGGATTACATTTCTTTTTCAGCATAATCATATAAGCATCATTCAAATGATGGAAGCTCCTGAGGTCCAGTTATCAGAAGGTGTTGAACGCGTTCAAGATATCCCCTTTAATCATATAAGGATCATTCAAATGATGGAAGCTCCAGGGGCGCGGCCGTGCCCCCGCGGGCACCAAATCAGCCCAGCTTTGGCCCAGTTGAAGATACCGACTTGCTGATGGTGGTTTGGGGATGCGTCCGGGTTCATTGTACCTTGAAGATGGTGGGAAAGGCCAGTTTAGTGCATTAAGAGGGGTGGAACACTTTTCTAAAGAACCCACTCTCCTCCACCTATAAGTAGGGGGGCTCTCCTCTCTTCAAGAACACAATTCCATTCTACAAGATTCACACTAGAGAGTAGAGAAGGGCTCCATCCTTAGTATCTAGATTAGGAAGTGAGTGAGAAAGAGTAGAGAGGAAGCTAGCCTAGCTCGGAGTTCTTCTTCCTCGGGTGCTCGAAGTTCCTAGTGCCCCGAGAGGCGGAGTGTTGGACTTGTCGTCTCCTTCCTCGATTGTACCTCTACGGTCTACTTACTACTTTGAGTAAGCATTCCGTGTTCTTCTATTTGCTCTAGAATTCTAGCTTTAGATTACTTGTTCATTATAAGCTTCTGGGTTCATCGTTCGTCCTTTTTGGGCGGTTACTCTAGTAGAGGACTCCTGATAAAGATGAAAGTTCCTGGCCAACGCTAGAGTAGTAGCTCGTAGCGTAGACGTGGTGTCTAAGCTACTTGCTACCTTCATTTGCCTCGTAATCCATGGGTGAGGGGTCGTCAACAGATGGTGATAGCTCTATTGTCCTTTGCATCCCCCCACGTTTGGGTACATGTTGACGGTCCTTAAGTACCAAAATCAACCGTCAACTAAACAAGGAAAAGGATCTATATGAAACCAACACCTAGAAATAGGGTTTATACTGACAGAATTCCACGAGTTTTGGTGAATGTCTATTTCTGCAGGGGGATATCAGGAAATATGGAAGATATGCACACATGTAAGCATTACATATAGATAATCATCATTCGCAGAAACACGAATACTCTAGAAGGGTCAAGAAGGCGCGGGAAGAAACGAGAGGCCGAGCGGGCCCAGGGGCAGGGCGCCCGCTCTACGCCTTGGGGCAGCTGCCCTAGGGCAAGGCCCAATGAGGGTCTTCCTGGTGGACCCTCTCTCCACCACCTTTGAGGTCACATCTACACCCTCCATTAAGGTCGGTTTGATCCGGCGGTTGACGTTCATTTGAGGAGGCTATAGAAGGAAGACCCCTTGACCCTGAGGAGAAGAGCCTCTCTGACCTAATTCTCATTATTCATTATCCATCTCAAGAGGAGAAGTCCCTGATCAAGCCCTAGAGCCACCACATCAACTAGATCTCTAGTTTAGCATAGCTATATAGGATTAGAACTAGAAGGAGTCAATCTTCGATTGGTTTCCATATCTGTCAAGAGGATTATTGGTAATTTTCTCTCTAGTTCTTCCTTGTTCACCATTTGTTCTTCAATGTTATGAATATGACTTTGCTCTACTTCATTATATTGTTTATGACTTTACTCTATTTGATTATGTTCTCAATTATATTGTTCTTAGTTTATTATGATTATATGCTTGGCGTACTTAGATCTGAATCATATGCATGTTTAGGATCATATAGTGTTTATCTATCAACGCTATGTGTAAATGATAGATATTGTATAGGAGTGGTGCCTAGACCGTATTTATCTGCAATTGTACCCTACATTCCGGATCGCGAGGTAGTTCGCGGGAGTGACACTCCTGTTGAGTCCTTTGTAGTCCTCCTCCTGTTTGTAGGGCAGACATAACAGTACTATTACGGGGAAGTGATTGCTATGTTTCTCATCTTCCTTAGTAATACTCACTACACATGAATATCTCTTATCTCGCCATGATTGCCAAGTATAATTGCACTAATCATAGTATGCTAGACTGTATAGTTAAGAATGACTTAGGAAATATTCTTATAGTTCGTCCTAATTCCATGCTAATGACTTGCTAGAATATCTATTGAGGTGCTTATCATTATCTTATGTGGCTACATATATGCTGATCAGTATTTATCTTTTGTCACTATTCATTCATTATCTATATCTTATGTGACACTTATTCTGTATTGAGAGAGATAGATGAAAACTCTCCATTACACATGCAGTCATACTCATTCCTCGTTTATTCCTTAGTATCCCTTCCCAGTGGTAAAAATATAAATAACGATACCTAGAATACTCCTGGTTAAAACACTACATCGATATTATCTGTGCGCTTGCAGAAACACATTTATATTTACTTAGAGCAATTGCATATTTCAATACCACATCTCTTTGTCATGTTGGGGATGACAACCTAGCTTAAGTGGCATAAGAGATGTCAACAAGCATTTTTGGCGCTGTTGCCGGGGATAGAAATCTTTCTACTTTTGGTAATGACGTTAGAAGTGTCAACAAGCATTTTTGGCGCGTTGCCGGGGAAGGTTGATTAGCTATCAAAAGGAATAAATGAGTTATCACTTGCATCACTAATGTGATTGAGAAAACATCAATTCTCTACTCGTACAGCCTTACCCTTGATCTTTGCCTATTTTTCATATCATCTTTATGCAGGGTAATGTATGAATAGATTTGATCTTCCAGACAATTTTGTTGAAAATCCCGAAGCATTAATCAGAAGGACAAAAGCCAAGCTCAAGAAAGTAACAGAATCATCATCATCTTAGCTTGAAGCTCCACCCAATCAAGAAGATCATCAAAACATCGTTCGAGACTTGACATCAGAGTTCGAAGCCATGGCAGACAAGTCAATCTGTGAGTTCTCAGCCCCCACTATGGACAACATCCGCACTGGACCTGCTACGAACATTGATCGGTCATTTGAGCTCAAGCCTGTGCTCATCAACATGGTGCAAGCAAGCCAGTTCTGTGGGAAAGCACACGAAGATGCTAGTGCTCATATCCAACACTTCCTAGAGATTTGCAGCACATTCACTATGAAGGATATTCCCAGAGACGCCATACTACTTCGCCTTTTCCCATTCTCACTCTTGGGAAGAGTGAAGCAGTGGTTCTATGCAACCAAGGAGAAGAATACTACGTGGGCACTATGTTCCACCAACTTTCTAGCAAAGTTCTTTCCCATGGGGAAGACCAATGCTCTCCGTGGGAAGATTTCAAGTTTTCAGCAACAACATGACGAGTCCGTTCCAGAAGCGTGGGAGCGCTTCCAAGACTACATCCTAGAATGTCCCCATCATGGAATGGAGAATTGGTTACTTATGCAGACCTTCTATCATGGGCTCAGCAACAGCACTCGTGAAACCATGGATGCTGCTGCCAGAGGAGCATTCCTATCACTTAAAATACCACAAGCCACATCTCTTGTGGAGAAGATGGCATCCAACCAAGGTTGGAATGAAGAAAGAACTCAAACTCACAAGAAAAGTGGAGGTATGCACCAGCTCGAAGAGGTAGACATGCTGTCAGCAAAACTAGACCTGCTCATGAAGAGACTCGATAAAAAAGCTGGAGAAAAGAAAGAAGTTATGAACATCTACGACTCTCACATGACCTGTGAGGAGTGTGGAGACACTGGACACTCAGGAAACCATTGTCTAGGGTTGCAAGAGGACGTGAACTACATCAACAACAACAACAATTACAACTGTCCTCAGCAAAATCAAGGTTGGAATCAACAACAACAAAGGCCTAACTACTCAGGTAATTATCAAGGTGCTTATTGGAACAACCCCACAGAAGAGTGGTATGGCGACTCTATGCCAACCAAGAAAGGAGATCCAGGACGACCCGTCATCCCAATCTCCATCGGTGTCACCGACTTTCCTGAAGCACTTTGCGACTTTGGCGCAAACATCAATATCATGCCCAGAGTAATCTATGAGAAATTCTTTAATTATCCTTTATCAGAAACAACCCTATGTTTGCAGCTTGCAGATCGGACACTATGCTACCCAAGAGGAATATTAAAAGATATTCGTGTCCGAATTGGTACCTCATATATCCCATTAGACTTCATGGTGACAGAGACCGGTGTTGATGAAAAGTCACCCATCATCCTTAGGAGGCCAATCTTGAACACCGCTGGAGCCATCATCTATGCTAGCGCTGCCAAGATTAGTTTCTTCATCGAAGGGAAGAAGGAGACATTTACCTTCAAGAACAAGACCTCACAATCTCCTGAACAACCCCAACATGAGCCTAGAAAGAGGACCAATGGGAGGAACAAGCTGAACAAGAAGAACAAGAAGCAAGTACGGACAGAATCAACAAAGATGGTCACGACACTCCACAATAGTCAAGATCATTAAATCAGATCCCCTCATTTGATCAAGAAGGACGACCCAGGTGTCCCAACCATTGAATGCACAATCAACATATGCTCCTTCCATAAAGCAATCTGCGACACCGGATTGGGCGTCAAGATTATGGCCAAGATAACCTACGAGTTTCTGTACAACACAATGCCTACAATGCCTCTACATCCAACATACACCCAACTCTAGATGGCAGATCAGACATGCCGCGTCGTTGAAGGCATAACAAAACATGTCCCCATCCAGATTGATGACCACTTCATCCCTACAGACTTCCTAGTCGTCGATATGAGAGAAGATGATTATGATCCGCCTATCATCCTTGGGAGGCCATTCCTAAGCACCACCAAAGCTATCATCTACATTGGGACAGGAGAAATGCACCTACACTTTCCCTCTGAAAAGGTATGTCGTTACTTTAATGCTAACTACATTGTTGAAGAATCTAAGCAGAATAGAACGAGAAGAAGACGTCGCTACCGCAACCAGAAGAAACAGAACATCAAGGACGGATGGGCAGACTACAAAGGAGAAGTATCAAGATATGAAGAGAGATACCCCAAAGAAGAAGAGTCAATATACACAACTCCACTCTCTAGGCCAAACACACCACCAACTCCAAGGTTGGGAAAAACATTCTACGACTACCCCAGGCACGAGAGCGGAGAATCATGGGAAGAAGTAAAGGTACGTCCCTTCAATTTTAATTAGTATCCAGAAAAGAGAGCTTGTCCTAGGGAGGCCACGGCACCAACACAAGTGTGGAGAGAAAAAGAAATCATACCAGAAGAAGAAGCGCAACTGGAGGCGCCAGCTACGCCGTCCATTGAGCCCCAGGACAACTAAGGACGTAAGGAGTCCTGTTTGGAGGACTTAAACCACCGAACGCTATGCCAAGAGGTAAAACTTGGTAGTTGTCTTTTCCCTTAATTATTTACTTCTCCAAAATAGTTAATCATGTTTACTCTATCTTAAAAAAGAAAATAAAAATGTTTAAAACTGTTAAGCCCCATGTGAATAAACTTGTGGCATAAAACCCATAAGTGTACTCGCTGTGGTGGCATAAAAATAAATAAGTTTTTGTCTTATAAAATAAAAATATAAAAAATAGTGAGTTTATGATCCTGCTAAATAATAACATCCATTAGAGGAAACTCGACATGATCAAAGCTAGAGATTTATGACTAACACTTAATAAGTTCCACAAGCTTTGTTGTCTATTTGAGCTTTACAGAATTCAATGATCAAAGCAGAGCAGCAACCAGAGGACATCTTACCCACTGTCAGAATACTCTAACAAGATAAGAACACCTCTGCTACCTGTCAGCTACACCAGAAGAAATTACGTCAAAACCTAGCTTGGCGGAGAGCACCCCCACGTACCAGTTACATCAGAAGAAATTACGTCAAAATCCAGCTTAGGGGAGAGCACCCCCATACTCAGCTAAATATTTCTACCTATCAGTTTTTATATCTATACTTTGATAAAAATAAAAAGATGCATAATCATAGAAACCCAATAAATATTTTTCTGTTTATATGTATATATTTGCTAAGTTTAGAAGATTGCTAATGAATAATAGGAGAGAATAAAATAAAATAAAATAAAATAAAATAGCTATGCTAAAATGAACTCCAATGATAAACTCTTAATATGAAAATGATGAATAGTTACTCTGTCGTAATACCTTTCAAGTATCTAGTTTTCAAATTTGAACTCTCTCTCAAGTTTAGGCATAACTGTTATGATTTGAAATTTGCTCTAAACCTGAACTTGTGGGAAGAGTACCTGATCTAAAGTCTAAGTCGTTGACGGATATGATATGGAAAAGTTTGAGTTGCTATTTATCTGTTCCTAGAGATACTAGAATTCTTGAGAATTTTATCTTTTGAAAACTTTAAAAATGCTACATGATGAGTTCCTGTATGACAAGAGTTTAAATTCCTACCACAGCCATATATACATGCTTACTAGATTAGGAAACCACATATTTACATACTGCTTATGAGCATTGAGTGTGGTCAAGTTGTGTGACCCTCGGGAACTAGTCATGCGGTCTGAATCAAGATTCACTTACACTACACCCACATACGCTACTTCTATCCTAGAAGTACGCATCCACATATATCCACTCATTCCCATCTCCAGATCCACCCACCAAAAATATTCTACTCCTAATCCGGGAGAGAATAGAAACACATAAATATTCTCCTATTCCTGTTTTATCCCTGTGAAATAAATGCTCCAGTCAGCATTCACTTTATTGCTCTACAAGGATGAGTGCTCATTAAAAAAGAGATACGAGAAAATAAAAAGGGCAAAATCTCCGCCAACCTCAAAAAATAAAAAAGTGAGAACAGAAGTAAAAATGGGCAAGTGTCTGACAGTAGAATTAGGGGTACAAGATACCCACCTGAAAGAAAAAAAATATATATATCGAGCACCTCATTCCTTCAAAGGTTCCAAAATACAAATCCATCAAGGGAGCAAAATTAGAATTAGACTTTCACATCTGTTATCACCATCATCACTATTATCATCATCACCACCATCATCACTATTATCATCTTCATTACCACCACCATCACCATATACCATTCATTCGCCACACATACACATCTTGATTTGACTTATTGATCGGTTCCTTTGGATCCACGGTTTGACTATGCAACATATGTCTTGTAAGTATGTATTCGCTATCTCCCACCTATGAGCTCCAAATATTAGCCTATTAGAAGTAGGGTGAGAGAGAGAGAAGGCAATACCACGATGTCTTATACCATAAACACCACATATTTGAGAGAATGGCATGCACCATCAATGCCTTGGTAAGGATCCAGAAATACCACAAAGGAGCGATTGAGAGAGTCATACAGGGAATTTCTGAGTTTTATTTTGAAAATTTGCAAAAACTTTGGAGCTATAGTTGATCAAAGAGCAAGGTACATGGCGCTTGACCGGTCCGTTCTATCTTTCAATTACCCAAGACACAAGTGACAGTTACAAGCTCCATGGTGGAACGTAAAATGAGTAAGTTTTAAGTTCTAATAGTTGATCTAACCCGGAGGCGAGATCTTATTTGAAAGCATGTGTACCTGTAAGGCATGAAAGCATTGTAGCAACTCCTGATCCATCACTGAGTCTATCTTTGCTCAGGTACGAGCAAAAGGTAAGCTTGGAGGAGTCAATCTTCGATTGGTTTCTAGATCTGTCAAGAGGATTATTGGTAATTTTCTCTCTAGTTCTTCCTTGTTCATCATTTGTTCTTCAATGTTATGAATATGACTTTGCTCTACTTCATTATATTGTTTATGACTTTACTCTATTTGATTATGTTCTCAATTATATTGTTCTTAGTTTATTATGATTATATGCTTGGCGTAGTTAGATCTGAATCATATGCATGTTTAGGATCATATAGCGTTTATCCATCAGCGCTACGTGTAAATGATAGATATTGTATAGGAGTGGTGCATAGACCGTATTTATCTGCGATTGTACCCTACATTCCGGATCGTGAGGTAGTTCACGGGAGTGACACTCCTGTTGAGTCCTTTGTAGTCCTCCTCCCGTTTGTAGGGCAGACATAGCAGTACTATTACGGGGAAGTGATTGCTATGTTTCTCATCTTCCTTAGTAATACTCACTACACATGAATATCTCTTATCTCGCCATGATTGCCAAGTATAATTGCACTAATCATAGTATGCTAGACTGTACAGTTAAGAATGACTTAGGAAATATTCTTATAGTTCGTCCTAATTCCATGCTAATGACTTGCTAGAATATCTGTTGAGGTGCTTATCATTATCTTATGTGGCTACATATATGCTAATCAGTATTTATCTTTTGTCACTATTCATTCATTATCTATATCTTATGTGACACTTATTCTGTATTGAGAGAGATAGATAAAAACTCTCCATTACACATGCAGTGATACTCATTCCTCATTTATTCCTTAGTATCCCTTCCCAGTGGTAAAAATATAAATAACGATACCTAGAATACTCCTGGTTAAAATGCTACATCGGTATTATCTGTGCGCTTGCAGAAACACATTTATATTTACTTAGAGCAATTTCATATTTCAATACCACATCTCTTTGTCATGCTGGGGATGACAACCTAGCTTAAGTGGCATAAGAGATGTCAACAAGCATTTTTGGCGTCATTGCCAGGGATAGAAAGCTTTCTACTTTTGGTAATGACGTTAGAAGTGTCAACAGTACCACGTAGAGCTAATTGCCGGCATTACTTGGTAGACCAGGTATGAACCGGTGCCCGAAGTAAACTTTTAGTAACCTTGTCGTCTTTCTAGTGTTCTTATGACTAGGAGAACCTCACTGTCCTAGGAAACCTTCCTACATATCTAGAGGGAGTTCTAGCTAAATATCCTAATCACAGCTTCGTTCCTCGTAAGAATACGATACCCTGTTTATCACCGGGTGAAGTGCTACAACGGGTTTTTGTGCGCTTGGGGATTCTCTGTTATCGCTAAGAAATACCAACACCAGGCTTCCAATGCCCCTATGGTCATGTCCCGAGGGCGTCATCCTCCACGCCTGGGGCGAAGGTCCGAGTGGAGGTCTTTTGGTCTGATGCGTAGGTTCCTCCATGTAAACTGATTGTAGAGAGAGAAAGCCATGGGGTTATTGGCTCTAGCATCGCGCCTTCGCAAGCCATGTAATCCTGTTACAACAACCTTGTGGTCATGGGTTCGAGCCCCACGGTGGGCGCCAAAATGTTGGAGGGTTATCCCAACACCGGGAAAGGCCTCCGTCCCTAATCTGGGAACATCGATGAGAGCCCTAATTACGAGCGGAGGCTATGTGGAGTGACGTGGGAGACAGCTCCGCATTAGTGTTTCATTTACTATTCCCAACTAATTTTACATGGGGCAATGACTCGCCCTTTTATAGGCCACTATTTAGTACAAAGAAAAATTGCATTTAAGGGAATCATCATTACAAGGATATTCACGGAATATCCTTTCTACTGTCTAGCCCTTCAGGGGCAATATGGTCATTTTGCCTCCGATCTCATCCACCCCCTTTTGTGGGCCGGTAGTCTTTAGGGCAACCCATGAGCTCATCCGCGGGCCAACAGGAGCCTCTGCGGCCCTCGGCTATCCGCGGTGGTTGGACCGCCTGGCCTCCGCCCGACTTGGCGCTTCTCGCTTCACGCGGACGCTTCGACCTCCGTTGGCTTCTCCGGCCCAAGCAGAGGTTGGTGAGGTCCGGGAGGATGCTGTCTTCGCACGGGGCGGGCTCCAGTCTCCACGTTTCGCCTGGCCACCCTTAGGAACACGTGGAGGCTACTGTCTTCGATCCTACAGTTCATGAAGGAAAAGTCAAGACGAACCTTCGCGGGCCTCCACCCGTGTGTTTGGTTTGGGGATTATGTGGGATGGGTTGGCTCCAACCCACTTTTGCAGGTTGGGATGAACCCATCTTTTGTTTGGATAGGAGGATGGGTTGATTCCAGTTCTCTATTTAGTTGCGAGGATTTCTAGAACTGGGATGAGTCATTGACATGTGGGTCATGTTCGTTAGTGAGCCACTCCTTCTTCCTCATCCCCACCACCGAGGTCGCGAGTGTCTGTGAAGTGCGAATAGAGCCGCCTACCTCGCCCAGGCGACCACAGCCGCGAACCGCATGACCCGGCCCCGACCCACCCCCGCCGGCCCCGGCTTCCGCGCCCACCCTGCCGGCGTCCGCGCCCTACCCGCCGCACCCGCCCCGGCGTGACGAGCAAGCCCCGCCCCGGCAACCACGCACCGTCCCGACGCCTCGCCCCGACGGCCAAGCCCCGCCCTGCCTCGGTGATGAAGGCGCGCTCGACCCGGCGGCCGCGCACGAGCGAGCACCGACCGGCGAGCGCGCCCCACCCTGCCCCGACGGCCGTGCCCTTCCCCGCCGTGGCGAGCCCCTCCCGCCCCGGCGGCCGTGCCCTGCCCCGAACAGCGGGCGCGGCGAGCTCCCCCTGCCCCAGCGAGGACCCGACGGCCATGCCCAACCCCAGCGCAGCGAGCGCACCTCGCCCCAATGGTCGTGCTCGCCTCGGCCCGACCAGCGCGTAGCCTCCGTTTCACTTCGACCCGCACGGTCCGCTCGTTTTGGAGGGACGAGGCGAACCCGCATACGAGGGTATATTCCAACCTGGGTCGATCCCCTTTCACCCAACCCTCAATCCAAACATGGGTTCCTCTGGGTCCAATCCAGGACAACTCGGGATATCCCGCAATCCAAACACACGGCACTTTGCGCGTGCAGGTCTGTCGAAGGTCCGGTGTCCCTCTTGTCGTGACCGCGCTGTCCTCCACGAACCTTCGCAGCTCTAGTGCTCGCTGCGTGAAGGCTCCCTGACTTCCCAGCTTGGCCGGCCTTCGGACCCGGCGGAGGTCAGCCTGCTCTGTAACCGCATTGGCCTCCGCGCTCCGCGGTCCTCCACTGTCGCAGGCTACAACAACGCCTAACCTTTTCCAACTCACCAAGATAAAAAAAAACAGGACGGTGCGCCAGGAACTGCAGAACAACAACTGGATACGATCCTTGCGAACCCGCATCACCTCTGCGTCCCATGTAGAGGAATTTGTCTCACTGTGGCTGAGGATCCAGGAGGTTCAGCTCAATGACAAAGCACATGACACCATTCTCTGGAAATGGACGCCAAATGGAATTTACTCCACCCGCCCGGCTTACCGGATACAATTCAAGGGTTCCTATGCTACGTTTCGATGGGACCAAATTTGGAAAGCTAAGGCCCCAAATAAATGCAAGGTTTTTGCATGGATCCTAACCCAGGGTAAGGCATTAACAGCGGATAACCTTCAGACGAGAGGCTGGCCATGCCATGATCATTGTGTTTTATGTAACGGGCCAATGGAAACCAGACTCCACCTTTGCTTAAACTGCCCGTTCGCCAAAGCCGTCTGGCACACTGTCCTCCGTTGGGAGCATTATGATGGAATCATTGGGCAACTGCAAGCAGACCACCAAGACATAGTGCAGTGGTGGGACGAAAAAGAAAAACAAGTGCCTAAAGCCGACCAGAGACGTTTCAATGGAATGGTCCTATTCATTTTTTGGAACTTGTGGAAGGAGAGAAACAGAAGGATCTTCGACAACAAGTTCGAGACCGGGCATCAAGTGGCGTCACATATCAAAGAGGACATAGAACAATGGAAAAGAGCTTTCCAGTAGGGGCGTCTTTCTCTTTATTATCTTAAATTGCCGTTTAAGCTACTTCATTTGATCGATCTGTCCCTGCTTAAATGAAGGGCAGAGCTCCTACCATTATTCTAAAAAAAGTAGTATTAGAACATCGAAACCACCATTGCAGAAAGAAAATGCATCCAAAATATTTACTTAATCGCTTTCCACAGTTACTGTGCTAAGGCATAATTTGAAGGGTGGGTTATTCACGGTTCAGGGAAAGTTTTGGCTCAAAACGTAAAGATGCATATAACTCTACCAAGCTTTTTTATCTCTGAGCTGACAATCTTACTGCAGTAAGCAATGATGTAGAAAACGATGTAGAAAACACACCCATTACACAACATCGGTTTCAGTTTGCATTTAGAAAAAGATGACAAAAGTTGACATGGTACAACACTACAGCGCCCCCAACAAATTGACTTATGCAGGCAAGCCTAACTAGATTTAACAAACAACAAGATCTGTGGTTTCAAATAAGTTATAACAATGCTTGAATAGGCAGAAGTTCAGTGTAACTGAGAGGCCTATGTAGCTGAGTTTAGTCTCATAAGCCTGAATTTTACAGCAAACTGTTCAAACAATATACTTTTGTAAACCAGCGCTGTTTGGAAAACACTATAGAACTAGTACTACTCAGCTCAGTTGCTCCAATGGATTATTAATAAAATTAGCAACTTTAAACTACAACCAGGTGAGCATATCAGTCACAAATACAAACATGAGAACATGAAGTTTCATAAAGTTATGCCAAGTGAATAGAAAGAAGCATTGGTCAAAGTTCAGAATATTTGCATAAGCATGGTATGGGAGGAAAGGAGGGAACAGATATAAGCCCCGCATTACCGGAACTAGCCATTAAACAATACCCAGACTAGTAATTAAACAGTACCCAGACTAATCATATGTGAACAAGGTCATAACCGCAGAAAGTCACAAGCACAGATACCCTTTCTAGATTTGAAATGAATGCCGAGAAGCTTGTCGATAAACTAGTGCTTATCTTTTTTTTAATTTCATGTTTTTTTATACTGTAGGACGGATGCTCCATGAGAAATGGTTTTCACGGTACAATTCTATTACATACCCTCTACTTGATCAAAAAGCAAGCAGATCATGAGTGAATTCCTGAGTGTGCTTTACCTTTGCTACACTAGAGAATTCAAAGGACAAGAAAAACCATGTTAACAAGAACAGGCTGTTGCAGCACATGAACTATGTGCTGACCAGAGAGATCTATAGAAGACTTGGATGAACCCACAATCACGTCATTCAAATATAATGTTATTCCAGCATCAGAGTCACATGGCAATGATTTAGAGTGGTGCTAAAATGTGAAAGGCAACACTTACAATAAGAAACTTACCTCTCCATATCCTTGAATTCTTATTGGTGACATAGATGGTGGGAAACCGCAATATGGTTACCACTGGCCAAGCTTGTCATTGTACTGACACTCTCAATTTTGAATGACTTAATCTCAAGTGAGAAAAACACCGAATGATTTGCATCATGTTCAATTGGAATGCCTTTTAGAAAAATGTATCCTTCAACTGAACCCTTAAAGCAGAGATTAATATTATAATGCGCAGACAAAGGGATGGTACTCATCATACGCCACTCATGGGAATTCTCAGTGCCATTTTGCGGAGAGGTGTAATAATCCATAGATGTGCTTCATAACTCAGACTAAACATCACAACCTTGTTTCTCCCTAACTCCACAATGATGATTTGCCGTTTATCGTGGCCAGGCGGCAGGTCAACAGTGCAAAACTGCATAGTATTCATGTCGAGCTTGATCAGCATGCTCTTGCCATATAATTTCCAATAGAAGCAGTCATACGCACATTGGCCTGAAAACAGAACATGAATTTTGCTCAAGCCCCTCGCAATTGGTAGACATGCCGACACTCCAGCAACCAGAGACTGAAGAGAAGACAAATACCCCCAACCTTTGTGTAGGGTTATGGGGTTGCTACGCTAGCCGGAAAACAAAAAATTTCGACCCCATAAACCAGGAATTACTGCTAGTTATAGATCACGGGATTACCACTAGATGTGCAGGTGCAACGAAAGCGACTCGATGTAGTCGAACGCGTCGAGCAGTGCCGTGCAGTTGCGAGGTCGTCCGTCCTTCCTCGCAGATCATCCCTCCGTGCGGTTCGTCCTTGTGCTCCAGATGCAGCACCTCTGAGGTGTCCCACACGTACAAGGAGGAAGCGTTGCGCCTCCGGGCTGCTAGGTCCGCGAGGAGCAATAGGCGCGAGCGGGGGGTGCGACGACGGCTGCCAAAAGGCGTGGATTGACCTAGCCTCGCGCCTACCCCTTTCTTATATAGGCGTCATAATGTTCTCCCGAGTTGGAGGCCCATTAGAAACCCTAATCCTTGTCTAATTCGGGTCCTACCTGAATCAGGCTTCCAACCCCTTAAGCGTGCGACCCTTTGGGTTCACGCACGCATAGACATGGCCCGAGTACTCCTACTCGACCAATAGTTGATAGTGTCCTCTATTAAGACGTGTCAACTCCTATGCATACGCAAAGATCATATCAAACAAACCACCACAAAAACACATACAAGTTATTCCCTTTGCCACACGATATCAGGATCATCTCGTAGGTTAACACTTAACCCAAGCACGGCCATGCATTTCTTGATCCAATCATTCGAGTGGTCCAGTGATATCTCTCTCACATAGAGAGGGACAAATTCCATCTTGATTGTCTATGTCCCACAGCATGTTTCCCGACAAACCCGAAGACCACCTTTATAACTACCCAGCTACGGAGTAGTGTTTGATAGTCCCTAAGTAGGTCGTTTCACATCTTGAATGCATACGACAATCTCAGGTCTAAGGACATAACGTACATGATGTGAATAGAGACAATAACAACATCTCACGTTGGGTCAGTCCAGCCTACATTTCATACATGTGCCCACATTATTATTTTGGCATCTCTATGTCTATGACTTGTGAAACATAGTCATCAACTAATAATGTGTTGATCTAATATTCATGTGTGTCCTCAAAAAAAACTCCAATCATGGACAAGTTTAGAATAACATTACAAGTAAAAGAGTTTCACAAACAATTCACATAACTGCTAATCGATACAAGTTGTCTTTAATGGATATTCAATGAACTCATAATGTGTCATGGATACATGATAATACAATCATATCTATGATTACCTCTAGGGCATACTCCCAACACTTTGTTGGAATGAATGCAGAGGATGACACTGAATGATGTATCCTCCACTATGCCTCCTGAAGGGCCTACTGAAGGGATAAAGGAGGCCCTGGGATGGAACTGTTGGGGATATTACCTCGGCATATCCCCAGGGACCTTATGGGCCTACCGACCGGAGGACGGCCTAGCCCACGAGGCCTTGCGACACGCGACCAGCCCGTCGTGCTCGCCAAGGACTCCGAAGAAGCCTTGCTCGCCAAGAAGAATCCTAGTAGATAGGTTCGGATCCCTTACCAAAAGGAATCGATCGTAATCTGTTAGGATATGGAAACTGTAACCCTGCTCCCCGGCTATATAAGGCGAGCAGGGACCCCCTCCAAAATAGATCTCTCACAACCCCTTGTATGATCCCTAGAACTCATCTATGGATCTTGTAACCTAATACACATATCAATCCAGCCACCAAAACAAAGGACGTAGGGTATTACGGCGATTTGCCGGCCCAAACCTGTCTAAATCGCCGTGTCTACGCTCTCTGTGTTACGCTTGATCGTCGTCACCACACCTCCGCCTACAATCTACTACCGTGGGGTACCCCCTAGGTAGACTGTGATTCATATTTCGTTGACAGTTGGTGCGCCAGGTAGGGGGTGTGTGCATTGACTTCATGGCTCGTCAAGCGGTTACGTTTCCGGATTCGATGGTCCTCCCGGCGATCGGCACCGTATTCCAGATCGGATCTATGATCTGGACTGTCGGATCCACTCCACGCGGGGCAGACGCGCCACCGCTTGCACGTCGCCCCGTCACGCTGATGTGCAACCCGTGAGAAAAGATCAGCATCGACGACATAGTCAACGCTATCGACCGCTCCAACATCGGCATCACCAAGTGCATCAACCTCGTCGAAGCAGTACGACGTCGACTCCCCGGCCATCATGGTCGCCGACCACACAATCGCCAAACCACGACGAAGGCGATGACTGTGGCGACCAGGGGCAACCACCCTCCCCCGATGATGCCTCACGGGTTCAACAATCAGGCAGCAATCTTTCAACGCCAGATGCTCCGATCGGTCTTCGACCAGGTTCCGACACCCCTCGTCGTAAACACCGTCGTCATCTTCGCGATCCCCAGCGACTCCGAGCGGGTAGTGTCCCTTGACGGCACTATCTCCCCAAGCTCAACCACCAGCCCAGGAACCAAAGTCGCCAGCCCTTCCAGATCAATAGGCAGCTTCCTAGAGTTCCCTCGGGCTTCGGAGGGGTAGTTTTTCAAGTCTCTGCTGACAGCGTCGTAACCGACAACGAAACGGACGCCGAACGCGCCACAAGGGAGCAGCACAACGCCGAGCGCGCGCAGAGGCGCGACGACAAACACTGCGAGCAAGAACGTGTCGCACATGAACAACACGAGCAGGACCAGGGGAATCGCAGTCACCCGCCACAACGCAATCTCCAGTACGAGTTCGACATGATGGGTGACGTCCCGGTATACTCAACTCCCAGCCCTAACCTGGCAGCAGCCGTATGCGAGTTGTCCAAACTCCAAGGCACACCGGTGGAAGCTTAGATGAAGACCTAGAAGGTGAAATGGTGGATCAAAAGATGTATCGGTCTATGATTGGAAGTCTACTCTATGTGACCGCATCAAGACCGAATGTCATGTTTAGTGTGTGCATGTGTGCAAGATATCAATCCTCACCAAGGCAAAGTCATTTGACGGCAACAAAGAGAATCTTGAGGTACATGAAGAGCACACCTAATGTTGGATTGTGGTATCCCAAGGGATCTAACTTTGAGTTGATTGGTTATGCGGATGCCGACTATGCGGCTTGCAAGATCAATAGAAAAAGTACTTCCGGTACATGTCAACTATTGAGAAGGTCACTAGTATCATGATCATCCAAGAAGAAAAATAGTGTGTCACTCTCCACCACCGAAGCTGAGTACATTAGTGCGGGGAGTTATTGTGCACAACTATTATGGATGAAGGCAACATTGAGGGACTATGGACTCAAATTCACTAAAGTGCCATTGCTATGTGACAATGAAAGTGTCGTGAAGATCACAACCAATCCGGTTCAACATTCAAGAACAAAGCATATTGATGTGAGACACCATTTCATAAGAGATCACCAAGCCAAGGGAGATATATCCATCACACATGTGGGAACCGAAGATCAACTTGCCGATATATTCACCAAGCCACTTGATGAAGCAAGATTTTGCAAGCTTAGAAATGAATTGAACATACTTGACTTCTCCAACATGAAGTGATGTGCACACCAACTCATATTTTGTTACATGCCTCTCCTTCGACTAAAGCAAAGGTAACATTGATTGACATGTGCACACATTCTTGCTAAGGACTTGCTTAGAGCATCTAGACATATTTATGCTAAATTAGGCTCGTTCATTGAAAATCAAATGATTTTGTTGCTTATATGGTACCACTATTGTTTCTTTGATTCTTTGATCTAGTGGTAGCATATAACTTGTTCATGAGAATGCAAACCTAGTGTTGAATCTTGAAAATGAGCAATCAAGTGTTTAACTTAACATAGGCAAGATAACCCCTAGTGACGTGAAGAAGCTTGTCTTTGGTTCAAACCGAGTTAAATATCTTATGCAAATTTGATAGATTGAACCAAATTTGACAACAAGTGGTCCTTCTTTCCAATGATCATACTCTCTACCCATGAGCCCTCTTTTGTGGTATTTGATGCCAAAGGGGGAGAAGTTGTGGACAAAGATATGTGAAGGGGAGAGTTATGTGATCAACATGATAATTGTCAATGGAAGGGGATCAATAAAAATTGAGCACACAAATAGGGGGAGCAAGCTCATGAACATGTTTGTTGCATTTGAAATGTGCATTTCCATATGATTGATGCATGTGCACAAGTACCTAAATTCAAATGCCATGATTGTTTGGTGTATGCTAGATGATAAACTTGATTGATGGAATGAACTACTAGCATGCATAGGAAGTAACTAGATGTGCAATGTGTTTTCCAAGCGGTATAAGAGCATTGCTTATAATGTTGATCTCATGGGGTGCTCTAGTATTTGTCCATATCTAGCTACTCAAGGTGCTAAGGATGGTGTTCATGACTACTCCGATATTGGTATCACGCTTCAAAGGTCCATCCTATGTACCTTAGCACCAAATTGGTAGTAATTACTCTCTCAATATTGCATATGTGCTAACTTCAAATCCAAACTTGATGCATATATGTAGGGGGAGCTAAGTACTACCAAATCAAATTCATGTTACTTGTCCAATCTTAAAACATGATAACATGTTGGATAAGAACATGAGTTCAAAAATGAACATAATTCATATCTTTGTGAAGGTTGTCATCAACTACCAAAAAGGGGGAGATTGAAAGCTCTAGTTTAGTTTTGATAGTTGATGACACCTAAGGACTAACCATATTCATCTAAGTGTGTGATTAGATAAAAGGTTAGTCATGCCATGGGATGGAGCTAGATGAGATGATCAAGTTGATGTGAAACTCAACCATGGTGACGGACAAGATGAGATGGAAATAGAACTAGAGGCAAAGGTATAACTTGATAAGGCTTTGATTTGAGTGATCAAGACCAAATAGAGTTGGTGATCACATTATAGGTTAGATAGCCGACTATCAAGGGGAGAAAACGTTGGTTATCTCTATGAACATGTACCTCTAGGATTGGGTATTAATTTGCATATCATAAGTGACATAGAGTGAACTAACAACACCTTGCAAAATGCTTTGAAAACTTGCTAACACATTGCACTCCACTTGGTAACACTTGGTGTTAGCATTTGAGAGCAAGTGCGTTGAGAAAAGAAGTGAAATCAGCGGTCGAAGTAGCACCGGATGCTGCACCGAACGCTGGACCGGTGTGTCCGGTGGCTAACACTAATCTGAGCAGTGCTGACAAAGTGACCGAACACTGCACCGGACGCTACCCTGGTGCGTCCGGTGAGTGTGCCGAGCTAACATGCTCTCTGGAAATCGAACGAACGTTGCTTTGAAAAGTGACCGGACGCTGGTGGAACACTGTTCCTTCGTCCGGTGCATTTGAAAAAACCGTGGGAATTTTGTGTTGTGAGCACCGGACGCTGGGGTGTGTCCGGTCGTTGTTGAGTAGACTGAGTCCGGTCGTTTTGACCTCTCGGGAACCTCCCTAAAGTAGTGAAGTGTCATCGGACGCTGTTGAAAGCCCAAGTTTGGTTTTGGATAATTGATGAAACCTATGGAGTCACCCTATTGCTAAGTGTATGATTCAGATAGGGTGATCCAAATTGTCAAAGTGGAGCTAGATGAAGGATCATGATGGATCAAGTGATCCATGACTAAGGAAAGGAAGAAAGAGAAAAACAAAAATAGGCTCAAGGCAAAGGTATATCATAGGGCCATTTTTGGTTTAGTGATCAAGACACTATAGAGAGTGTGATCACATTTAGGATAGATAGTCGTACTATCAAGAAGGGAAATATCGTTTCGATTGCGGTTATCATGTGCCACTAGGTTTGCATTGCATTTCTAAAATGATCATAAGTGACATGAAATAAAATGAACTAAAATCCAAGATAATTCTTTGCAAAAGGCTAACACAGGAGAACAAGTGTTGGATCACAAGGTGTTAGCACATGGAAGCTTGGAGAAGAAGAGGCTACTCGGTTTGGTACTCAGAAGAGCTCCGGACGCAGGTCCGGACGCTGGCAAGATGCCGTCCGGACCATTGGATATGCGTCCGGAGGCATACCCTAAGGTTCGGCCTCGACGTACAGGAGATCCGGACGCTGATGTTAGTCCGGACGCTAGCTCCGGACGAGCGTCCAGAGTTTTGGTGCTCTCTGGAACCTCTCTGCTGAGGGTCCGGACGCAAGGTGTCGTCTGGACGCAGGTCTCCGGACGCCCGTCTGGAGCAAAGGAGCTCTTTGGATCGGCTCTGCAGAGGGTCCGGATGCAAGGCGCGATGGTCCGGACCCCCAACTGTTCCTAACGTCCGAAGGCGACATGGCAGGCGCTGGTGAAGGTGCCAACAGGCGGATTCAAACTGCAAGGGGGTCCGGACACGTGGCCAATGGTCCGGACCCCCCTCCCCATGGAACAACGTCCGGAGTGACGCGGACAGTGGCAAAGAAGGGGCAAAACGGCTAGTTACTTTGGGGTTGCTATATAAGTGTTGTGGTCGGCTCCTAGGGCTCTCTCTTGCACCTCCCATTCATTCTAACACATTGTGCTTGCTTGAGAAGGCTCCCAACTCATTCTCTTTGCTTTGCTTTCTAATTCATGAGAGTTTGAGTGAACCAAGTGCTTGATCATTGCATTGCTTCTTAGTGGCACTTAGTCATCGTCATCGCCTCGGGATTTCTTGTTATTCTTGGTGTTTGCCAACACCTAGATGGCTTGGCGATTATGGAGAAGCTTCGGCACGTGTTGGTGATTGTTCGCGGTCGGCTTCATCAACTTGTGAGAGGGCTTGTACCCACCTCGGCGGAGCGCCAAAAGGTAACTCTAGTGGATTGCTTGTGTCATTGAGTTACTCTCATTTGGGTGGATTCTCGTGGCGCCCGGGTAGTGGGCTAGGCTTGTGATTGCCTATTAGCCACCGAATCACCATTTGAGTAGTCGACACAACGGGGACTAGCTTGGTGGCAACCAAGTGAACCTCGAGAGAAAAATCATGTGTCAATTTGTCTCCCGGCTACTCATTGGTATTCATTGTGATTGGTTCTCTACATTGATATCCATACATCACAAGGCATCGGTATAACAATCACCTTCTCTCTTGTATTTACTTTTCTTCATATCTTGTCTTGTTAGCTTGCTAGTTAGACTCTTTGTTAGTTGTTCTTGCTAGCTTGTGTTAAGTGCCTTAGGCTTTTGCTATTGTGTGTTAGGCACTTAACTAACTAGAATTGCTTGGATAGGTGGCTTTGCATCCCTAGTAGAGCTAGAGCAAAAAGTTTCTCTTAATTGTTATCTAACCTTTGCTCTAGTGGTTTGAAGATTTTTTATTAGGCTATTCACCCCCCGCCCCCCTCTAGCCATCTAGGACCTTTCAGTTGTGGAGCGTCCGATGCGTTTTCCACCAGAGCGTCCGGTGCAACATTACGCGCCAACAGTCGATTTCAAACGGGAAGATCTTGTGGCCGTTGTGCGATCTCTGGTGACACGTGGACGACGGATGTGCACCGGACGCTGGGGTGCGTCCGGTGCGCCCGAAAACTATCTATAACGGTTGTTTTCGGGGCATTGCTTATAAATAGAGAGGGAGGATGGCTTGGCTCTCTCTCTTGCACATTTCATTCAGTGGTATACACTTGTGAGCACAACCATCACCCTCCCACTCATCTCCACACACTTGATTGATCAAATCGTTGTGAGATAGAGTGAAACAAGTGCATTGCTTGCTAGTTGCATCCATAGAGGCACTTGTTGATCGAGGAGCTGCGGATTTCTCTTTCTCTTGGGTTCTTGCCGGGACCCTAGACGGCTTGGAGGCAACGGAGGTGATTGAGCTCTAGTTGGTGATTGTTCGAGGCCATCACCGACGATTCTGAGGGGTTTGCGGTTGTTCCCCGATGGAGTGCCAAGACCGACACTAGTGGTAATCTCTCGCGACGCTATACTTTACTCTTGTGTGGTGATCGACACCCTTGTGTGGGTTAGCGGTTGAGGCCTAGCTCGAGATCCCAAGGTAGTTGAAAGTCACAACGGGGACTAGCTTGACGGCGATCAAGTGAACCTTGGGATAAAACTCGGTTGTCAATTGCTTTCCTCACCATCGAGTGAGTGATTTGGATTTCCCGGTGTTCATCTCTTGGTTGATTGGATTTCTTATCTATTGATCCGTCTTGGTGATTGGTCTTCATCAACTTGATTGGTTTTCTTGATTGATCAAATTGTCAAGCGATGAGTTGGTCTTCACTTCTCATCAACGAAGGTATAACCATCACAACCACATCCATTTACTTCGTTGCATAGCTACTTGCCCTTAGGCGCGAAGGACAAGCTCTCTATATCGTGTTTGGAGTGTGGTGCTCCCTTTTGGTTGTTTGTGAAGTAGCTTGTAGGACTTATTCTTGTTTGTGCCATAGAACTATTAGGGTGTGTTAAATCGTATTAGAATCGTGTAGGTGGCTTGCATAGAAATAGCTTGGCTCTAGCAACGCTTATCCGCCGTGTTATTTACTAACCGGTTGCTTGAGTTTATTTGTAGATTTTTTATAGGCTATTCACCCCCTCCCTAGCCTATTTGGACCTTTCGGGTGGCTAAATAGTTTGACTCATGTTTTGAATTTTTAACACCATGTATTTTATACTCAAAATGGTGTTAAAATTGACTTTTCAAAAAAAAATTATTTTTCTTTACAGACATTTTTAAAAGGCATGTGCTTGTCGCACGTGTATATTTACTAGTTGAAAAAACAGCCAACAGATAAATTACAAAACCCGCCTACGAAATAGAACTAGTGTATCAGACTATCCGCACTCGTTGTCCTCTAAATTCATCCTCTATTCGTCCTAGTCATTTAGATTCTTTACTCTATACACTTTTTTTTGTGCACTCGTCATCCTCTATATTCTATACTTTATATCAACTACTAATAGTGAGGTCTACTTGTTACTTTATCTAAATATATTCATGTAAGGTTTTATTTTAAATGATTTATTAAAACTAATTTAATGGTGGAATCTGAGTTCAATTTGGTTTTGTGATTTGTGAGTTATAATATTTTTTAGTTGGTTGAACTCGTGGGACCCACCGTTGGATGTCAGACCGCATGCTCTCTCTCTTCCTTTCCTGCCTCCTGCCCATGCTGGCTTCACTTCCTGCTAGGGATGAAAGTGGTATGGATAATCCTCCGCTTCGAATCCGACTTTTAAGGATATTGAGAAGTGTTTTTAATATCCGTGCGGATATGGATAATCCGTATCCGATTTTATGCGGATGTGGTATAGGATATGGGATCGTCAAAATCCGGCGGATATGGATTATCCGGTAATTGAACGAGGATTATCCGACACTTATAATAAGATATCCGATTTTTTTTAAGAAGCACAAGCGGAAAGATTAGAAGTCAGCCTAACCCATATAGCCCATGAGAGCTAGTCAACTATATATGCTAATATACACTAATTTAAGTATATTTTCACAAGACATGGAAGGGTAATCCTAGTGATTGCCTATTTGTATGCGTGTATCAATTATTCGGTTGTATGTGTGAATGATCTTCGTAGACTAATTTCTGAAAATATTTTGTGAGCTCTGGAATCGAAACGGTGGATTGATGGTGATT
Source organism: Microstegium vimineum (assembly GCA_022036555.1). Taxonomy (NCBI): domain Eukaryota; kingdom Viridiplantae; phylum Streptophyta; class Magnoliopsida; order Poales; family Poaceae; genus Microstegium; species Microstegium vimineum. The sequence goes on along the minus strand of CM039122.1, from coordinate 5,846,035 downwards.
ATTTCCTGTTGTATTGCCGCTTTAAGAATTAAGACTTTGGTTAAGGAATTATTCCTTCAAATAAAATAACACATAAGCATATATTATCCGACTTAGAAAAGTCCGCTTCCGCTCTGACGCCGGTCTGAATCCGTACCATTTCTAACATCCTAAAAAATTTGTATCCACATCTGAAACCGTATAATATCTGATCCGCTCTGAATCCGATCAAAAAAATAGGATTAGGATATGAGAAAGCAATTATCCGCTCCGATCCGATCCGTTCTGTGAGGCGTATTGTCAGGCCGCGCTGTATATGGCGGGCCGAGGCTGGTTTCCGACGGAGGAGTAGCGGACCGCGCTGCGGCGCTTACATGTCACAAATGCAACTGGAGTAAATTGGGCCAGTGCAGACAGTCTCTACGTAAGTGGGCCGGAAGGCGCGTGCCCAATCAAACACCAACTCGAGGGTCTATTTGGAATGTAGAAATTATAATACAGGATTGCGAAAACATAATATGTGATTAAAGAGATGAATGCTTGTTTTATTATTCCAATATTTTTCATTACAACGTGAAATTTTAATGAACAAATAAATATATGTGTAAAGTTTTTTGTCAAGAAGTAAAGGAAAGATTAGTAATAATTTAATATAATTAATAGACATGTGATTGTTCCATGGCGGGAGCAACACATGAATAAGCAAGCACACATACACCATGAGCTATAACGTATGGCAGCATATGTCATTCTGGAGTAATCTCGCACGGAGCTCATGCTAATCACGCTGCGTGTCTCGGGCTTCCGCGAAGAGGAGAAACCCAGAGCACAAAGTGAATTTTTCTATTCCCGTGAAACCTTGAAGAGGATACAGTATTCTAGGAAAGGATGTTTTCCTGTGTTCCAAACAACATATTTCCATTCCTTTCCTCCATTTCAGTTTCCTGTAATTAAATTTCCTAGGATAAACCTACAATCCAAACGGCCCCTCGAGTTCCCTTAAAAAAACAACTCAAACCCTAGAGGAGTTAATGCCGCCTCGTCGCCTTCAAACATTGCCCCCTTCAAATCGAGAAATTTTGAAATCTGACCCGTTATTCGTACGCCGCAAGAAACTTAACCCGGAATTCGCACGTCTTTAGAAATATGACCCAGATCATACGAATTGTTTTGAAATTTAGTCTTTTCCAGAATTTTACAATTTCAATAATTCTAGAAATCCTCTTGTACATCATTGCCCGTCATTGCCCATTCACACCGTCTGCACCTCCCTCGTGGCTTCGCCCTGCGGGGTGGCCGCGGCCGCGGACGGCACGGTGAGCCGCCGCCGTCAGCGCTAGCCGGCAGGTCGTCCTCGTGGATCTCCTTGGGGCACTCCAGCGCGCGCACGAACTACACGAACAGCGGCCAGTGCACGAGCGAGAAGGACTCCGCGCCCATCCGCTGGTACATGAACTAGGACAGTCGGGTGCGCCCGGCGGGCAGCCAGACGCCGCCGCTCGCGGAGCCGGCGCCGATGCCGTCGCGCGCCGCGGCGAGTGGCGCGCTCTCCACCGCGAGACGCGCGCCGTGGTCCGCACAGGCGTCCTTGACCCGGGTCAGGCGCTCCTTCGCCGTGGCGTCCACGCCGGACGAGCCCCACGGTGGCGTCAAACAGGAGAACGACAAGCTGCGCGCCGAGAACATGGCAATCCGAGAGCTGGTACGGGCTGACCGGCGCGATCTCCGCCTGCTGCTCGCCACCCGCCACCGCCGACGGCGGCTGAGCAGGCGGCACTGGGTGGAAGAAGAGGAGGTCGTCCAGGCTAGGCCGCACGCTCCGTGCCGCAGCGCGGTGCAACGGTGACGGCACGGGCGAAGGCAGCGCGACGGCGGCGCGGCAGAGCGGGCAGGACGCGTGCGCACGGAGCCACACGTCGATGCAGTCGGCGTGGAACACGTGCGCGCACAGCGGCAGCGCGCGGAGCTCGTCGCCGTCCGCGAACTCCAGCAGGCACACCACGCAATCCCTGGACGCGCTGGAGCCACGAGCCGAGGCGGACGCCGAGCCTCCGGCCCCCATTGCGGCCAGGTACTGCGCCGACGACAGCGACTTGATTGTGGCGGCCTGAGGAGGAGCAGGGCGGTGGAGCCATGGAGGAAGAGCGGCATACCTGCGGGGGCGGGCAGCGGACGGCGGGGACGCCGGCGACGGGTGGGGCGGCGCGGCTTCGCTTCACGCCGCGCGGGACGAAGGGTCGCTGAAAGGTCCTAGATGGCTAGAGGGGGTTGAATAGCCTAATAAAAATTCTACAAAATAATAGAGCAAAAGGTTAGAAAACACTTTAAGCGAAGCTTTTTGCTCTAGCTCTACTTGGGCTGCAAATGAATGGAAAGTGCAAGAGTGAGCCCTAGGAGCCGGCCACAACACTTATATAGCCATCCAAATCGAGCTAGCCATTTTGCCCCTTCATTGTGCTTTCCTGCGTCAGTCCGGACGTTGTTTCATAGGGGGTCCGGACCAATGCGCATGCGTCCGAGCCCTCCTCCATTTCAAAATCAGCCGTTGGTGCCCTTCCTGCTGCTGACGTGCGGCATCCGGACGCAATGAAAAGTGGTGTCCGTACCCGCTTTTCCTTGCGTCCGGATCCAACTCAGAGAGGGTTCAGAGAGCACCAAGTCTCCGGACCCGCATCCGGTGCCCATGGTCCGGACCATGCTTTGTGTCCGGATCATCTGAACAGAGGAGTCCAGTGAGCTTCAACCTCCGGACGCTGCGTCCGGAGTCCGCGTCCGGACAATCATCCGCGTTCGGACCACCTGTCCAGAGAGGCCGCTGCTTAGGGTTTGCCTCCGGTCGCATCACCATTGGTCCGGACTGCACATAGCTTGCGTCCGGACCTTGCGTCCGGAGCTCCTCTGAGTTCCAAACTGAGCCGCCTCTTCTTCTCCAAGCTTCCATGTGCTAACACCAAGTGTTCCAACCACTTAAGCCCTATGTTAGCCTTTTACAATATAGTTCATGGATTTTAGTTCATATTTGTGTCACTTAGGTTTGTTTTATATGGATATGCAATGCAAACCTAGTGGCACATGATAACCGCAATCGACACGAGTTTTCCCTTCTTGATAGTACGGCTATCTATCCTAAATGTGATCACTCTCTATAGTGTCTTGATCACTAAACCAAAAATGGCCCTATGGATATACCTTTTCCTTGGGTCCATTTTGTTTTTCTCTTTCTTCTTTTCCTTAGTCATGGAGCACTTGATCCATCATGATCTTTCATCTAGCTCCATGTCTCAAGGTGAACCACCCTATCTTGATCATACACTTAGTTCAAGGGTTACTCCATAGGTTTCATCAATTACTCAAAACCAAAACAAGGTCTTTCAATCTCCCCCTTTTTGGTAATTGATGACAACCTTTCACAAAAGGATATAAATGATGAAAATTCACTTTGGTAGTATTAGCTCCCCCTACATATGTGATATATGAGTTTGGTTCATTTTGATCACATATGCATGAATAAGAATTGTGGGAGAGTAAATGCTACCAAATGATGCTAAGGTGTGTTGGATGGACCTTTGAAGCGTGATACCAATCGGAGTGCAATATAAACCATCCTTAGCACCATGAATGCCTAGAAACCACTTGACAAACAACTTGGAAACACTATGAGAGAACTAGATACCACTTAAAGATGAAAGATGTAACAATCTAAGCATGCTAGTTCCTCAAACACCATATCAATTTAGGTTCTAGCATTCACCACACAAGCATATCATGAATGTAAAAACATATGCAAGCAAGCACTTATGAATGCACAAAGTTATGCAACAACTTTATCCATAGGCTTGCTCCCCTGTAACGCCCCAGAGTCCAAACGGCTCAGATCCACTCTGCATGCTGAGCGAACCACACCCACCACCATCCCACTTAAGCTTTCGTCCTTGCTTCGCTTAAAAGGATTAACCCGGAGATGGTGGGATGGACTCTAGAAGCCTTATATGTTGATCTATCCCACCTTAAACAACCAAGGTGGGACTAAACCCTCCACATTATCTCATTAACACACATGGACCACTACGGGCCAAACGGGTCGGATGTGACATACACCCCCCCCCCTCAAAGAACTCGACGTCCTCGTCGAGCCCAACATACCCACAACCGGGCAAACGATGACCAGGAACGTTCCCTCTTAGCACACGCGACCGTGCGCCCAGTGTCGGCACATGTGCCATGCCGTGCGCCCCGTAGAGCCTACACGCGCAATGAACCTACCATGTCTGCACACCTGGCCCGCACGCGCCCGCTGCCACGAAGGTCGGCTCTGATACCATTTGTAACGCCCTAGAGTCCAAACGGCTCAGATCCACTCTGCACGTTGAGCGAACCACACCCACCACCATCCCACTTAAGCTTTCGTCCTCGCTTCGCTTAAAAGGATTAACCCAGAGATGGTGGGATGGACTCTAGAAGCCTTATATGTTGGTCTATACCACCTTAAACAACCAAGGTGGGACTAAACCCTCCACAATATCTCATTAACACACATGGGCCACTACGAGCCAAACGGGCCGGATGTGACATACACCCCCCCTTAAAGAACTCGACGTCCTCGTCGAGCCCAACATACCCACAACCGGGCAAACGATGACCAAGAACGTTCCCTCTTAGCACACACGACCGTGCGCCCAGTGTCGGCACATGTGCCATGCCGTGCGCCCCGTAGAGCCTACACGCGCAATGAACCTACCATGTCCGCACACCTGGCCCGCACGCGCCCGCTGCCGCGAAGGTCGGCTTTGATACCATTTGTAACGTCCCAGAGTCCAAAGGGCTCAGATCCACTCTATACGTTGAGCGAACCACACCCACCACCATCCCACTTAAGCTTTCATCCTCGCTTCGCTTAAAAGGATTAACCCAGAGATGGTGGGATGGACTCTAGAAGCCTTATATGTTGGTCTATCCCACCTTAAACAACCAAGGTGGGACTAAACCCTCCACAATATCTCATTAACACACATGGGCCACTACGGGCCAAACGGGTCGGATGTGACATCCCCCTACTTGTGTGCTTTCATTTTCAAAATTTTCAAAAATATTTTTTGTTTGTACTACTACTTACTTCTCCCCCTTTGTCATCTATTATCATAAAAGATGTGCTCAAAGGTTTGATTATTGGAGAGAAGCTTAGTTGTGGTTCAATCTAGATTACTTGCCCCAGGATATTTAACTCGGTTTAAACCATGGACAAGCTTGTTCACACATCCTAGAATGGTTATCTTGCCCATGTTGAGCTAAACATTTGAAGGTCATGATCTAGATCAAACTCTAGGATTGCAAACCCACAAATATGCCATATGCTACCACTAGATCAAATCAAACATAGAAGCAATAGTGGTACCATATAAGCATCAAAGCATTTTATTCTCATGAATGAACCTAATGGATTGATTACTAGATGCACTAACAAGTCCTAATAAGGATGAATGACATGTAAACCAACTTGTACATTGATTTGCTCGAAGGAGAGGCATGCCATATATGGGGGTGCATCAACACATATTTGAGAAGTCAAGAATGTTCAATTCATTCCTTAGCTTGCAAAACCTCTTCTCATCTAATGGCTTGGTGAATATGTCAGCAAGTTGATCATCGGTGCCAACACTTGTGATCTTGATATCACCCTTGAGTTGATGGTTTCTTATGAAGTGGTGCCTCACATCAATGTGCTTGGTTCTTGAATGTTGAACCGGATTGTTGGTTAGCTTCACCGCACTTTCATTGTCACATAGCAATGGCACTTGCTTGAAGTTGATCCCATAGTCATTCAAAGTTGCTTTCATCCAAAGCAATTGAGCACACCAACTACCCGCACTTATGTATTCGGCTTCGGCGGTAGAGAGTGCAACACTATTTTGCTTCTTTGATGACCAAGATACAAGTGGCATGCTTAGCATTTGACATGTGCCCGATGTGCTCTTTCTATCGATCTTTCATCCCGCATAGTTGGAGTCCGAATATCCAATTAGCTCAAAGTTAGACACCTTGGGATACTGTAACACCTGAAAATTCGAATTTTTGAATTAGAGTGAATTTGTTTTAATTTGAATTTTATGCTCATAAAATTTAGGAAAATAAAAACAATTTCATAAAACGAAAAGTAACCTAGGGTTTAGCAAAATGTTTGAGCATTCATACCTCTGCATCATCCTTTTGTGTTGCTTGATTTTGAAAAGCTCAAAAAGGAATTTCAAAATTTCTTTGAAAATGCTTTTGGAAAATAGTTCAAGAAAAATAAAATAAAAAGAGAAGCTGGATCCTCCTCTCTCCTTTCCGGCCTGCGGGCTCAACTAGCAGCCCAGCCCCTCTTCCCTTCCTCCTTGGCCCGTTCAGCTTGGGCCATCCCGAGCCGGCCCACGCACCCTCCTCCTTTCCCTTCTCTCTCTGCCAGCCCGGTCCCGCACCGCCAGCCGCCTTCCTTCCCTCTCTTCTCCCTGACACCTCGTCCCCACCCGTCATCTTCCTCCTCCCACCGTCCCCAATCGGGACTCTGCCGAAGCAGAGTCCGTTCCAACCCCGACGCCGTCTCTGCCTTGGCGTGCGGGCCACGCCGTAACCCCCCCTCTCTGCCCTTTAAATAGCGGATGAGACCCCGCACCGCCTTCCGCAACCCAGCGCTGTCATCGCCTTGCCCTAGTTGTGCCGCGCCGTCTCCAGAGCCTGCAGTGCGCCGCCGCCGCCGCCGCCATTGGAGCGCGTTCAAGCTCCTCTGTTATCTATGGCCTTTCTATTTCCTCCGAGACAAGGTATTGGACCCCGTGAACCTTCTCCTCCGCTCAATTTCTCTCTTCCCTACCATTATCGGCTTGTCACTGCGAGCAGGGACTCTCCCAAGCCGCCTCCGTTCGTGGCCGACCGCAACCGTGCATCCCTGACCTCCGTTTCAGCTCTCGGTGAGTCTGCATTCCTTCCCTCTACCTCCCTGTGCCCTCAATTTCTCCCCTCCTTGCCCTCACCGACCGGTCGACGTTCACAGTGAACCGCAACCGCACGTCGTACGTCGCCAGCCGCCTCCGTCCTCTCTCTGCTCGTGCGAAGTCCGCAGATGAGCTCGCGCCCTCTCCCTCGTTCTCCCGAACCTTTCGGTGTGTCGTTTGGTGCCCTGAAGGCCCCTATCTGCGTACGCCGGCGAGGTCTTTCCCCCGTCGGCCATGGTCACCACCGTGCCCGCCTCTGTCCCTGGCCAAAGCCATCTTCCTCCCTCTGCCCTTCACCCTCCACCGCTCGATCTGAATCTAGAGGTCCAGATTAGATCACTTAAGGGGCGTACCCCTTCGGTCTATGGAACAGTGTGGACAGGGTCCACAATCCCGCAACCGTGGCCGCCTCAACCGGTCCACCGCAGGCCACCCAATCCCAAGCAGCCACGTGGGCGGTGACCAGGTCAACAGCCGGCCACCCCCTCTCTCCTCTCCTCTTCTATCTGATCCGTCCGATCAAAGATCAACGGATGAGATTAGAAGATACCCCTTCACCCTGAACATTTGCTAAAGAGCCCCTGTCTTTTCTTCTTCTCAACCCGCCGTCCAAAGCGTCCTCTGGGTTTACGTTTTCTCCTCTGGAAAGCGTACTCGGGTTCAGATCTGTTTTTGTTTAAAATAAAAGGAAAATCTTTATTTACAAAACTGCCACCGAATTTCAAAACCCTATATCTCCCTCGTTTCAAATCCGTTTTAGCCCAAACAAGTTGCGTTAGATCCGTAAATTCATGATCTATCTAATGGTGCAGTTTTTATCTATGTTAAGTACTTTTGAAAATCAAAGTAAATTAATTTGTTAATGTTTTAATCCTGCCCTCTTCAAAATCTTCTTTTTCTAAATCTCTCGTTCTAGATCCGTTTTGCCCCGTTCGAGTTGCGTTGGTTTCGTAACGATAAGATCTACCTATTAGTAGCAATATTAAATATGTTTTATTCTCTGAAATAAAATGATAATTGATTAATCTATATAATCAATGGTTTTCCAATTAAAATCAATTAGGGTTTTCCACCTCGGCTTTTCATAAAACAAAACATACTTAGTTTAATCTTGTTTTTACAAAGCAAAGTAATGTGAATTAATTCAGTTTGGATATTTCTCTGAAGTATCCAATACATGCTTTTTATATAGATAAAATAAATGAAGCCTAGTTTCTTTTTAAAGCTAATCTCTCGGTAGCCGTTTCTTTTCCGTTATAGATCTGATTAGCGTGTTTCTCGCGTCTGAGTGATCGTAGAGATCCGTAGTTTTCTTTTAAAGCTCTTTTCATTGATTGGTGTATTGTTCTAAATTAGATCCATTGTATGTTATGTATGTTTGTTCAGCTGCTTGTGTGGTGTTTACTATCTTGTCCAATCGGTGAGATTACGCGGAGATCAAGAAGAAGCCATCAGAAGTTTGAGAATCAGTTGAAGAAAGGATCTAAGCGTTTAAGGCAAGTATAGCATGGGATCTTCCTTGTTACCTATACACTTTAATGTCACTTAATTCATATGCATGTGTCTACCTTGATTCCCGTAAGGATTACCTAGTTTTGATATCATGTACCTTGTCACCTTTGAGGGTTTGCATATGGGTAGTTTGTGCTAGTGCTCATACAGAATAACCATGATCTGGTAACTTGACTAATGATATATGCAATAACGATAAAAGATGACTTTTTAGCAACGTGGACTATAGGTGGAACATCAGGAACTCACATCTGTGTTCTCACTCATAGGGATATTTCTGTAAGAGATTACCCCGAGAAAACAGTACTACCATAAGCTAATGGGCTCTGGCTTGACTCAGTATTAGACTTTTGCTAGTTTGTGGCAACTTACCTGAGAGGGCGCAAGAAGGGCTCTGAGAAAGTAGGGACTTGGTCTGCCAGAAGGTGCGCTGCGGTGACTTCTGGGAGGGGAGTTCTTGTGATCTCGTTAAAGGGAACTTGTAGCGGGTTGTTATCTATTAGTGGAATCTGTGAACGGTCTCGTAGTGAACCCTGTCGGCCTACCTTGGAAGTGGGTCAAGAGGGTCGCGTCCTCTGGCGAAAGGGAAATTCACGACTTATGGGTAAAGATGTACACCTCTGCGCAGAGTTAAAAACTATCATGATAGCCGTGCTCACGGTTACGAGTGGCTTGGGCTCCTTACTGTGTGATGTCCTTATGTCATGGCTCATCAGTTGTTATTTGTTATTGATTATTGTGACTTGTTCATATAAGCATTATATCTGGTTCACCTGATCATGTGGTTATTTGGGCTTATGTTGAATTTGATGCTACTCAACTGCTAAAACGATGATTCACTTAAAAGCTGATGCAGTTAAACCCGTGTCGATCCTTTTTGAGCCTCATGAACCCCATGTTATCTTGTTGAGTACGACATGTACTTACGCTTGCTTTATTTTCAATACTTGGATAAAAATCACGGATGGGTACCAGTTTGCAAGAGTTGGAAGAGATAGGCTTGTGATCAACCAGTCAGTTGGTCCCTGTGGAAGTGGAGTCTTCACCCGAAGATCGGAGTCGTCTTTCCACTGTCCGTTGTGTTAAGGTTATCCTTTGACCTTATATGTTATATATTTAAGTATTGTCTTTTGATGCTACCTTAATTTGTGGCTATATGTGAGATTTGACTTCCTGGGCTCACATATGGTGTATATCTGGTTAATCCTTAAAATCGGGTGCTACAGATACCACAATCCAACATCTTGTGTATGCTTCAAGTACCTCAATATCCTCTTTGTAGCCTTCAAGTGACTTTCTCTTGGAGAGGCTTGGAATCTTGCACACATGCATACACTAAACATCACATCCAGCCTAGAAGCGGTCACATAGAGTAGGCTTCTAATCATAGACCGATACAACTTTTGATCCACCATATTGCCACTAGCATCACTATCCAAGTGTCCATTAGTGTCCATTGGAGTGTTAATGCATTTTGAATCCTCTAAGCCAAACTTCTTCATCATATCCTTGATGTACTTGCCTTGACTCACAAAGGTGTCATTCTTCAATTGCTTGATTTGAAGACCAAGGAAGTATCTAAGTTCACCAATCATTGACATTTCAAACTCATTTGCCATAATCTTGCCAAATTCTTCACAAAAATCTTAATTGGTTGAACCAAATATGATGGCATCCACATAAATTTGAAGCACAAATAGATCTTTGCCAAGCTTTTTGGTGAAGAGAGTAGTGTCAACCTTTCCCATAATGAACCCTTTAGATAGAAGGAAATCCCTCAATCTTTCATACCATGCTCTAGGTGCTTGCTTCAAGCCATATAAAGCCTTCCTCAACTTGTACACATTGTTGAGCTTCTTGTCATCTTCAAAACCGGGAGGTTGCTCAACATATACTAGCTCATTGATATAGACATTCAAGAAAGCACTCTTCACATCCATTTGGTATAGCTTGATGTTGTGTGCACATGCATAGGCCAATAGAATCCTTATTGCCTCTAATCTTGCACCCGGTGCATAGGTTTCTCCAAAGTCAAGACCCTCAACTTGAGTGTATCCTTGAGCTACCAATATTTCTTTGTTCCTCACAACTATACCATCTTGATCTTGCTTGTTTCTAAATACCCATCTTGTGCCAATCACATTGTAGGTCTTGGGTCTTTCAACTAGTTCCCAAACTTGATTTCTAGTGAAATTGTTGAGCTCTTCATGCATAGCATTGACCCAATCAACATCTTGTAGGGCTTCATCAATCTTTGTTGGCTCTATGGATGATACAAAGGAGTAGTGCTCACAAAAGGATGTCAATCTTGATCTTGTTTGAACACCACTTGTAATGTCACCAACTATTTGATCAATGGGGTGATCTCTTGCAATGTTAGTTGGTTGGAGGATAGGAACTTGATTGTTTGAGCTTGGTTGAGATTAACTAGCAACTAGTTGATCTTGCACTTGAGAGCTACTAGCTTGTATTTGAGGTGAGTTGAGCACTTGATCTTTATCATCTTCAATGTCAATCACTTGTCTTGGCCTAATATCACCAATGTCCATGCTCTTCATAGCATTTGCCAATTGAGGACCACTCCCATCTTCTAAATTCTCATTCTCAACTTGTGAGTCATTGGTTTCATCAAACTCAACATCATGAACCTCGTCATGTATACCACTAGCCGAATTCCACACTCTATAGGCTTTGCTTGTGGTTGAGTACCCAAGTAAGAACCCTTCATCACATTTCTTGTCAAACTTTTCAAGTCTTGTGCCTTTCTTCAAGATATAGCATTTGCACCCAAAGACTCTAAAGTATGCAATGTTGGGCTTTCTTCCATTCAAAAGCTCATATGGAGTCTTCTCCATCAATGGATGACAATACAACCGATTGCTAGAGTAGCAAGCGGTGTTGATAACTTCGGCCCAAAAGGATTGAATCACATTGTACTCACTAAGCATAGATCTTGCCATACCAATCAATGTTCTATTCTTCCTCTCAACAAGGCCATTTGATTGTGGAGTGTACTTGGCCGAGAGTTGATGCTTGATTCCAAGCTCATCACATAGCTCTTCAACTCTTGTATTCTTGAATTCACTTCCATTGTCACTTCTCACTTTCTTGATGGTTGTTTCAAACTCATTGTGACATCTTTTGACAAAAGATTTGAAGGTTGCAAATGTATCACTCTTGTCATTGATAAAGAATATCCAAGTATATCTTGTAAGATCATCCACTATGACAAATCCATACTTGTTGCCTCCAATACTAGTGTATGTTGTTGGTCCAAATAGATCCATGTGCAACAACTCAAATGTTCTACTAGTGCTCATCATACCCTTCTTTGGATGGGTGTTACCAACTTGTTTGTCGGCTTGACAAGAGCTACAAAGTTTGTCCTTCTCAAACACAACATATTTCAAGCCTCTTACTAAGTCATGCTTGATCAATCTATTCAATTGCTACATCCCAACATGACCAAGCCCTCTATGCCATAACCAACCCATACTTGATTTAGTGAGCAAGCAAGTTGATAATTGGGCTTCATTAGCATTAAAATCAACTAGGTAGAGGTTCTCATATATAAATCCTTTGAAGATCAAGTTTGAACCATCTACACTAATGATCTCAACACCATCTATTCCAAATATGCCTTTGAATCCAAGATCACACAATTGAGCTACCGATAGCAAATTGAAGTTCAAGCTCTCAACTAGCAAGACATTGGATATGCTCAAGTCATTGGATATTGCAATCTTACCAAGACCCTTGACCTTGCCCTTGCCATTATAACCAAATGTAATACTATCAATGCCATCATTGGTGTTGGAGTTGATTGATTTGAACATTCTAGAATCCCCGGTCATGTGTTGAGTGCACCCACTATCAAGCACCCAATGCCTTCCTCTGGCTTTGTAATTGACCTACAAAACAAATTAGTTTCTTTTAGGTACACATACTTGTTTGGGTCCTCCAAAGTTAGTGACCAAGGATTTTGGCACCCAAATAGCCTTCTTCTTTGGGCCAACTATGGATGTGCCAACATACTTAGCCATGATACCTTTAGCACTTTTGGTAAGCATGTAACAAGAATCAAAGTGCATAGAGGTAGCTTTAGCAAACTTGGTTTGACTCATGTTAAGTTTGCAATATTGGTCTACATGCCCTACTTGCTTGCATTTGGTGCAAAACCGGCCATTGCTCCTTACAAAGCTAGGCTTAGGAGTTACAAAGGCCGACTTGCCTTTCTTCGGGGTATAGCCCAAACCCTCTTTGTAATGAGAGAATCTTTGGCTACCCAAGCACTTTAGCAAGCGAGCATCTCCACCATATGTCTTACCCAAAGCATGAGCGAGTTCATTAACATCATTTTTCAATTTTTCATTTTCAATCACTAGTGTAGCATCATCCTTTGAGCTATCACTAGTAGATGTGCAAGTGGAGGTGCTACATTGTGTTTCAGTTGGTGCAACAATGATAGGAGTGAAAAATGATTCATCTAGAATATCACAAGTTACTCCAACATTGCATGATGCAACAACCTTATCCTTGCTTTGATCAAGGAGAGAGGAGTGAGCCTTTTCAAGCTTGTAGTGAGTCCTCTCAAGCTTCTCATGGGCTTCCATTAGCCTCTCATGAGAGCCATTAATCTCATCAAAGGATTGTTTAAGAGCCTTAAGTTTCTTGTTCAATTCTTTGCACTCCTTTCGATTTTTCTCAAAGCACTCATAAGTTTGCTTCATCATTTCAACTAGTTCCTCCTTGGAGTATTCCTCCTCATCATCACTACTATCATCATCACTATCACTATCATCATGAGATTGTACCTTAGTTGGCTTAGCCATGAAGAATGATGGAGTGTCGAAGATGGATGGCTTGTTGTTGATAGCAATGCTTGCCATAACCTTCTTCTTGGACTTCTTCCTTTCATCATCACTAGAGTCATCATTGGAAGAGTCACTATCATCCCAAGTCACTACATAGGATTCACCCTTCTTCTTCTTGGTGAAGGATAGCTTCTTCTCCTTCTTGTCATGCTTGCTCTTCTTCTTCTCATCATCATCACTATGATTGGGACAATCCGCAATCATGTGACCGGTGCTCTTGCACTTGTAGCATCTCTTCTCATATCCTTTGCCCTTGAAGTTATCTCTTCTCTTTCTAGCACCATAGCCCTTCTTCTTCATGACTTGCGCACGAAGAAGGCCATCATCTCATCATCATCATCATCACTAGCTTCTTCATCATCATTTAACTCTTGCTTTTTTGCTTTGCCCTTGCTCTTGGATGAAGAAGCCTTGAATGCTAGGCTCTTCTTTTCTTTCTTTTCTTCCTTGACCTCTTCTTCTTCACTTTCCTCATTGTATTGCTCTTCGGTCATGATCTCACCAAGTACTTCATTGGGAGTGATCTTGTCCAAACCATCTCTCCTAATTATTTGCCTCAAAGTTTTGTATTTCTTGGGCAAACAACTAAGAAAGCGGTTTGAGAAGTCTTCATCTTTGACCTTCTCACCCAAGCTCTTAAGATCATTGATGATCACTTGGAGCCTATGGAACATCTCCGGGATGGACTCATCATCCTTCATCTTGAAGTGGGATAGCTTGTCCTTGAGCATGTATAGCTTGCCATTCTTCACCGTTGAAGTGCCCTCATAAGTATTTTCTAATCTCTTCCACACTTCACTTGTTTTCTCAAGATCTTTGATTTGTTCAAATACCTTGGAATCAATGTCATTGTAGATGACATTGAGTGCCATGGTGTTGCATTGTCGATTCTCTTGCTCTTTAGGTGTGGGAGTGGCTTCATCAAGAATGACAAAGTCATGTTCGGTCACGCTCCACACCTTCTCATGTATTGAGCCTAGATGCACCTTCATCTTCCTTTTCCAATAATCAAATGACGTGCCATCAAACATTGGTTGTTTGCTCCCCACATGGTTGAATGATATTTGAGACATCACTAACACCGAAGGTTGTTAAGCCTTGATAATAGCGGTGACCACGACTTTGATACCACTTGAAAGGTCCTAGATGGCTAGAGGGGGGTGAATAGCCTAATAAAAATTCTACAAAACACTAGAGCAAAAGGTTAGATAACACTTTAAGCGAAGCTTTTTGCTCTAGCTCTACTTGGGGTGCAAAGCCACCTATCCAATGCAATTCTAGTTAACTAAGTGCTTGTCAATCAATAGCAAGAACCTAAAGCACTTAGAACAAGCTAGCAAGAACAACTACTCAAGAAGCTAACTAGCAAGCTAACTAGACAAGATATGGAAGAAGTAAATACAAGAGAGGAGGTGATTGTTATACCGATGCCTTGTGATGTATGGATGTCAATGTAGAGAACCAATCACAAGAATACCAATGAGTAGCTGGGAGACAAGTTGACAATCGATTTTTCTCCCGAGGTTCACTTGGTTGCCACCAAGCTATTCCCCGTTGTGTCGACTACTCAAGTGGTGATTCGATGGCTAATAGGCAATGACAAGCCTAGCCCACTAACTCGGGCGCCACAAGAATCCACCCAAATGAGAGTAACTCAAAGACACGATCAATCCACTAGAGTTACCCTTTGGCGCTCCGCCGAGGTGGGTACAAGGCCTCTCACAATCACCAAAGCCGGCCGCAAACAATCACCAATTGCGCCGAAGCTTCTCCTCAATCGCCAAGCCGTCTAGGTGTTGGCAAACACCAAGAATAACAAGAAATCCTGCGACGACGACGATGACCAAGTGCCACTAAGATGCAATGCAATGATCAATGCACTTGGATCACTCAAACTCTCACAAGTATGCAACAAGAGTGAAGAGAGTGAGTTGGGGGCTATCTCAAGCAAGCACAAGTGTATCAAATGAATGGAAAGTGCAAGAGTGAGCCCTAGGAGCCGGCCACAACACTTATATAGCCATCCAAATCGAGCTAGCCATTTTGCCCCTTCATTGTGCTTTCCTGCGTCAGTTCGGACGTTGTTTCATAGGGGGTCCGGACCAATGCGCATGCGTCTGGGCCCTCCTCCATTTCAAAATCAGCCATTGACGCCCTTCCTGCTGCTGATGTGCGGCATCCGGACGCGGTGAAAAGTGGTGTCCGGACCCGCTTTTCCTTGCGTCCGGATACAACTCAGAGAGGGTCCAGAGAGCACCAAGTCTCCAGACCCGCGTCCGATGCCCATGGTCCGGACCATGCTTTGTGTCCGGATCATCTGAACAGAGGAGTCCAGTGAGCTCCAACCTCCGGACGCTGCGTCCGGAGTCCGCGTTCGGACCACCTGTCCAGAGAGGCCGCTACTTAGGGTTTGCCTCCGGTCGCATCACCATTGGTCTGGACTGCACATAGCTTGCGTTCGGACCTTGCGTCCGGAGCTACTCTGAGTTCCAAACTGAGTCGTCTCTTCTTCTCCAAGCTTCCATGTGCTAACACCAAGTGTTCCAACCACTTAAGCCCTATGTTAGCCTTTTACAATATAGTTCATGGATTTTAGTTCATATTTGTGTCACTTAGGTTTGTTTTATATGGATATGCAATGCAAACCTAGTGGCACATGATAACCGCAATCGACACGAGTTTTCCCTTCTTGATACTACGGCTATCTATCCTAAATGTGATCACTCTCTATAGTGTCTTGATCACTAAACCAAAAATGGCCCTATGGATATACCTTTGCCTTGGGTCCATTTTGTTTTTCTCTTTCTTCTTTTCCTTAGTCATGGAGCACTTGATCCATCATGATCTTTCATCTAGCTCCATGTCTCAAGGTGAACCACCCTATCTTGATAAGACACTTAGTTCAAGGGTTACTCCATATGTTTCATCAATTACTCAAAACCAAACAAGATCTTTCAGTCGCGGTCACTCGCGATTTTTTTTCCTATCTCCACTCGTGAGTTCTGGACGGACACGGAGGAAATAGAGTGAGAGAGTAATGACGTCATTTTCCCTTATTCAAACAGTACAAAAGGATTTTAGAATTATTGAAATTGCAAAATTCTGGAAAAGACTAAATTTCAAAACAATTCGTATGATCTGGGTCATATTTTTAAAGGCGTGCAAATTCTGGGTCAATTTTCTTGTGGCGTGACTGGTTATATTTCAAAATTCGATCGAAACCACAATTTTTCGATTCGATCAAAGCAGCCACGATTTCTGAGATGGTCAATCTCAAGGAGTTCGTGGTTAACTGGGCGGATCGGGCCGAATCTTCTGGTTGCAGTTTAGACCCGCCGGTGGAGATCTGCGAAGCTTTTTTCTCTAGCTCTACTTGGGGTGCAAAGCCACCTATCCAATGCAATTCTAGTTAACTAAGTGCTTGTCAATCAATAGCAAGAACCTAAAGCACTTAGAACAATCTAGCAAGAACAACTACTCAAGAACTAGCAAGCTAACTAGACAAAATATGGAAGAAGTAAATACAAGAGAGGAGGTGATTATTATACCGATGACTTGTGATGTATGGATGTCAATGTAGAGAACCAATCACAAGAATACCAATGAGTAGCTGGGAGACAAGTTGACAATCGATTTTTCTCCCGAGGTTCACTTGGTTGCCACCAAGCTATTCCCCGTTGTGTCGACTACTCAAGTGGTGATTCGGTGGCTAATAGGCAATGACAAGCCTAGCCCACTAACTCGGGCGCCACAAGAATCCACCCAAATGAGAGTAACTCAAAGACACGAGCAATCCACTAGAGTTACCCTTTGGCGCTCCGCCGAGGTGGGTACAAGGCCTCTCACAATCACCAAAGCCGGCCGCAAACAATCACCAATTGCGCCGAAGCTTCTCCTCAATCGTCAAGCCGTCTAGGTGTTGGCAAACACCAAGAATAACAAGAAATCCCGCGGCGACGACGATGACCAAGTGCCACTAAGATGCAATGCAATGATCAATGCACTTAGATCACTCAAACTCTCATAAGTATGCAACAAGAGTGAAGAGAGTGAGTTGGGGGCTATCTCAAGCAAGCACAAGTGTATCAAATGAATGGAAAGTGCAAGAGTGAGCCCTAGGAGCCGGCCACAACACTTATATAGCCATCCAAATCGAGCTAGCCATTTTACCCCTTCATTGTGCTTTCCTGCGTCAGTCCGGACGTTGTTTCATAGGGGGTCCGGACCAATGCGCATGCGTCCAGGCCCTCCTCCATTTCAAAATCAGCCATTGGCGCCCTTCCTCCTGCTGACGTGCGGCATCCGGACGCGGTGAAAAGTGGCATCCGGACCCGCTTTTCCTTGCATCCGGATCCAACTCAGAGAGGCTCCAAAGAGCACCAAGTCTCCGGACCCGCGTCCGGTGCCCATGGTTCGGACCATGCTTTGTGTCCGGATCATCTGAACAGAGGAGTCCAGTGAGCTCCAACCTCCGGACGCTGCGTCCGGAGTCCGCGTCCGGACCACCTGTCCAGAGAGGCCGCTGCTTATGGTTTGCCTCCGGTCGCATCATGATTGGTCCGGACTGCACATAGCTTGCGTTCGGACCTTGCGTCCGGAGCTACTCTGAGTTCTAAACTGAGTCGCCTCTTCTTCTCCAAGCTTCCATGTGCTAACACCAAGTGTTCCAACCACTTAAGCCCTATGTTAGCCTTTTACAATATAGTTCATGGATTTTAGTTCATATTTGTGTCACTTAGGTTTATTTTATATGAATATGCAATGCAAATCTAGTGGCACATGATAACCGCAATCGACACGAGTTTCCCTTCTTGATAGTACGACTATCTATCCTAAATGTGATCACTCTCTATAGTGTCTTGATCACTAAACCAAAAATGGCCCTATGGATATACCTTTGCCTTAGGTTCATTTTGTTTTTCTCTTTCTTCTTTTCCATAGTCATGGAACACTTGATCCATCATGATCTTTCATCTAGCTCCATGTCTCAAGGTGAACCACCCTATCTTGATAAGACACTTAGTTCAAGGGTTACTCCATATGTTTCATCAATTACTCAAAACCAAACAAGATCTTTCAGTCGCGGTCACTCGCGATTTTTTTTCCTATCTCCACTCGTGAGTTCTGGACGGACAGGGAGGAAATAGAGTGTGAGGGTAATGACGTCATTTTCCCTTATTCAAACAGTACAAAAGGATTTTAGAATTATTGAAATTACAAAATTCTGGAAAAGACTAAATTTCAAAACAATTCGTATGATCTGGATCATATTTTTAAAGGCGTGCGAATTCTGGGTCAATTTTCTTGTGGCGTGATTGGTTATATTTCAAAATTCGATCGAAACCACAATTTTTCGAATCGATCGAAGCAGCCACGATTTCTGAGATGGTCAGTCTCAAGGAGTTCGTGGTTAACTGGGCGGATCGGGCCGAATCTTCTGGTTGCAGTTTAGACCCGCCGGCGGAGATCTTGGATTATCTAGGTATGCTTTTGGTTGTTCTTGTTGCAGAAATCTACTTCATCAACTCGTCATTTGATTTCTTAATTACTTTTCCGTAACCTGCTTTCTTGATATGTATCTATGCGGGTTCGATCTGGAACGTATGGATTCCTTTTGCATAGAAAAGCTGATTCGCATTGCTGTTTTTGTCGATTAATTAGTGTAATGATACTGCGTTTATATTTTCTCAAGGCATAGATTTAGGTCTCACTTATTCCTTTACGCCCGGATCTTTGTATGCAAGATCTCGGTAGGGGATGGGGATGGGACAGGCTTGCGCCATGTTCCGGAAGCAGCAAATGGCCTGTGTACAAGAAATATCTCAAGGAATATTACCGCTGCAACAGTGCTGAATCCATTTCCCAGGCATGGCAGGATGGGAAGGATGAAGGTGCTGCTGTTAATGATAACACAGACAGGAATGTGCTGACTCCTCGCTCCAGCTTGGTAACCTTCCGTCTTAATTTGTGACATCCCATCTCATTTTTGTTCAATTCTTTTGTTCTGGGCATTCATGTAATGGTAACGAATCTGTTGCAGCATGAGCAAGAAGATTGTGGTGATGGTAATAATGGCATCATAGATGGGGGTATCCTGGTTTCTCTTGTCAATCTGGTAACTTTCTGCATTAAAGCATTAAATTTTAGCATTTCAACGCTTGTTAATTTACTAATAATGTGCTTTTATTGTTTTCATGATCCTGGAATGGATGTGTAAAAGTGTATCAAGATGGAGAATCAGTTTGTCTCTGAGTGTGAGAGGCAAGGAAAAGCAGATCAAACTGCTGATCATATCATGCTGAGTAAAGAGATCCAGGGATGTGCACTTAGTCTCAAGGACATGGAGGGTAAATTCCCTGTTGCTGCTGCAGCCTTAATGGTACCTTTTTTTTCCCACTGAGCAAATAAAATAGAAACTTGTCTATCCATGTTATTAGATGTTCTCGAACTGACTTTCTCACCTCTTGCAATATTATCATGGTTCAAGTTTATCATTAAGATGGCTGAGGTAATGTGTGAGTGGATGAGGCATGGGGCTTATAATCCTGATTTTGAGATCACTAAGGTTCGTCGATATGCTCTAGACCTTATGAAGTATAGAGGCCATGATTCTGACTGCGCAGCTGCTGTTTTGGTGGTATGTGCCATCCTCCATGAAACAAGCTCTGGCCTACTTATTTTTTGTTTATATCCTGCGATGTGTATGGATTGTATTAACAAATTACAAATTGATTGTTTTAAGGGTATCTCAAAGGAGACTAAGAAGATTTGCGAGTGTTTGAGGCAAGGCACACAAGCAGAAACATGGTCCAAGACAATAATGGAGAATGGTTGGATTATCTTGTCGGTGCTACAAGACGAATGTATTTCTTCTGTCAATGGGAGTGGCACTGCTGCTACCAAAGCAGGAAACACTACACAGTATGATCAGTTTTCTTATTTCTCAAATGTTTGCAGGACTTATAGTAGATATGCAAAACTAGCATTCTGTTTAGATTTTTAATTCTGAGGGCCTGAGAGACTTTTTAACACATCATTGTGCTCTTCTATTGACAGGATAAATGAGAAGCCAGATTGCGACAAAGATTCTGAGGATATAGGAAACTTGGTTAAGACATATTCTGAGATTGGCCCTGATAGCATGATTGATATGAGGGAACTTGCTGAAAAGTGGGCGAGTAGTGCTCAAGCTTATCTGAATATGGATAGGGATTCGGTGTTTCTACCCCGGGTGGGATCTTTGAGCACCTAGGTATGCTGTTAGTTGTGGAATTCAACACCTTGGCAACTTGTCACTTGATTGCTTTATTGTGTTTTGTTACCTGTTTGCTTGCTGGTACCTAAATCTAGAACATAGGTTGAAGTGTAGGATCCTTGGTTTGCTTAAACACTGAGATTGATTTGTTCGTCTTGTGGTGATTGCTTTATTGTGTTTTGTTACCTGTTTGCTTGCTGGTACCTATTTTATCTCAGTGTAGCATCCTTGGTTTGCTTAAAGACAGATTGATTTGTCCATCTTGTGGCTTTATCGTAGTGGTTGCTGCTATATTTGTTTGTTTCCTCTAGAAATCTGTGGTGGTCATTTATATTCCTTTTCACCCTCATCTTTGTATGTGTGGTCAAGATCTTCTGCAGGATTTGTCTGTCTTTTTAGTGTAGTGATTGTTGCTGCTATATTTGTAGTATTCTCTTGACATTTTCATTTATATTCCTTTCCACTCTGATCATTGTATGTGTGCTCAAGATCTTCTCGGGAAAGGATGGGGATGGAAGAGGCTTATGCCGTATATTCGAAGCAATGACTGGTCCGGCTACAAGAATTATCTCAAGCAATATTACTGCCGCAACAATACTGAACTGGGTGCCCAGGCATGCCTGAATGAGAAAGTAACCAGTGCTGTTGCTATTCCCAACATAGATGGGAATGAGTTGTCTGTTCCCTGCTCGGTAACTTTCTACCTCATCCGTTTATAGTGCTCCATTTCTGCTGATAAAGTTCCTTCAATGCCATTGACTATCATAGCAGTACGATATATGCCATAAAAAAATTGGCCACCCTTGACTGCCACCGATTGCACTTCACATTCTTCCTCTGGCTTTCATGTTGTGGAGTTTGTAAAAACCGCCAAAATGATTGATTCTCTAGTTATTTGATGAACATCTTGCTTTTATGTTAGCCTGTGGACATTGAAGGTGACTGGTCTTCCTGACATTGGTACATCCATATTTTCTAAGCTTTCCATCCACATGTAGCAGTGTGCTGACATAGTCCATGGTGCCCAGCTAGTGGATCGTTCCTGCAGAGGAGAAACCTAGAAGAGGTGTGATAAACTGATAATAGGCTGACGTATTTACAAAGAGTAGGAATTGCATTTGGTAGAAAAACTGACAATGGGATGTATGGTTTTCCTGTCCTGGTAAATTTAGTGGCAAAATTAGTGGAAAGAAAAACTAAACCAGTGGCAGTCAAGGGACGGTCAAGATGTTGATGACATGTATGGGGGTTGCTATAATATTCAGCGGCACTGAAGGAATTCTCATTTTTGTTTTGTTTGTTCATTCTCTTATTTGTTTTGGACATTAACAGAATGTAAACAGAGATGTTACTCATTGGAGCAAAGAGCAAGAAGCTTGTACTGCTGGTAATGGCGCTGGAGTTGGGACTGGCTTGGCTCTTCTTGTCAGGAAGGTAAGCATCTCCAAGAGACTAGCTAAATCCTTCTCTAAAGTTAAATTTGGCTATTGCTAAAGAAAAAACGTCTCCAACAGACTATCTAAATGACTCCAAATTTGGTGATTCTCTATCTCACCTAATTCGCTCTCTACTTTTAGATAGTCTACCTCACTAGCTATCTAACTTTTAGTTTTACAGAGTCTGTTGGAGTACTCTCATATTATTCATTTTAAAGAGCAACAAAATCACTAAATTTAGCTAATCAGTTTGGTTAATCTCTTGGAGATGCTCTAACCTCCTGCTTTGTATTATAGCATTCTATTGCTTCTTAATTTGCTAACCCTGCTATCATGATGGTGTGATGGTTTCAAGTGTGTCCTCATGGAGAGGAAATTTATCTCATGGAGATGATGCTTCTAGTCATATCATTCTGAGTAGAGAGATCCAGATGCGTGCACTTAATCTTGTGAACTTGAAGGGTGAATTCCCTGTTGCTGCTGCGTCCTTGAAGGTATATTGTTCCCTTGCAAATCACCAGAAATTGGTCTTCTTTACTTGCAATTCATCTTATTTGACGTCTGTATTAATTTGCACATGTTGTCAATTTGTGTTTCAAGTGTATAAGGAAAAGTGCTGAGTTGATGTGCGAGTGGTTGAGGCTTGGTAACGTTAATCTTGAGTCTATGGTCACTGATGTTCGCCAGTATGCTTTGAACCTTATGAAGTACAATGGCTCTGAATATTATTGTGCTGCTGCTGTCATGTTGGTATGTGCCAGTCTCCAAAACAAAGCTCTCGCTTACTAGTTTGTGTTTATTCTTTGATGATGTGAATGGATGCCCTGGATTAATTGCAACTGTTGCTGTAAAGGATATTGCAAAGGAGACGAAAAAGATCTGCAAGTGTTTGAGGCAAGGTGAATGCATAACCAGAGTGCAGTGGTCCAAGACAATCATGGAAAATGGTTGGGATGTCTTGGAGAGGCTACATGATGAATTTCTTTGTGCTGACGACGGGGATGGCACTGCTGCTCGTGAAGGAAGCCATTCCTAAATCTAACGAAAACATCATCATCTAACGAAAACATTCCTAAATCATGCATGGTGCATCTGTGCATGCCATGCATGCGTATGCTTCCGCTACAAAATTCTAGAGTCCTACACAGGAGCACGCGCGGCTGGTGGCTCATCGGCGCACTTGAGGCAGAGGCACTCGCCATTTTTACATTCGCCGCCGGCGAAGCCATGGCCGACCGCTACGCACTCATCCCGGCAGGTACGGAGGCCGCGCCTTCCACCGCAGGCGTTGGGGTCCGGCGCCGGGTACTCCAGGCACCAGGCTTCCACACCAGCATCTGCTCGATCAAACATTGTATTTTTATATATATTTAGCAAAAAGAAAATAAAAAAAAATTGATCTGAAGCACAAACCACAAAGTGCTTTCTATATATATCTCTTTCTTTTACATGCATGAGAAGGCTATCATATTGGGAGTATGTATGTATTTACATATGTACCATAAATGTGTTCTGTACTTCATCAGTACGAGCTTACCATGAGACAGGAAGGCTACTGCAAGCAGTAGCAGGGCAGGCAAGGGCTGTGGCCTTGCGAGCCATATGGCTTCAGCCTGGGATTCGGTCGAGACACTTCTGAATTGGAGCTGTATAGTGGCAGTGACAGTGAGTGCAGTAGTGTGGATTTATTGGATACTGAATATATAGGACAGTGAGTGCCGAAAGTGGCTGCTTTTATGCAAAAGGAGGGTAACCAAGAATTAACTAGCCCTAAACCTGGCACGGTATTGATTGGGAATAATAATGTCCTTCTAGTTTTGTTAGACAGTAAAATAGAAGCCTTTGTCTTCTTAAAAAAAACAGCATATTTCCCGGCTTATAAGAAGATACAATTTCTAGCTGAGGATGGTTAAGGTCCGATTGATTGCTAATGAATAATAACTAAAGTACTGTTTGGATTATTAACCACTAATAATTAGCTAGCTTAGCTCACAGCTAACAATAGATAGCTAAATATTAGCCTACCAAAACATAACATGCATATCACAATGGAACATCTATCAAATTCCGCCTCCGCCATTGTGTCCACCACTAGCGTCATGCATGTCCTCCACTGCTACCACCAAAAGCACCCTTGAAGGCTGCCTTCTTTTCAGCTGCAATTTGAGCCCTCATTGCTATCACATGTCTTCTGAGAGGGCTCCAATGTGTCGAGGTTACAAAACATAATCTTCTGTTCATGCTCCCATAGCATCTTCTTCTCCTCAATCACAACCTTGCGCTCTTCAAGTGATACCTTGCGTTCTTCGAGTGATAACTTGCGTTCTTCAAGTGATACATTGCACTCTTCCATCATCTTGTTCTCCTGACACCTATCTTCTCTTTCTCTGTAAGCGACTTTTCTAGAAACCCTGCAGGATTCATTTGTTCACTCCCTTTCTTCATCTTCTCATTTGCTTCCTTCCTTTCCATAGGCCTTTTACCATTAGGCACATCTACTGTGGGTGGTGAGTCGATTCTCTTACTCCTCTTGTTGGTGGTTTGGGGTGTAAACTTATGGCAATGTCTAAGCTTCAACCAACAATGAAGGAAAGAAAACCCCTTCTTCTTTGGATCATTGTTTGCATATGCATTCTGAGCCTCTAGCAACTAAAATCAAAGACATGCGTCAATAAAAATTCTTAATAAAATGATTCAATATCATAATGAAAACAATTCTTACATGTTCCTCATATGGCACTCCAGTAGGATGACGACGCTCAACCTCCTGAAATAAGCCTTGAAATTTCCGACAGTCCTCGTAAATTAACCCCCACCTATGCTCTAGAGAAAATTCACTCCTATCAGATGCAAATGTTTTGTTGGCATGAAAGTTATCATGTATTTGCTTCCAATATTTCTTGTGGTCATTATAATTACGGAAAGAAGTCACACCTATGTTCTCCCATGTTCTACACAATTGGAGATCTTCCTCCTGGCAGTAGTGGAAGGGATACTTTAACTGGGCCTTCCTCTTTGGTGCACTAGGTTGAGTATGTTTTGATTGAGCAGCATTTGTCTCAGTACCAATTGGTAAAATTGCAATGCCATCATTCTCAATATCCTTGGGCATCACAAATGACCAATTATCTCCATGCGACATGTCTCAAACTGTGCAAAAGAAAAACAACACATATAATTGAGCTAGTTGAGTCCTTAACAGCAACCGGCAAGGGAAGGGGAACCAAAATATATATAGCTAACTTAAGTTTGACGATATATATACAGCTAAACGGGAGCAGTGGAGCACCGTACTACTACTGCAGCATGATATAATTGAAACTAGAAATAAAAATCAATGGCAAAATTTGTTTTCCCAGTGTATTTAAGATGTCCTAGCTGGCTCCATTGATTGGAGACGGTAGGAAGTACTACCAAAACGTATTATGATTTGGAATGGATTTAGTAGAAACTAGTAATAATGGATAAAAAGAAATGAGAGACGGCAACGCAAAGTGGAATTATTCCGCAAAGTGCAGGCAGCGTGGACATGTTTACTTCGAACGCCTACGCTCTGCTTGAGAACAAAACAAACAGACCCTTTCAGTCGGCTGGCGGAGGAACCAGCTGCCGCCGGTCAGATCTGGAGTTGTAGACTGTCCAATCAATCCAATGCATATCTAGGGAACCTGGGGAAGCACGTACCGCTACTGGTGGTGCTGCTGCCGAGCGTGCGGACGGCGATGGCGGGGCCTCTCGCGAGCAGGGATGCGGCGCCGGGCTCTTCCGGGCTCGGGAGCAGAGATCCTAGCTCCTGGGGGTGCCCGGGAGGGGAAGCAGCCGGGGAGAGGGAAGAACCGGGCTGCGACGATCAATTCCAGCAGATCCGGGCGGCGCGGTTCTCCATCCTGCTGGCGGGAGGACGTGGATGGGGCTCGCGCGGGAGCCAGATGCAGGGGAGCAGGCGGAGGATGCGGGCGGCGCGTCGACGGGGAGGAAGGAAGCGGCGGCGCGCGCCGCTTTTGGTCGCGAGCGGGAAGAAATCCCGCGCGAGCAAATCAGGTGAAATGGATTTTTTTGAGGGCTTGCGCCAAGGACCAGATAAGAGGTCAGGGGGTTTGGGAGCCCTCTCAGATTAAGGGCTCTCACAAAAAAAAACGGAAAGTTTTTTTTTAACCAACTTCTGAAATGCTTTTTTTCGTACACTTGTGTGGAAAGACTTCAGCACGCACATACTAAAAACAAAATAGTTCAGATGAACTCACCTTCTCCATCACTGCCGCCATAGATGGTGCATTGGCATTAGGGTTTAGGGTGTCGAGAGTTTATATGCTAATAATTATTATTTTTTATCCAAACAAGTATAGATATTAGACTAGCTAATTGTTAGCTAGACCTTTAGATAACAACAATCTCACCGGTTAAACGAAATAACAACTAATACGTGGACCAATCTTATCTAATTGTTGGGGAGGGAGTGCACAACCATTAATGCAAATTTTCAATGTTATTTTTGCAAGGAAAAATATGTTTTTCTCCTTTATCTGAAAAATTGGATGTATGTGTCTCCACTCAACTACTATTGGAACCATTTCTTTTTCAACCCGAGTGGTTCATATGTTTGTTTCGGAAAAAAAAAACTAATCATCCAATTTTTGTATTTCATAAAGTACCCATTTATGAACTTGGCTAATATCTAATTAGCCTGTTTTTGGACCTCATTCTCATAATAATTCTAGATAGTCAAGTAGAATATGGATTCTAGAATTTTAAAAATGAGTGTTTGTGGTAGATCTTATTATTCTCGTAGTGGTTATTGGCTTTGAATTGTGAGAATCTCTCCACGTGCCAAAGTTCTGAGTAGATAGTTGCTCTGAGAAACATTTTAGCTTTAGATTCTCAGGAGAAACATTCTAAGTGATGAATCGAAATCACTTATGAAATCGTTTGACACGTAGGCTGAATTCCGATCCTAAAAAAATTATAAAAAATATGTAAATAAAAATATCCGATCTTAACAATCAGGACGTTTACGGACGAAAAATAACTTGAATACACACCTATTTTAATTTGGTGCACTAAAAAAGGATAGCAAGAAAAAATACGGTAGTAAGTGTTTGAGAGAGGCTAGAAACAGAATCTAGCTAAACCAATCCGGATTCCGGAGGCGCGTCACTTACATCCATGCAAAAATAGTACAATCGGGAGAAATGTTTTGCGCAGATATGGCATTTGGTCCAGTTTTCGCTGATTCCGCTAAACATGAGAATCAATTCTCGCATTCAAACGGTGCCTCAGAGTCTGATTTTGAAATGATGATCTCTCATTGTTATTTCTCTTTAATTTCTAACTTATTGATTTCATTATACCTTAGGATCGGAGGACATATTAACAATGCAGGGATGTGCATGCGGAAAACAACGCTGTTTTTTTTTTTTTGTGTGTGCATTCATTTCACTAAATAAAGAATCTAAACATAAACGAAAATTGATCGCATTGAAGATCAAACAATAAATATCAGGAAATGAATGAGAAATTAGGAAGAGATCACCATCAATAGACCAAGAAACCTCGGACCCCAAGCAGTAGCTCAAAATGCCGATTATATAACAATATAATAGTAGGACTAATAAGTATTTTTCCGCTGGGCGTGATGATCTGCCAGAGCTCCGATCATCTCATCCGTCCGAGACCGAGACGGCGAGGCGACTCCGCCGGCCTAGGTAGCTAGTGCCGTAATTAATTACGCCTGGGTGGCGTGCCTAGGATCGCAGTTGGTGCAGTAGCAGTCGCCGAGCCTGTCGCAGTACCCGTTGCGGTAGTGGTAGACGACGCACTGCGCCTGGCAGCCGGCGAGGCCGGGGTAACTCCGGCACGCGTCCTCGAGGTCCGGCACCCGAATCAGCGGGCAGCTCTTCTTCTCCGCCGCCGGCCGGACTACTCCATCTCCATGCACATACAGGATCAGATGATTCAGTTAGCTAGTTTTATATGAAGGAATATTGGGTTTAGATTTAGACATGCATGGCCGGGTTGTTACGCACCGATAATGGACGACGTCGGCGACGCCACCGTCGGGCCAGCACGGCGCGCTCTCGGCGGCGAGAATTCGATGGCGCCGTCATCAGCTCGTGCAGTACTAGCTGCTAAATGCAGTATGATGTGTTTATGTGTAAGTTCAGCGTAGCCTGTTCCGGCCGTCAGTTAACATGCATGCATCGATCAATGCAACACTTACCGGCGGCGGCGAAGAGCACCAGGACAAATAGAGGGAGGAGCAACGCCACCGGCGCGGCGGCCGAGGTGCCGGAAGCCATGGCTGCAACAGCTAGCTAGTCTCTGAGCTGACACCAACTGAAGTTGCGTCCTCTTTGTGTGGGCGTGATGGGTTCCTCGGGCCGTTGGTCTAAGGAGACATTGATATATATAGAGAGAGAGAGTACTTGTATGGGAAAAAAAATCGCATTTATTTGCCTGTGAAAAAAAAGATTTCTCATTTATTTGCCAGCTATGTAAATCTCGGTCAATTTCGATTTTATACCATTAGCATTTATATGCACACAATCGCGGCGAGATATATATATATATATATATATAGGGGAGGTAAAAATGATCTGTTCATGCTTCAGTTGACTTGGCTCCCGTGTATACAGAAGACTACAAGCCTTTTTTATGTAAATGTAAATAAAGGCTAATGTTTTTTTAATGAACATGAGGAGCCAGGGGCTCCTACTGAAAATATATTAAAAAACAGTACATGGAAACAACACAGGAAAGACCCAGGGACAGAGAAGAGAGAAAGAAAGAACAAGAGAACAAAGAAGAAGGAATAATTACAAATTGAGATTAATCCAAGATTCTAAGGAAGAAGAAAAACTAGCTTTAACACTCTATGCAAAAGAGCTAAGACTTCCACTATTAAATATATCTTCTGCAATCTTCAACTTCAGGACGGTTGTTTCTGAATATACCCCAGAAAAAGATGATGAAAATATCAAGAGCAAAATCCTCTTGCAGCAATGATTTCCATTCTTGGAAGATTTCTGAGATGGATAGATGATCATCAATTTCAAAATTCAAAATTCTCCAACAGTTTCGGCTAAAGGGGCAGTGAAAGAAAAGGTGGATCACAGTTTCTTCCACGGAGTGTTGATAAAGGCTATTTGGTTATTCTTATTTTGTATGGTATATTTAGATTTTCACAGAGAAAATTGAACTCCAACAGATCTCCTATTTGGTTTTGTATAATAGCAAGTATGATATTCCTAAAATCTCATTGGGCATAGATAGCAAACGAACCTGACTTGTCATCTTTTTAAATAGCAGGCCACGATGGATGCATTGAACTCCTTCTCGTGCAAATTTTTAATATACAAGATGAGAAATAGCAAGTCTATTGGAAACTCTTCTTTTTTTAGCACTTCTATATTTTGCAAAATAGCTAAACTATGTAATTTAGCTATTTATTAATTGGGAGATTTTGCTGCAGGACACCGCTAAAAAGCGTAATATGCTGATGGACACCGCAATGAGCGGAATTTGCTCAATACCATTATAATTTTGGGATTTTTTGCCGTAACACACCGCATCCAATATTTTATTCATTTATCAGATTTACGGAGAGAGAAGACGGAGCAAATGACTTTGTTGTCCTCGTCTTCAACCTCTAGCTCTTCACCAAATTTTGCCGTAACACACCGTCCATATCTTATCTTCTCCGGCCAAGCGTGACAATGGTGAACCTTGGCCCCGCACGCACGACGACGACGCTGCTGCCAATACCATGAGACTATGGGAGGGAGGGGCCGTCTTCTTGAGGCTAGAGCTGCATGAACATTGGCTGGACAGGGAGGTCCGGGGAGGCCGCACCGCCGCCGCAAAAAGGCCAAGGAAGCCGCATCACCGCAGCGCGAGGAGGTCGCGCCGTCGCCGCAGGAGGCCAGGAAAGCCACATCGCCGCTGTGCGAGGAGGCCGCGCCGCCGCCGCAGGAGGCCAGGGAAGCCGCATCGCCGCTGCGCGAGGAAGCCGCCCCGTCGCCGCATGAGGCCGACGGAGCTCGTGCCACCGCACGCACAAGGCTGGAGCTCGGCAGGTTCTCGGTCCGTGCTCATCTTCCGGGTTGTTTGCCCATTTCGTGCATGACGCACTGTCGGGACATGCACCGGCAGCTGTCAGGTTGGGCTGCAACTTACGTGTCCTCTGCCCATCTGAATCTCTGTTTGGAGGTTGAAGACAAGGGTAATATGGATATTTCCCCCACATTCTCTCTCCATGAATCTGAGAAATGAATATAATATTGGTTGCGGTGTGTTACGGCAAAATACTCTAAATTTATAATGGTACTCAGCAAATTCTGCTCGTTGCGGTGTCCATCAGCATATTATGCTTTTTAGCGATGTCCTGTGGCAAAATTTCCCTTATTAATTTTATCACATATGTTGGGGATGCTCTAATGCTTAGCCAGCTAAAAAATAGCTCTAGCTGAGTGAAATTGGAGAGCTACCTAACACGAGCTGATTATTAATCCGAAATCTAACTATTTGCTAGTCCATTATATAGTTGAAATGAGCTAATCGATCTATAGAAAAGATTCAAACATTCATATCCCAACAACCCTCTCCACACCTCAAATGCTCATAGGGGGAGGGGGAGAGACTTCTACTAAAATTTGTACCGTACCATTGCTATTCTACACCCTAGGTATAGCACAATCGGGAGAAACATTTTGTGCGGATACGGCGTTTGGTGTAGTTTTTGCTGATTCGCTAAGCATCAGAACCAATTCTCGTATTCAAACGGTGCCTCATAGTCTCATTTTGGAATGATGATCTCTCATTGTTATTTCTCCTAAATTTCTAACTTGATTTCATTGTACCTTAGGATCGGAGGACATATTCTCTCGGTCCCAAAATAAAGGCATGTCATGGTTTCCGAGTAGTCAAAACCTTATATCTCAACATATAAAAATGTGGCTTCTTTTCTAGTTGGGCTGGCAATAATTGACAGATCCAGGATGGGCATCCAATGGGGACTAAATAGTGAAGGTTTAGGGCTAGTAGAAATTAATAGTAATTTCGGTCTCTATTCTTTTTTTCGGGGAATAGTTTTCACGTAGTCGTCGCCGCCTCGTCCTCTCGACGTAGCGCCGCCGCCTCACCTCTCTTCATCCCTCCTTTCCCCTCCGGCATCTCGTCTCAGGCTGAAGGGAAGAGGGGTCCATCGATTTTAATAAGTTTTCTATTAGATTGGGTTTATAGGGTTAGGGTTTCTCCATGTCAAGTCCCTTGGTTATGGAGATTTATCTTCCCCTCGTGCTCCTCTCTGGCGACGGCGTGAGAGCACGTGTGGAATCGTCTTCTCCATGGCGGATCCATTGAAGATGAGGGCGACATCTACGATGTCATCAACTTCATCGGCATGACGACATGTGGACTTTTATTTCTGAACGGTGACATCAAGGTGGAGATGATGTCGTCGCCATGGAATAATTTTCTCTGGTCTCTTCTCTGTTTTTTCGTGGTTAGATCTGGCCACGATGAAGGGCTAGGGAGAATAAGTTTCAGATCCGTCTTCCCCATTCTTCTGTGGCAGAAAGAAGGAGAAGGAAGACAAGAGAAAAGAAGAAGATTCTCAATTCCGCCTACAGGAATGTTGACCGTCGTTCGTTGGACATCTGTTCTCAGGCCTGTTGTTGTTGCCGAGTATTTGCCTGTGCGGTCATCTATACCAAGCGTCAAAAAGGTGGTTTTGAGATTTGGAGCTTTTCACGTTGTGGGTATAATTTAGATGAAAATCAGTTTCTGAATATATCTAGTGTAATCGAGAGTGCTTGTAACATGTTGATGTACCCCACTATTATATAATATAATTATTCTTTCGTCGCAAAAAAAAGAAATTAATAGTAATTTGAAGTTAATTGTACAAAAATTTAGAGGTAAAATCAAGCTCAAGATGGCTCGAGCCCCAGCCACCTGGATCCGCCAATGTGGCAATGCAAGGATATGATGTGCATGCCGAAAACAACCACCCAACGCTGTTTTTCTATGCATTCATTTCACTAAATAATCTAAACATAAACAAAAATTGATCGCCTTGAAATCAAACAATAATGTCATGAATTGAATGAGAAATCAGGAAGAGATCGATCACCATCAAAAGACCAAGAACCCTCGGATCCCATGTAGTAGCCGGCTGGCCTAGCTAGCTAGCTAGCTAGTGCCCTAATTACGACTGGGTGGCGTGCCTAGAGGCAGTTGGTGCAGTAGCAGTCGCCGGGCCTGCCTTGGGGCAGCATGTCGCAGTACCCGCCGCGGTAGTGGTAGACGACGCACTGCGCCGCGCAGCTGGCGAGGCCGGGGGCACTCCGGCACGCGTCCACGAGGTCCGGCACCCGAATCAGCGGGCAGCTCTTCCTCTCCGCCGCCCGGACTACTGCTTCTACATGCAGGATCAGATTCATTCAGTTAGCTGGATTTATATGAAAAGGGTTTTGGATTGAGTTTTAGACATGTACATGTACCAGCAACGCAAGCATGGGTTACGCACCGATAATGGATGAAGTCGCCGGCGGCGGCGGCGGGCCAGTGCGGCGAGTTCTCGGCGGTGAGGATTCGATGGCGCCGTCGTCAGCTCGTGCACTAGCTGCTAATAAATGGAGTATGATGGGTAATTTCAGAGCAGACAGTTCCGTCAGTTAACATGCATGCAATGCGTCGATCCATGCAATATATAATGCTTGATTCGTGCAACAGTACTTACCGGCGGCGAAGAGCACCACCAGGACAAGTAGAGGGAGGAGCAACGCCGCCGGCGCGGCGGCCGAGGTGCCGGAAGCCATGGCTGCAACAGCTAGCTAGCTAGTCTCTGATCAGCTGACGTACACCAACTGGAGATGCGCGTGCATGCGTTGTATGGGTGATGGGGTTTCTCGGGCCGTTGGTCTAAGGAGACATTGATATATATGTATGAAAAAAATATTTCGTGTATTTATTTGCCAGTGAAAAAAAAATCTTATTTAGTTGCCAGCGATGTAAATCTCGGTCCATTTCGAATTTAGCATTAGCATTTATATGCACACAATCGAGGCGAGATATTGAGGAGAGGTAAAAATGATCTGTCCATGCACACGCAGTGCTAGCTAGTCGCCAGTCGGTCAGCTGCAAGATGGCTGCAGCTGGCTGGCCCTCGAAGTCGAAGGACACGACACGGACATGGTAGTTCAGAGTTGACTTGGCTCCCCTATACTGGTATATACAGAAGACTACAAGCCTTTTATTTATTTATTTAATAAAGTCTATTGCAAGGTTAGTCTCAATGGGGTCAATGGGGTATCATTTGAGTTTCATTCACATTAAATATGTTGTCACATAGGCACTTTTCCTGACATGACAGTGTATTTAAAAAGAGAGAAGAAATGAGTGTCATGAGGATGACACTCTCTTGGCACGATTACCAACTCTATATGAGTCATGGAATTAAATGCTTATGAAACTCTAGAATGAAACTCTCCACTAAGAGTGGTTGTTTCATTCGAGTTTCATTCCATTTTATATGACATGACAATCTTGGAAACAACGTCACGAAACTCTTCATTGAGACTGGCCTAAGCTGGCTAAAAATTAGCTCTAACTCATCTAAATAGGAGAGCTAGCTAACATGAGTTACTTCTTACTATTATACAGCTAAAGGTAAGTTCATATCTAGCTCATACTGTTATACAAACAGGGTCTATATGTGCGTATTACCTTATTATTAACATAAATAGGAGAGCTAGCTAACATGAGTTAGTTACTTCTTACTAGTATACAGCTAGAGGTAAGTTCTAGCTCATACTGTCATACAAGCAGGGTCATACTCCATCCGTTCTTAAATAATTGTCTTTCTTACTTTCCGAGAAATAACTTAAATTAATTTTATATAAAAAACTATTAATATTTATGATACATAATTGATATCATTAGATAGATCTTTTGATCTAGTTTTTTAATAAATTTATGTGGAGACACAAATATTACATATATTTTATATAAATCTAGTTAAAATTGTGACACGTAAACCCAAAACGATACTTAATAAGGGACGGAGGGAGTATGTTCGTATTACCTTATTATTAACAAAAAGACACTACTCTAGTACTCTATTGATCCGTTCCAAATTATAAGTCATTTTGATTATTTTAGCACACTCACTTTGCTATGTATATGGATATAATAATATGTCTAGATAGATAATAAAATCAAGACAAAATTTGTTCTTAGACATGACAAGTGATGGCTCTTTACCGGCGGACATCCATTTCGAGTCATTTGCCATGAGACAGTCCGATTTCTAGAAATTTGGTCACTAGACACCCAAGTTTCAACTAAGGATGGCAACGGTTCGGATATCCGGGGTTTCGGGTTGGTTTTGGTGGTAGTTTTTCGCCCACGGTTTTCGGGTTCGGGGCCCCGAAACCGATTGGGTTTGGTTTTCCACCCGTGGATATCCGAAATAAATCATTTGGAATTAAAATTCATATTTTATAAAATGCTAATAATAATTTGTTTACTTAGATTATTAAATTTATTCAAAGTTAACTCATGAAAATATTTATTATTTGTTGTCTCTTGTTTATACATGTGAAATGTGTATATATATCTGCGGGTTTCGGGTATCCATTTGGGTTTCGGGTATCCGTTTGAGTTTTGGGTATCGATGGGTTTGGTTTTGGTGATGATTTTGCACCCGAATCGGTTTCGGTTTTGATTTCGGGTTTCGACTTCGGGTTTCAATTTTGGGTGCACGGAGATTCCACCCGATCCGAACCCGACCCGTTGTCAGAGAAATATTTGTTTTGGATATTGGATGTCCCCAAACCATATTGTGTATAGTCTCGGCTCTCACCAACTTCCAAAAATATATCAGCGGATCAGGGGATGACGGACGGAGGAGAGACAGGGGTAACGATGCTACCAACGTAACACTGGCGTACGTAGAGAGAAACAAATAACTAATGGTGATGGTACAAATGCCACAAGAATTTTTCTAATGGTCTCCAGAGTATAATTACAATATTCAGTGATTCATAGGGATTGTCTCAGTTTGCACTCACTATCGTTGCAACAGATCGAGCCCTACCCTGCCTGGAGTAAGTAAATTATGACGATTAAGTAATTGATTTTCAGCGCCCCGATCAGGCAAACACAGCCTAACAAGTGACACCTCTCACACAGCTATACCGAGGGAGAAGAGAAGACCGCCGTGCCGGCCGGTTCGTGACACAGCATGTCTGTTTCATGCTTCCTTTTGACACTTTGCAAGATACATGAACGTTCCGTGTTCTTCCTCTTTTCACTTGTCAAAAAAAATAGCAACTTGTCAAACCACATGATTTGATAAGTAAATTTTAAGGAGTTGTTGGAGATGCTCCTAACAAATAGGCTGAAAACAAACTAGAAAAACATCAGCCATGCACTGCAAGCATTCTGATTGCCTGGATTATTATTATTACAACCTACCATGTACACAGAAGAAGTAGCCTATATATATATATATATATATATATATATAGTAGATTTAGCAAATTTGTTGAATATCATTGATTGATCAATGCCCTGTAAACCGGTTGTACATTGTGTACATCAGTACATGTCTTTTCATCAAAGAGAATTGACTTTTCATTCTCCAAAAATATTTCCTCTTGCATGTTAATAACCTGAAAACAAACTAGAAAAAATGTTCCAATGGACTCTCTAAATCACTCTATCTTTTTTCGCTCTTTACAATACGGTCGCAAATGTTTGAGAGAGGCTAGAAACAGAATCTAGCGAGAAACCAATCCAAAGCTGGCGTGTCACTTACATCCATGAAAAAATAGCACAATCGGGAGAAACGTAAAGACAAAAACATTTTGCGTGGATACAGCGTTTGGTGCAGTTTTTGCTGATTCCGCTAAGCACATCAGAACCAATTCTCGCATTTGCACGGTGCCTCAGTCTCATTTTGGAATGATGCTCTCATTGTTATTGTTATTTCTCTTAAATTTCTAACTTGATTTCATTATACCTTAGGATCGGAGGACATATTCTCTCGGTCCCAAAATAAATGCACGTCATGGTTTCCGAAGAGTCAACCTTATATCTGAACATATAAAAATATGGCTTCTTTTCTAGTTGGGCTGCCAATCATTGACAAATCCAGGATGACATCCAAGGGGGACTAAATAGTGAAGGTTTAGGGTTAGTAGAAATTAATAGTAATTTGAAATTAAGAGCAACTCCAAGAGCCTAGGTAAAACCTTCCGTGTTTTCCGTTTTAGCGTTTTTTTTTCCGAGAAAATCACTCCAACAGGCTCGGTAACATGATCGCCAAAAAGCCGAGTATGCTATTCCGTCTTTATTGCTCGGTAGATTTGGATATTGAGGATCGCTCGCCATCTGCGTTTTTCTAGTGTTTCCCGTGTCCATCGCCCTTCCCGCGCGTCTCGGTTGGCTGATAGGCTGCCACGCTCCGCCGCCATTGGCGCGAACTAATCGAGGATGGACCATGGACGCCATGTCGTACGTACACCTCGTATGTCTCACCGTTGACAACATGCAGGCTCACGGTCTTCTCTTGCACGACATAGTCCGTCTACATTGCCGGCACCGTAATCAATAACGTTGGACAGTCATTGCCGCGTGTATGCTTTGAGCTGGTCGTGGAGCTTCTCTCGAGGTCTAGTGAGCTCATGATCGTATTGGTATACAACTAATTAAAAAAGCATAAAGAATGGACCGGACCGGTGAATAGATAGGAAAGCTGATTAGTGCTGACTTGGAGAGCCAATTTAGAGTTCTAAATTTATATAAGTTGTTGGAGTTGCTCTAATTGCACAGTAATTTAGAGGTAATTAAAATGAAGCTCAAGGGGGCTCGAGCCCCCCAGCCCCTGGATCCGCCAATGTGGTAATTCAAAGATGTGCATGCGGAAAACAACCACCCAAGGCTGTTTTTCTATGCATTCATTTCACTAAATAAAGAATCTAAACATAAACAAAAATTGACCGCCTTGAAGATCAAACAATAATAATGTCGTGAAATGAATGAGAAAACAGGAAGAGATCACCATCAATAGACCAAGAAACCTCGGATCCTAAGTAGCAGTATGTAGCCGGCTGACGATAGTTCCGGTGGCTGATAAGTTATACCAAACCGATCAGACGAACAGGACCGGCACGAGACCGAGCTAGCTAGCTAGTGCCCTGTGCCTAGCCCCCTAGGCAGTTGGTGCAGTAGCAGTCGCCGGGCCTGCCGTGAGGCAGTTTGCCGCAGTACCCGCCGCGGTAGTGGTAGACGACGACGCACTGCGCCGCGCAGCCGGCGAGGCCGGGGGCACTGCGGCATGCGTCCACGAGGTACGGCACCCGAATCAGCGGGCAGCTGCTCTTCTTCTCCGCCGCCCAGACTACTCCATCTACATGCAGGATCAGATTCAGTTAGCCAGTTTTATATATATGAAGGCTTGGATTTAGATTTAGACATAAGACATGTACCAGCAACGCATGTATGGGTTGTTACGCACCGATAATGGACGACGTCGGCGGCGCCGGCGGGCCAGCACGCCGCGGCGCTCTCGGCGGCAAGAATTCGATGGCGCCGTCGTCAGCTCGTGCAGTAGCTGCTAAAATGGAGTATGATGGGTAATTTCAGAGCAGCCAGTTCCGTCAGTTAACATTCATGCATCGATCCATGCAATATATAATATAATGCTTGATTCGTGCAACACTTACCGGCAGCGAAGAGCACCAGGACAAGTAGAGGGAGGAGGAGCAACGCCGCCGGGGCGGCGGCCGAGGTGCCGGAAGCCATGGCTGCAACAGCTAGCTAGCTAGTCTCAGATCAGCTGACGTACACCAACTGGAGATGCGCGTGCATGCGTTGTATGGGTGATGGGGTTTCTCGGGCCGTTGGTCTAAGGAGACATTATATATACTCCGTTTGTGTTGTTTGAAAAACATGTCTATGAGGAAACACGGTTTTCTATTGATATTTTTAATGAAACGGAGGAAGTATGCATAAAAAAAAAATCGGGTAT
Organism: Microstegium vimineum; assembly: GCA_022036555.1. Lineage (NCBI taxonomy): Eukaryota > Viridiplantae > Streptophyta > Magnoliopsida > Poales > Poaceae > Microstegium > Microstegium vimineum. The sequence continues at coordinate 5,807,978 of CM039122.1, read as the reverse complement.
TTATTTGCCAGTGAAAAAAAAATCTTATTTACTTGTCAGCGATGTAAATCTCGGCACATTTCGAATTTACCATTAGCATTTATATGCACACAATCGCGGCGAGATATTGAGGAGAGGTAAAAATGATCTGTCCATATATGCACACGCAGTGCTAGCTAGTCGGTCGATCAGTTAGCTGCAAGATGGCTGCAGCTGGCTGGCCCTCGAAGTCGAAGGACACAACACGGACATGGTAGTTCAGTTGACTTGGCTCCCCTATACTGCTATATACAGAAGACTACAAGCCTTTTTTTATTTATTTAAAGGATATTGCTTAGCTGGCTAAGAATCAACTCTAACTCATCTAAATAGGAGAGCTAGCTAACATGAGTTACTTCTTACTATTATATATACAGCTAGAGGTAAGTTCTAGCTCATACTGTTATACAAACAGGGTGTGCGTATTACCTTATTATTAACATAAATAGGAGAGCTAGCTAACATGAGTTAGTTACTTCTTACTAGTATACAGCTAGAGTTAAGTTCTAGCTCATATATGCTGTCATAAAAAAAGGGTCTATATGTGTTTATTACCTTATTATTAACAAAAAGACACTACTCGTTCTCTATATGTTTCAAATTGTAAGTCGCTTTCATTTTTTTAGCACGCTCTTTGCTATGTATCTCATCAATCTAATAATATGTCTAGATAGATAATAAAATCAAGGCGAAATTTATTGTTGGACATGCCAAATGATGGCTCTTTACTAACGTACATTCATTTTTGAGTCATTTGCTAGGAGACAGTCTGGTTTCTACAAATTTGGTCAGTGGACACCACACCTAAGTTTCAACTGCTTTTGGACAGAGAAATTTTTGATTTGGTACTTGTGTAGTCTCGGCTCCCACCAACTTCCGCAAATATATCAGCGGATCATGGGATGATGGAGGGAGGAGAGATAGGGGTAACATGCTAACAAGTAGGGGTGCAAACGAGTGACCTTTAGATGCACCTCTTTTTAGTTCAAATATTTATACTACTTCTCCAAATTGTTTGAAAAGCGATATAAATATTTGAACTAAAGAGGTTTGGAGGTGCACCTAAATGTTACCCTTTTGCACCCCTATTAACATGTAACAACGCAACACTGGCGTACGTAGAGAGAAACAAAAAAAACTAATGGTGATGGTACAAATGCCACAAGAATTTTTCTAATGGTCTCCAGAGTATAATTACAATATTCAGTGGTTCATAGGGATTGTCTCAGTTTGCACTCCCTATCATTGAAACAGATCGAGCCGTACCCTGCCTGGAGTAAGTAAATTATAACGATTAAGGTCATGTTTAATTACTTTATTTTGCAAAATCTTTTTGCGTTTTGAACTACCTTTTTTGTAAAATAGAACTAAACAGGGGTACCAAATTTTGCAAAAAGTAGCCCCCAAAATATTTTGCATTTGACACCTAACACACTAAAATTCAAAATATTTTGCATCGTTACGCATGTCAGACCTCTCTTTCTCATACATTTTACAAAATATTTCACTGTAACTAAACAGGGGTGCAAAAAGTTTTTACGTTATGCATTTTGAGAGCAAATTTTTTTTGCAAAAACTTTTCACCACTTCTTATAATCTAAACACAGCCTAAGTAATTGATTTTCAGCGCTTGGGTTCACCGATCAGGCAAACACAGCAATGACACCTCTCACACAGCTATACCGAGGGAGAAGACGACCGTGCCGGTCGGTTCGTGACAGCATGTCTGTTTCATGCTTCCTTTTCACACTTTGCAATGCAAGATACATGAACGTTCCGTTCTTCCTCTTTTCTGCACAGTACAAAAACTTCAGCTAAATTACTATGCATGACATATGGGCAGACGGCTTACGGTATTTGGACTTCCGGGCAACAGATAGATAACGCAAACAAACATACGGTGCAAGTCGACGGATTGTCATTGCCATCCTATATCTCCATTAAAGCACGGATGGCCGAATTAATATCACCTCATTAAAGGGCTCACACTGTCACACATCATGCATATAAAGTAATATAAATCATCAAGTCGACGAACCATACGACATCATCATATAACGATGCCAGAGTACTACGGTGCAAATTTGCCCCCTTCTACAACTAAAAATACAGATCACGGAGCTGAGTCCAATTTTGCACAAGTTCGAAGTGTTCCAACTTTTTTTATCTTATTATTCCAAACAACAGCTAAAAGAAAATGGCCGTCAAAATTGCAGCCTTTTTCTAGGCCTACCACTGGAGGAACGAGTACGAATATTAATGCTTGGCGCTGACAAGAGCTATGTGGGCGATCAGATCCAGAACCCGGTTGCTGTCAAAGCGAACAAAGAGCATGTCATTATTAGGAATGTGGAAGGTTTAACCTTCAACAGATTATGCAATGAAATAAGTAGCAAACTCTTACCTGTAGCCCCACTCGTTGTCATACCAAGACACGAACTTCATGAAAGAAGAGCTCAGTCCAATACCAGCCTTGGCATCAAAGATGCTTGACCTGATATACAAGGGCAGTGATAGTGATTTCAGCTACCTTCCCACACACAGGACAAGAATTAGGTTACATCACTAGATTGAGGTACTCACCTAGAATCACCAACAAAATCATTGGAAACAACATCCTCGTCTGTGTAGCCAAGAATACCTTTGAGTGCACCCTCTGAAGCCGCCCTGGAATTAAGAGAGAGATGGTCTGTAAGATCCACTGTAGGTTGGCTGATAAAATATGCACATGGTTCTCTCTGCACAAATCTTAGGAATACTGCAGCAGAACCCACTTCAAATAAAGTCCACACAGAATTTCTAGTGTGGCCAGAGTAACACGAGCATGCAATTGAGCTATCTGCTGTCCAATTGTGCAGCATACAGTGAGCAAGATGTTGAACCGAGATGTTTTGTTACCTCTCTCCATATCTAAAAAATGCTACAACTACCTCTAGTCGATATAAATCATGTGCTCCACAGTGTGAAGTGCTATGACCATTATGTGGGCCTTCAAATTATTGATTACTAATATATCAAGAAGGCTGTGCTTTAACTCATCGGAATAACAAACCAGAAGCTGAAAATCAGACGGAAAGTAACAAGTGAGGTACTTGTACATACTTGATGGCTGCCTTCACATCATCATAGGAGGCTTTTTTCTCAATCCGGCATGTCAAATCCACAACAGAGACATTTGGTGTTGGAACTCGGAAGGCCATGCCAGTGAGCTTTCCATTCAGCTCAGGTAGAACTTTTCCAACAGCCTGACAATAAAGCAAAACCAGTCAGTGCAAAGGTTGAGTTTAAAATAAGCATGGTTGCCTTTGGCTTCAGCTACCTTTGCTGCACCAGTGGAGCTAGGAATTATGTTTTGGCCAGCACCACGTCCTCCTCTCCAATCCTTCATCGAAGGACCATCAACAGTCTTCTGGGTGGCTGAACATGGTAAATAACATTTTCATGACAATTATTTTGAAAATGCATAAAAATGGAAAATGACTTAACAGGTAGACACTGGAGGAAAACCAGTAACCAACCTGTTGTGGCATGAACAGTTGTCATAAGGCCCTCCACGATGCCAAATTCCTCATGGACAACCTGCACACCGTGGTAACGAATTAGTTGTTTGGAAAGGCAGAAAATATGAACCACATGAGCCATCTATTTTGATTGTCAAGAAATGTTGTTGGCAGAAACTGGACACTGGTAAAAAGAAAGCAATAAGAAAAATAACCTTGGCAAGTGGAGCAAGACAGTTGGTGGTGCAACTTGCATTAGAAACAACATTCATCTTTGGATCATAGCTATTCTCATTAACTCCAACTACAAACATGGGAGCATCTCCTGATGGTGCAGATATCACCACTTTCTTAGCGCCACCCTGTAAACAAGACAGCAGAAACCTCAACATGTTATTGATACGAAAAGATATGTAGTTAGTTAATTAGATGTCATTATTAAAGAGTAGTAGTCTGGTATACAAACCTTTAAGTGTGCTGATGCTTTATCAATCGTTGTAAAAACACCAGAAGATTCAACAACATATTCAGCCCCAAAGTTACCCCATGGAATCTCTGCAGGATCTCTGGAATATTAAAGCAAAAGGTTGCATGTTCTTAGACACATCTTGGAGTAAGAAATGGTAAAACTGCAGAACAAGAATAGTAATGCAAAAACACAAACAAAACATTATATGCCTCTGAGAAGCGCAAAAGATGGTAGTGGTGCAGTATTCCAGAAATATAACAATGTGATGCTTGTGCTCCAAAAATAGCATAAGTAATTTTTTTACAAATATTGTATGTCTATATAAAATGTTGAACATGGTACAGATCAAAGAAATTCCACATCCTGCATGGCAAGCTTGCAAGTTATAAAGTGTGCTGAGTTGTGTCTTCGTAACAGGCTGAAATAAACATTTCTCAAGTGATTACAACTTTACAAGTAATTCAAGTACAATCCATCCATAGGCATAGCACAGAAAGAGGTATCTTACCCACAAGTATTCACCAAATCCAACCATACTAGCACAACTCCAGTATAAAATGCCATGTACAATAGGCAAAGAAGATACTGATGTGACCTCAAATGTCAAAATTACCTTTTGCTTGTAATTGTGACCTTCTTCCCATTGATCTCCAGGGTTGAATCATCCACGACACGGATAGAACCTTTAAACAGGCCATGCGTGGAGTCATACTTGAACATATAGGCCTGGAAAGGGGAAGATTATATAGAAACTAACATACAAACACAAACAATACTAAACCTCATGCATAGACAGAGAAGTTGTTATACCAACAGTGAAGTAAAAAATGTAACAGTAAAACTAAAAAATCTGCTAGATTCACATTAGCTGCATTGTTCCAGTGGATAATGTGCATTCACTTGACATACAAAATTTGGAAGCTAGTTGGAAAAATAGAAAACAATGCTTTTGTAAAAGAAAACATCATGAAGGATCAGTATAACAGTTATTTTGTAAAGCGACCACATGCATATCATACTTAAGTGACTAGGTGAAAGCACTTGAAACATAACATAAATGAGCTAACAGGAATTATGGTTTGCATCAGATTAAAGAGAATTATTTCAATTAATTTAGTGTTGTAGTCTCTGCTCAGGTAGAGCAGTTCTCAAGTAACTAGAAGGAAAATGCAAACAAAACTCTTAGTTAGTTCGTTACTGTTAAACGAAACGTCCAGATTCTGAAATTTGAATATTATAACCAAGAGATAATTTGAATTAGCTTCCTTACCATGTACTTAGCATCAATAAAAGGGTCATTCACAGACACAACTTCAATATCGTCTCTGCTGGTTGCAATTCGCAGGACCAACCTGCCAATCCGCCCAAACCCTACAGTAACAAGAAAAGGGGTAAAAATGATTCAGAAATACAATCTGATATAATTCACCCAGTCCGTACTTGCACCGAAGTGCAAAGTAACTCAGGAAGCCAAGAATGATTTAATTTTTAAAGCGCCAAGAATGATCTATTTGCTTAAGCCAGTTAGCTAGTGCAACAAATACTCAACTGGGAGCCTTTGTAAAACTTTAAAACATGACATCTCAAGTGGGGCATTTGGTTGCAAATGCACACTAGATATTAGTGAGAAAGGCCAGCAAAGCCTAAGACAGAACACATTGAACAGCACGGCTGAAGGTGGTCAATGGTTGATCTGTCTCATTCAGATTCCAAAAGGATAGCTTTCATTCACGTCAATTTAGTTCCTACAATTGTACATAAAGAACTCACCATTGATGCCAATCTTTGTCTTCTCCCCACTCGAATATTCTACAGAGAAACAAAGTAAGAACAAAATTATAAACCCACCGCAGTCTGCGCAATTCACCTGAAAATGTTTGGTCGGTGAGTACAACGGCTACTTACGTGGCACGGCAGGGGGCGCCTGTGTAGCTATCGCCCTCAGAGGCTCGATGTTCCTCGCACTTCAATGCACAACAAGTTAGACAGACTATACCAATGTCTGAAATTACATTTACAAGGCAACAGGGACTACAGAATCAAAAGTGAACACACTTACGCCAAAGAGGAGGCCGAGATGGAGGGGAAGGTGGAGCCAAAGTGAGCTGAGCCCGTGCTCCTCACGCAGGAGACCTACAACGTATCAGCCAAATCGCGTCAGTGGGGGCACTGCAATGTGCCAGGAATCACACATCACTGCATCAGGGGGTGAGGACAATGCAATCAATCAATCAAACAGGAAACTGGCTCCCTCCCGTGGGGCATCTGGAAGGAACTTGGGACAAAATTCCGAGTCTCCGACCCAGAATTTTTAAAATAAAATAAAATAGTACAATGAGAAAACTCTGATTCCCTGTAGCCCGCAATTTCACACCCAGACAAACGGCCCGAACGCAGGGAAAACATATGGCAATTTAGCCTAGCACACCACACACGGTTGAAAGCTCCATCGAACCGCCACCATCATAACCAAAGTAGGATCGGAACCAAATCTAGGCGCGGCAATGAATCCGTGAAAGGAACCCGCAACCCACCCGCGCGAGGCGCGAGCTGCTCCAGCGAATCGTCAACAACAATATCAAGAAAAACAAAACAGGATGCACGGGAGTATGTATACCTTGACGGGGTCGGCCGCGGCGGCGCGGGATCCGGCGGCGACGGCCGCGGCGCGGAGGGGCACGGAGAGCGCCGCCATGTGTGTGTGGGCCTGTGGGGACGGGGAATGGGAGCGGGCGGGCCTGCGCTAGGGTGTTGACCGACGCCGCGACCCGCGAGGTCGGGGACCCAGGGTTTTTGGCCTTTCGGGGGCGCGGAACGGGGGCGGAGGCGAGCGGACAGCCGAGGGAAGGTGGCGGCGGGCCGGAAGCGTTCAGCGCGTGTGATCGTTCCTCGTTCGTATAAAAAGAAGGTGGCCGCGCAGCGCCCCGCCGGCCCCGGGTGGGTAGGTAGTGCCCGTGCGATCGGCGCTGTCTTCGGCTCGGGCCCTCTTCACGTTCCCTGCAGAGTCCCCGCTTGTGCAGTTTTGCTTTCGCCTACCACCACACCACCAAACACCTCCAAGACTCTGGGCTGTAATATACTCTTAATCACTCCGGTAAGGACAACAAAGGGTCCCATCACTCCATCAGGCTGTGATTAAGAAAATAGATCAATTGTCATTCGTCTGTATGGCTCTATGCGGCGGCTACCTTTGACCACATCGATATTTCTCGCAACACCCAGCTGATTTCGATTTCGCCTTCCTCTTCTCCTCTCATGTTTGGTGATTTGTTTTTGGGCTCTGACAGTAAGCACCGACATCTTTGGTTGAGTTTTTGAGAAAGCGCGTGAAATTTGCACCCGTACAAAACGATGAGTAGGTGGGTTGCTTTCGTGATGTGTTATTATAAAAATGTCGAGATGCGTCAAGGGGTTCATGGCGCAATGGCAAATATCATTGGTTAGGGGGCTCCCACTCAGAGTTCAAATTCTAGGTGTGACACTTTATTCTGAATTTATTACAGAATTTTCCGGTGCTATGCATTAAGTGGTAGAGGTCTGTCTAAAATTTATATTATACTCCCTCCAATCATTGACACATGGCGTTTTGGACAATTCATACAAAGAGGCCGCCGTTGGGCAGGGTTCCAAAGTTCTTGTACTATATTAAATATTTTATATTTATATCTAGTAGAGATTTCTAAATTTGATCAAATGTATACAAAAAATTATTGTTATTTATGATGCGTAATGAGTATCACTAAATTAATCATCAAAAGAAATTCTTACAATAAAATTATTTAAAGCTACAAATATTATTGATACTAGATTTCTCTTTTTATTTTAGGACAAAGGAATAAAACGAATCATTAGATCCTTTCCCAATTTTAGATCAAAGACTTCTCAAAGCTAGAGCTATGCCATACGAGATCATAGTCAAACTAATTTAGTTTGATCATAATGTCTGACTTTGATGCTATTGTTTTTGGTTGTTTTGTTGTGAGATAAAAACGTTGTACCATGACTGATAAGGTGGGCTAATAAGCCAAACGAACAAGCCGATAATCTAATACTCTTTCTAGTTCCACATTTTTTTGGGTTGTTTCACACAAAGTTACAATAAAACTTTTAGAATTTTAACTACTTTGACTATTAATAACTTAACTTTAGGTAGCACAACTCTTAAAAAGATATACTTTGCTTTTTTTAATGAAACTAGAGGGCACCCCTATAGATAATTATTGAATAAAAGCAAGGAAATAGCTTACAACAATCAAAATTAAGGGGGGAAAGGAGATGAAAGAAATCAAGCTCAAAATGGAAATTACAACAGGTTTTGGATCCATAAATCAAAAGAGAGGGAGTTTTTGCATGAGGCTCTAAAGGACAACAGATTCATTTCCTTTCTGAAGTTTCTTTGATAGTTGCAACTGAGGCTGTTGATTTTTTAGGATTATACCATTTCTTGCTTTTCAGATGTCCCAAAACATCATTATACATCATTATAGAGACTGACATAAAGAACTAGGCGCGGGGTTGATTTTTGTTTTGTTGAATAGCTTTTGGAAGAGAGGAGCCAGGCAGGAAACTAACCAGTGTGTTCCAACAGTTGGTGGCAAATTTTCATGAAGTGAATAATGTTGTACCGTTTATTCCAGTTGGTGGTGCCAAAGGACACACTGATAAGAGTCCAGGTGCATATTCCTTCTCCTTAGAACATTTATGGTGTTAAATCTATCTACCATTAATAGCAAAAAACAAAAGACTTTGTGCTTTGGCTGGCAGAAAATCTCTCACGACTATTTGAATCCCACATGCACTTGTATGTGCCCAATTAGCAAAGCATACATTTTCACTGATATAAAGGATTTGAGTTCCTGTGAAATTCCTGCCACATGACGTCACTGATATAAAGGATTTGAGCATCCTCTATTTTGTATTCCTGCCCCATGACGTCACTGATATAAAGGATTTGAGTTCCTGTGAAATTCCTTTGCTTTTCCTCCGTTCCAAACGACCCTAAAGGGTCAAGAACTCAATGAATATGTAATGGGATACTTGTTAGTTATTCACCCTGTTTTTTTGATAGCTGCAATAGATGTACCATCAAGGCTAAAGTTGGAATATTATTTTAGCACTTTGGAAGCATAACGTGCACCCGAAGGTCACCTTCAACGAAAGCAGACACAGGCAACTTTAGTGCAGAACAAATTCGTGGTTGGTTGCCCACGCATAGCATTTCCTTTTCCATCTATAATGCTACAAATCAGAACATATATATAATAATAATAGTTAAGGGAAATAGTAAAAGCATTAGCACCATCTATCGGTCGCCATTGTGTTCTTCTTCAGCAAATCAGCACACGAAAGGCAGATTCGATTCCCACTCGTTCTCTACGAGAAAAGTGCCTCCACATGCTGCTCGATTGGTCGATTGAGACTACGAGGCATCAGCATTCAGGACAAGCTCCCTTCTGTTTTAAAGGAGCGTACTGGATTGTCTTCATCGGATATGGCAGCAAGCTATTTTTCGCCAGCAGAGCCCAATCAGAGCCGTGCGGCTTCGGGAATGGGCCGAAAAGGGCCTAGAAACCTCCGTCCGGCCTCCGGCGCATTCTGCGACGGGCTGCTGAATGGCGTCGAAACGTGCCTTTCCCCAGGCAGCAGCAGCACCCCGTCCGCCCAGGAATGGAATTTTCTGAACCTGCACCGAGTCACCGACCAAAGAAATGCTCGTCCGGTTTCAGTCATCGTCAGTTTGAATTGATGGGGGCAGAGTAGCTTTCATGACTACCCAATGTTTGTAATTTTGTTATCGTCAAAAAAATGTTTGTAATTTTGAGTTCGCTTTTTACATTGTTGTCTCGTCTAACGCATCGCACTCACACTCAACCATTTCGATGGACACAACACAACATATCGATCATAAGGCGCCATTAGCGGTTCATGTGGGCAAATTATTAAATGCTCTGTTTAGTTCATGTTCCCATATGCCAAATCAAGATTTGGCCATGACTAGTTTTTGGCAATGCTAAATTTTCATCTAGTAGGAGATGTGTTTGGATTCGAACCAGCATCTAGTGTTTAGATACAAACCAAACCAAAGTCTAGGCAAAGGTATGAGCATGGTGCCAGCGACGAAGCCAGAATAATTTCAAGGGAGGGCTAATTCCTCTTCTTCTTCCTTCAGCCCCTCCTTCCCTTTTTCTTCATTCTCCATGGCGTAGGGGCGGCTTAGCGGGGCTTAAGTGTATCTATAGCCGGTAGTGTTTAGATACAAACCAAACCAAAGTCTAGGCAAAGGTATGAGCATGGTGCATCCCACCATGTCGTTTACTTTTTGAAGAACTAAAACATACGTGTTTTAAATTGCAGATTTAATTGCAAGGGACACAAATCGGATTGTAAAGCACTATGATTTAGGATTTATGATCCTTTGAAGCTTGCTATCTCCAAAAGCATGAAATGATTTCAGCCACTTACATGTCGCCACCTCACGGGCTGCTTGATCACCGGGCAATCCAAAAATGGGATCTCCGATTTTGCTGGCCTTTCTTCTGTGATAAAACTTGGCCTCTCTAGCTAGTTGCCGAAGTATTACAAAATCTTTTGGTGATATAAGCCAAATATGGTATTCAAATAAAGCGAGAGTCGGAAAACCGAACGTACACCAAGGCCTTATTAAACCAATCTTCTAAAAAAAAAGTCGCGACTGAAACTCTATGTGAGGCTCTGTTTATTTGAGCTTATTATAAAATTAGCCCTACTTTTTAGTTATATATACCAATATTTTTCTTTCATAACAAATCAACCATAGTCGTAATAAGTCCAAGCAGACAGAGCCAAAATAAAGAATAAAGAGAACATATACTCCAGAAAGCACGACAGAGATTGTACTCATATTCGTACGTACTTCGCAACTTAGTGTTGTAGTATCGGGCTTATTTGGTTGCCGTGAATTGCAGCTGCAATGCAACAACTATGGCCATCTATGGACTACCGTCACCATGCGAGATGCAACATGAAACACTATAGTAACATAACAGGCCAGTCATCATTTCACAATATTTTGAAACCACAACTCCCGAATGCAAATTAGAGAACCAATCAAATGACGGGGATCATATTACGGTTTGTACAACGTGCCACCATAACGTGTAGCCCTAACCATCACTCCAACATCAATCATCCATCTCGATCATCCCATATGGTACGTAGTGGCTTGTTTGTTTTGCACCCTGCAAAACCTGCCTGGCACGACCGCGGCTCTCAGGCGACCGATCGATCGCCTGGGGCAGGATGCCCGTCTGGCCAGTTGCTTGCCTGGGAGGCCGCGAAGCAAACATGCCCTAGCTCCGCAGAGCATCCTGCTGACACAATATAGAAACCACTACTTTTTTTTGTGGAAGATGTGAGAGAGCAAAGATTGTAGCTAGCAGATTTCTACTTGAAAAATCAGCAACAAATAAAGTAATATATAGCCTGCAGTGTAGAAAATACAACTCTAACTATTATTTATATCTACATGGTACTAACTTTTGATTGAGACTAATAGTCTTAGCTCCTGCATACGGGCTGCCCTTACACATCCCCAAAGAAAAAAAAAATCGCAGGAGGCTGAGAGATCTCTCGTTGTAGCCTCCTGCCTCCAACGAACAACGTAGCATATGTTGCCACACTACAAAGGCAAGGTACTGTAGCTAGCTAGGCTGCACATGCCAAGGGCATGACGATTCTGTGCAGCGCACACATGCGCCGTGCAAGTCTGGTACACCGCCAATGCATGCAGCACGCTTTTGTTGATGTTTCAGCTGTGGAGGATCCAACGTCGCTTGGACGAACGTGACAGCTGGGTGGTGGTGCTGTCGTCCAACAAGTGATCAGCACTGTTCACTACTCCACTGGAGCGATCAGATCAGATGGATGGCGCAACGCCTTCGCTTCCGTCCGAAGGAAAGCAGTTGCGGTTGCGCCCCATTCTCCCCCAGCCGCGAACCCGACCAGACAGAGGCACAGGCACCCACCAGCAGTGCGCTGAATCAAATCAATCCCAGCTACCCGCCACGTGTCCCCGCGCCCCGTCCCCACATTTAAACGTCCCCGCTCGCCATCCATCCCTCTCCCTCCCCCTCTTCTTCTTCTTCCAATCATTCATTCACGCGCCTCCCTCCCTCCCTCCGTCCCCCGATTCCGCCGGCGATTCCCCGTCCCACCAAACCGTCGCCGCGCCTCCCGAACCCCCATCGAATCCGAGCTCCTGGAGGCACCCGAGACGGGGGCTGCTCCCCAATCGCCTCCCGACCCCGCGCGCCTGCGCACCGGCGGTGAGCTCGCTCGATTCCGGCGCCGCGCGCCTCTGTTTTATTTCCCTTTTACCGTTCGCGTAATTAGTAGATCTAGCGAGCGACGGCGCGAGCTGCTTGTTCCAATCTCCTCCCTCTTTTTTCCCCCTGTGTCGGTAGTTACTTATTGTAGTACAAATTTTTGTGGTTCGATTTGAATCGCGAGGCGCGAGGCTGCACGGGGACACGCTTGCCGCGTGCGCGGTGCGCGTTCTCCTGTGTCCTGTCTGGTGGTGGTGCCAATGTGGACTGTGGTGGAGGGCATGCCGTTGCCGCTGATGCTGTTAAGGTGGTCTCACTGTTCGGCGTGAGGCGTGACGCTAAAAGTGCGGTGGGTGCGGCGGCGTGACGCTGTCGTTGGGTGTCCCGCTCCATTCGCACTGCGTGCGGTTCTCATTGTTTGACATTTTTTTCCCTGGTTTGGTCCTCATATTGTTTTGCACTTTTGCTTGCGTCGGTGCTGCCGAAGGGTTGGTTTGGTCCTCAATGCTCTCTTGCGGACCGTCTGAGCTAGTGTGCATGTAGGGGAGTCGTTTTGTTGTGGCTAGATCACCAATTCAAATTTAGGGGGCTGACCAGTTTAGCATACCTAGCTTCGTCTTTGCATAGGTAGGCCCAAATTTAGCGTGTAGCGTTGCTCCCTCTAATTGTTCAGGTTTCGGCGTGCCTTGCTATTTCTGCATGTTTTTATTCCATAATAACTGTGAGTGTTCAAATTTTGGTATCATTTGTGTTTCTCCTGTATCTCTGTTTTCCTAACTGTTAACTGATTGGTTTCATGTTATGCTTATATGTTTGTCTGATGATGCCAACAAGTGTTTATCTGCAAGTGAGTGCATTTTTTTTTTCCTGAAAAAACGTGATTTCTCTGGGTATTAGTTGGTGAAATGGTTGAATATTTTTTTTGTGTGTATAACTTGACATCAACTTTTATGGAAAATATAGATCACAGTTTCTTTCTGAACATGTAAAACCCCTTTTCACCTCATATGTAAATCCAGAACACAATGCAGATTGGGGCATGGAGTTTTGTTGTTTCAGTTTGCCTACTAAGTAAAGATACCATATCTAATTCCCTTTTCTGTTTTTCTTCCCAACAGTGACAAAAACAAAGGACTACTGATCTGTACAAAATGGCTATAAGCTTCAAATACTGGGACGACTGTTTGGATCCAGAGGATATGCGATTAATGTGGCAGGATCCTGTTGTAAGTAAAGAGTGGAATGATGCTGGGGAAGAACAAGGACAGAAAGTTCACCTATCACGGGACTCTGATGGTGAGGCATATCTCACACAAACCGAAATGATGGTGAGTAGTCTGTTTAACTCTGTTATATTGATAGTAATAGCTCTAGAATATTGGAATCACACTTTGAAACCTGCTAAATAAATGATCACTTTCTAACATGCAATTCCGCCTTTTCAACATTTCAAGTCTGTATTTATTTGTTACTTGGTTTATGTGACCAAAACCAATAACTGCAATTGTGTGTAATGACACTCAAAATTCCTCAAGAAGGCTATCACTATCAGTATCAGCCACTGAAATTTCACTCAAGTTTGCCGAACATAAAGAAACTATCAACACTGTAAATTGAGTTGCCAGCCATGTTGTAGTATTTTTCTATATTTAACAAAGTGGTTACCGAGTAAATCACTAGTTAGGAGTACTTCATGCAAAGCTATTTGAATTAAGTTTGCTAAGGTGCTAAGCTATGAAAATAGACAGTAAAGGTTATTCTATAGTATACATTCTATCTGTTGTTTATGCAACTGTGGCTTTGAACTGATTCTTGTGTGCTTCCATTGATTCTTTCAGGCAGTGGCGGCAATTACCGTTAATAGACATTTCAAATCTCAGCTAGACCCAGTATGCACTATTAGTTCTATCTCTCTATGTTCAACAAGTAGTTGCACTTCCCTTTTTCCTCTGTAGTCTCACGTCCAACAGTGAGTACAATTGCATGTTAACTTATTGTCATGACGCATTTGCTGTGATGGTTGGTCTTTCTTCTTGTGCAGTATATGATAGGCGCACTTGCTGAAATTGCAAGTGGAAGGAGACTCTTTGTAGATACCTATGATCGCAAGACTAAAGAAACCAAGGTTGGCATAATGCAGGTGGCACCTGAAGTTGCTCAATGGCTTGGAAGGTAAATGAAACCTTATTAGCACAATTTAGCAACTATCTTTGTCTTCTATGTTCTGAAGCTACATTTATCATTTTCCTTGTTTTCAAGGGAACTAGGTTACAAGAGTTATGACATCGAAGATAATACTAATTTGCTGTACTGGCCTCTTGTAAATGTCTACTTTGGTGCTGCTTATGCAAAATGGCTCTTCTCTTGTGATGACAAGTATGTATTTTTACTTGGCACTGTATGTTTTACTGATATTATCATCTCTGAAATTTCAGCAGTTAATAAACAATTATATTACAAAATGCTGCAGACAAAGAACTGAAGAATTTGTTGTTAGAGCATATAAGGGCGGCAAAAAGAAGGCTGCTCACAAATCAACTTCCCCCATCTTCCAGCGTTATCTTTATGTGAAAGAGAACCTGTTGTCTATGAGGTTTCTTTCTTAATACTTTTTAGTTTTATATCACGTATCTAACTTTCTTATGGTTTTCACTTTTCAGTAATGTTCCTTAACTAAATTTATTTCTCTTAGCACTTGTGGCATGTGGAGGACCTGTTTTACAGAGCTTAATTTATTAATGGATTAGTAAACTCAAGCTGGGAGAAGGTCCCACGATCATCCAACATAGCTGGGCCCTAAGCCAAAATCTGACATGGCTGACAGGGTTTAAGAATTAAGAGTGCAGTAGGATTTATGTCCATGTTCAAACTATTATAATATTTGAGTTCAAAAAAACAATTGCGCTTAAGCCTTAATGCTGCTATCTAACTAGACATCAAGATCATTTCTGTTCATCTGACATGCTAAAGTATTAATCTAATGAACTAAGCAGTTTTGTAGAAACTACTAACATATTCAGAACATGAGGCTGCATTCTACATGGACTGTCTGTCATGTAAAATCTTCCTTTATGGCCATAAAACTCCCTACATCCCATTACATATTCATTGAGGTCAGCACAATAGAAATTACGCAGCAAATTAAAGTTCAGACGCTGTTCTTTTGCAGATAAAGCTATGCTTTTGTTTGAAGTTTGAGCTTATACCTCAAATTCATCTGTGCACTTTCATGCATTTCCTTTGGAAGTTTGCCCCAGTGAAATACTATTTCTCACTATATAAGTATATATATATTTTTGCAGACAACCAGAAATTTACCACGAGCTTACTCCTGACCCAGAAAATTTGTCAAGCTCAGGTTAGATTTTGCTTTGTTGCTATTTATGTTTTACATTTTCTTGATTGAGATGCACTTGGTATTGAGGGCTATGTGAAAAACATAAGGACAATAGGACATAGACCTTCTCCCCACTTAAAAAAGAACAGCTTATAACTTGACATGATTTTTGAGTCAGAAGCACAGTTGATATATTGGGATTCCAAGGTATCAGAGGCTGATATGGATGCATTGTGGAAACATCCGGATGTACATAAGGAGTGGATAAAATCTGGTGAGAGACGTGGAAATGTACGATTCTCTCATGATGCAAAAGACAGGCCTTACCTTTCTCGCGTGGAGGTGAAGGTAAATAGGATTATAATATTTGCAACAGCTTCTCTACTTATGTTCTAATATCTTGAGTACCATATGTTCTTTTATAAATAGCATATGGTTTTGCATAGAGTTATAGCCTTGTGCTACTCCCAAGTCTTCAGAGGAGCATTTTTTAATGTTTATTTAAGTGCCATTACCTGTTTATTCAACAGGAACACTAAATATATTCTCTCAATGTTGAATTTGCCACCAATACTTAAGTTTTCCCTTTGTCACAGACTTGTCCAATTTTGAATTATGATTTCAGGCTGTTGCCGAAATAATCATATCACGCCATTTGAGCACAAGAGGAGTAAAACCAGTAAGTTTTTTATAGATAAAACATTGCAGGCCATTTTAGCAGATAGTGTGTGTGTCATATATCTAATTTTATAAAATATACCACCTCTAATAGCATGTTTTATTTGTTGTAAATTTGTAGTAGTGAAACATGAACATGTTTGTTTGCATCCAAACCATTCAGCATATTTTGGCTCTTATTTTTTTTTCTTTTCTTTGAATCATTTTAAATTGAATGCCTGAACTTATACTCCCTCCATTCCAAATTATAAGTCGTTTTAACTTTTTTGATTTATCCATGATGCTATGTATCTAGACATATTATCATATCTACATGCATAGCAAAATGAATGTACCAAAAAATTCAAAGCGACTTATAATTTGGAACGGAGGGAGTAGTATTCAAGCATGAGTATCCAGTTCATACAACATTATTGTATACTAATGCATTTGGTTGTTATTTGCCAGAATATCTTAATTTTTTTTATCTTATAAGGCTTAAGAATTATGCAAATGTCCTTATATGCGCATGTCAATCATCTTAGCTTGTATTTCCCTGTAAAACTGATGAATAAAAATATTTTGAGTTCAAAAATCCAGTGATACAAACCAATGTATAAAAACTAGGTGGGATGACTGATCCAATAACCGTGAGTGGTTTTTAAAAGTGTCCCAATAACAGTAAATATATTATTACAATTTTTATGTCAGTTTTCTGGACTCCTGTATTGCAAATTAATACAGATCAAATTTCCTATTTCCTATCAAAATCTGCACAGGAAGCTCTTGCAGCACTTGCAGAGGTCTGCAGTATGCGCTTTGTTCATGGAGTAAGTACCCGGACTGGATTGATGGGAATAGACTACCCTACTGCTGCATGGCTTTCAAGGCAAGTGTGATGCTGTGTTTACTGTGCACTTTCAGTAGCCATGAACTTGTGAAAAAATTATGGTGATGTAATTTTGATTTCAGTAGGAACTTCTCATTTAGCAGTACTAGCCCCCTTTTCTTTTGCCAAGTGTTTCATTGTCATAAGTAGTTGAAATTCAGGCCTAGCCTGTATAGCCCCATGCCCCATATGAGTATGTGTGCAGTGATCGAAGTATAGTATTTCATATAAGAAATAAGTTCAAAAGTCAGATAATAGTATTATTCAGCAGATTAACTAAATAATTAACTAAGCACTAGGAATACTTGGCTGGGTATTTGGAGCAAAATTTCCACTGCTCTGGTTTTTTATTGTATGTTCATAATTTATATGGAAAATTACCTGTAGTTTCCCTTTGAATGCATAGGGATTGTCGCTACAGGGCATATACTGTGATCTCTGTGGATGATCTCTACAATCCTTTTGCATCAATGTACTTTGGTGCATCTTACTTGGGATGGTTGTCTCAATACGAAGGAAGGTTAGCTGTATAACTGAATCTTATGAAAAACTAGATTCACCTTTGTGCATATCTTAAATTTACTAAAAGCCGTGCACATTCAGGGAGCAAAGCTACGAATTCATTGTCCAAGCTTACCTTGGGGGACCAGAGAATGTTAGTCTTCAGGAGACTGGGCCTTTTTGGAACCAATTCCTGGAGGCATTAACACAGTATCAAGATCCAAAGAAGTATGCTTGTGCTTTTTGTTTGTCAGTTTGCTTAACTTTGTAATGAATCTTTTATAGTTTTTAACGTGATTTGGGACTCATCAAACTTGTGTAGCTGAGTAGTAGCCAAGAGGGTGCCAAGGAGTATTGTTGGCATATAATTAGTTTAATATTTCATCTCATCGGACAATCATCTGATGACCATATTAGCAATTGCATAAAGAAACATTGATGTGCACATTTCTAATCACACTGGTAAATTGTACACTTTTTCAGGGACCATAATAGCTGCTGTATTTTGTGAAGTTGTCTGCTGCGTCCTCTGACTTTGGTTACTGAAGGTATTAATTTCATTCCAAACCCATATTTCAATTATATTTCTCTATTTAAGAATATCGACGATGATGCATTTTTTTTTCATTATTTCATCTTATGATGAAACTTGCTACGGAAGCTAACATAGCACAACTTTCACTAATGAGTTTGTGGCTTTACACTGAGTAGAGAATTCTGAGTTCTTATTGTTTATATACAAGAATTTACTTCCTTATTCGGTAGTTGCAGAACAAGCACACATTTTGAAAGGGCAGATTGGCCTACTTTGTTTCCTTGAATGTCATATGTCATATGTCATATGGCTTTATTAGGGTTTATTTATGTCAAAATCATCTAAATGTGCTGCATAGTACAGTCGTGCACTGAACTGTGTGTTTTATGTGCCTACATCAGCTGATAGGAAATCGGATGGTGATTTGGTAATGCGCTTGAAACTGGTCAGGCTGCCTTTCTTCTTTCTCTAGATGCCTGGTTGAGTGCCCGTCGGGGCGTGCATTATTGCCATAACGCTCTTTACAGACCCTGATCACCTACCAAATCAAATCAATGACTGGGATAGCAGTAGCTATAGTGAAATGAGAAGATCTGGCACCACTTTCCCCATCTATATCATCTGCTTATCGTTTTCACGAAAATGCAGTTTCTGTTGAATGCTCATCGACACTCCTGCCAAATTTCAGATTCTTTCGGGTATTGACAAGCAATTTCCTTGCTGGACTACACGAGGGACAGGGTAACAGGGGCTGTCAGTTCGTACATACACTTTGGTCGCTGGTAACCTGCTCATATAAACCACATGATTGATCCCGTCTCAGTTCATAGAGCTGCTGCCCCACTTTTTTTGTTGCGTGTGCTTTCTTCTCCTTTTACCATCAGAATGTTAACTCCCTTCCCGTTCTTTCCGCTTACTGGTGTACAGTAAGGCAAACTGTACCTTTGTTGTAGTATAATAGGAACCGTAGAAGAAAAAAAGGCCTCTGTAAAATTATCGACGCTCCATGGTGTACATGTTGTAGCACTAGCATAGGCCGTTATACAACATGCGTGTCGCTACGAAAAAAAATCATTTGACTCTTTAGGTTTGTGATTCATCTGCCGTGAGGATTGATCCAATTAACACGCTGCTCTCTCTTTATCTCGTAACATGAGAGTACGTCCTCACGAGGGTGAAGTAAACGCAGCCGTAACGGCTGAACAAGTTGAGTACTGACAGCAGAAACCGTGAATAAACGGCGTTGCTCGCAGCTGTGAACACAGCTTTACTACCACTGGTCCTGAGCCTGCAGAAAAGCCAAGGAAATGTAAGGAAATCGTGACTGACAAAAACCGGCTGATCGTGGGCCAAACTGCGATGCCTGACCCCATGAGGCGTGTGTTATTGTAAGGTAGCCAAGCTCGTGAGATTCCTGTAGAACCGAGACGAGACACACACACACACACGCTATACGGCCGGTTGCCAGATTTGGCCTTACTGCGACTGCGACGCTGCTTTTTACGGTACTGGACTGCTCCTATATGCTGCTAGTACAGTAGTAGGCTGGATGATGGTGATAGTTGGAATCAGCGCGCTACAGATAAGCGCCAAAAGGGACAGTGCAAGCACGTGACTGCGAGAAGACCCGCGCGCTGGATGGATCCAACGAAATCAATCGCTCTCGCTCACCAAGCATCCAATGCGATCGAGGACGAAGAGGATTAGCACGCTCGTGTCGTGTGACTCATCAGCGTGCTGCTACCGATGTATGGCAATCTTGTTGTCGTGTCCGATCACCACCGTACCGGCGCCCCAGCGGCCCTGCACCGGTGGATGCTGTGATCACCGCACAGGGCAAAGCACAATAAGCAGGTACGTTCCTCACATGCGCGTGATCCGGGATCTTAGAGGGGAAACGTGTGTGTGCTGCTCGGCTGATCGAGTTCCACGGGTGTACTGTCTGTCTGAGTGGCTCCGCGGTGCAGCGGACGGCGAGGCGCGACGCCTCCTGGGTGCCTGCCTGCCTGCATTTCACCGTGGCGCGGAGAAAAAACGCTAGTCGATGGGCAGAGCGAGCGAGCGATGGCGGGTGAGGCTGCCGATGAGAGCCCCCCGACCGGACACCGGACAGCGGAAGCCTGCGGCGCACGACGTGGCAGGTTTGTGTGGCCTGCTGGGTCGTACTGGCGGCTGTGCGTTGCCCTGCCCACCGTTTTGATCCCTCCACTGTCCAGGGCCCACCTCACAAGCTGACAGCCGTTTCAGTTTCAATACCTTGGTCTGGGCGTCTCGCCGTCTGCCAGAGGAAAGTGCTCAGCACAAGCGGTACGTAGCCATGGAGGCCACCACGGGCCACGGCACCACCATTGGAGATCCCATTCATTTTTACCCAAGCGGCAAGCGATTCATAGCTAAACTGAAACTGACGCGCCCCTCCTATGGCTCTATCTCTATCACTACTAGGCTCACAAGATTATATACACACATATAACTCGTGAAATCCGTGACGGAGACGCCCCGTCACTAATCGGATCGATTCGGTGCCCGCGCCGCGTCCCTATAAATCACGGTTCACGAACACGGACACTCACCAGTCACCACAGCAAGAGCGCACTGCTCCACTCCTGCACTCGTTAGTCGTTACTCCTCCAGCTCCAGTCAGTCTCAGTGACACACACACACAGCGCCAGGCATTCACCGCGCACCAGGAAAGGAAAGCAAAGCAAGGCCGGGGCGGGCGGCGCATGGCGGAAGGGAGAAGCAGCAGCAGCTCCACGGCGCCGCCGCCGCCGCCGCCACCGTGCTGCGGGCTCGCGCGGCTGGTGCGGCGCCTGCGGCGCCAGGGCAGGCGGGCACTCTGCGCGGCCTCGCACTCGCATCAACAGCGCCGCCACCGCGCGTCGTCGTCGTCGTGCCGCCAGTACGACCCGCTCAGCTACGCGCGCAACTTCGACCTCGGCCGCGACGCCGACGACGCGCGCATCTACTACGCCTGCTCCTTCTCTTCGCGCTTCGCGCTGGTCTCGGCCGCCGCCGCCACCGCTGCTGCTCCGGCCAGGCTCCCGGTCGCCGCCGCCAGCTAGTGCTAGTGCTAAATCAAATGGTGCTAGATCGAGTAGCATAGGCTGCAGGGTTGAGTGGTGCAGCGTCAACTGATTCTGATTGGCAGGGGAAGGGAACATGATTGATGATTGTACGTATATATCAACTGATTCTGTTGACGTAACAAACCGCGGCAGCGAGCATCCGTGTGTTTTTGTCCTTCTTGTCACACTGGCAGGCAGTTACTGTAGTTTACTACTCTTGCTCCAGGCTCCAGCTACTTTTATTGGTACCTGTTTCAAGTGATGAGGAAGCCACTCATCTGTAATCTGTTCGACTGTTCCTGCGTACCAAAAAATAAAATAAAAAAACTGCGCTCTGATGAAATTGTTGTGTCGGCTCTGATGAAGGTTACGATTGTGTCGGCTCCGGAAATCTTCAATTGGGAAAGCAGAAATTGCTTTTTTTTTTCAGAAAAGGAAATATTGTAATATCTCAGCCTCTGCATCGACTAATGCATATGACAGTTCAAAAGCAGAAATTGCTTTGAGATATACAACAAGGATTCTGTGAACAAGAATGTCTCGCAGTGACTGCATCATTGGCATGCATGGGTGAAACCTTCATCTGATACTGATGACACCGCGCGCATATTAGCAAGATCCATATGATCCTTCAACTTCTTCATGCTGGGTGGTTTCTCCAGCAATCCAGACATCTTGATCGATCTTGGCCATGTCTAGGAAAACATATATTATCGACAACGGGCAGCCTCGCTGATAGAGTAGCGAATTTGAGAGCTGTCTTGACGGCAAGTCATCGATCGTGGATGCAGAGTTTGCGACCGTGGCAGCCTGCCGGGCACGGGCACGGGCACGGGCTCGACGCCCTCGCTCGTCGGAGACGAAGCAGACGGTGGGTGCTGGCGATGATGTTGATGACGGCGTCACCCGCCGAAGCCGAAGCAGATCGACGCCGGCGTCAAGGAGGCGCGGGCCAAGCGTTGGTATGCGTTCGATCCTCCAGTGGCAGCGCGTCGAGCGCCTCCTCGTCGTAGTCCGTACACGAATCGTAGAATCACGGCGTCTGTCGCGAGCCGTCGGATAGGTTCGTGCTAGCGCCGTCCCCGTCGCTCCCACTACGCCGCCACCGGGCGGCCATGATCGGGATTAGGCTTGATGTGGATCGCCGACGACGACTGAGATTACTCCATTTTTGTTGTTGGGTGTTTCTCCGGTTATTATTCCTTCACCAATCCTCCCTAAGGTAGATGACGGAAGGCCGGAGGCCCAAGGCCTCTTAACAATTTGAAAACTAGATTGCAACAGGCCCAAAGTTTAAATGGCGAGATAGTGCCTCATATGAATTCAGTCTTTTTCTTAAAAAAAAAACCATTTTACGTCCACTCTTATCGTATTCAGAACTTTCCTCTCGAACTCCAAAACTAGACATCACACACCATACCATGAACTCTCAAAAGCGTTCAAATTATCTCCTTACCCTGGTTTGGAGATGATTTTGTGTTTTTAATTAAAAACGATAAATACTTGATAAAGTTTTTAAACCATGTAATATGTCTATAATCTTCTACTAAAATCCAAATATAATATTCAGAGCTCGTGCAAATATCTTATTAGGGCCTCCTGTTGTTCTAACCCTTTTGCCTAGTATTCATGATTGTAATAAATTTTAATTAGGCTAGTCAAGCCATTTAGAGTTCTTTCACACATCCTCACGACAAACAACATCTGACTAGAAAACTTAGCTATATCGTCAACTATCCCGTCGAGCCACCATAGCCATAAGCATACTGCTTAGCATTTTGGCCACCGCCATGCTCCACCTTACATCATATTTTCTTCACACAGAGTCAATGCAACCATAATTAAACACATGTCTAACGATAGACCCACCAAAAAACATTCAAAGGCATCTAGTTTTAACCGAATTATTAAATGTGTAAGAACGAGGTCTTACCATTGTTAATGCAATCATTGATGTTGTCATGGCTATAGCTATATATCAACTTGGTTGTAGATAACAATTTGATAAGACTTCACTACTTGAGAACCTCAACTCAAACAAAATGGGAACTATGGAAAATAAAGTATGTATGTACTCAGTGTCTTAATTTGTACCACCTTAAACAAGACGATGTTTTGTAGGTTGCCTCTGAGAACATCTCCAACAACATTGCTATTTTCTTCCGTGATTGTAGATTTACCTATTATGACTTTATCAGGGATAAATAGCGACGTTGCCCTGTTTATTAAACCCTTAGATGAAGAGTTACATATTACCAAAGCAGTCTTAGACATCTTTGAGGAAGCCTTGGGCCTAAAAACTAATCTTGTTAAGAGTTGTATTATTCCAATTCAATGTGGAGATGATACTTTGGTGAATGTTAGCAACATCCTACCATGTATAGTCTCACAATTCCCTTGCACTTATTTGGGGCTCCCTATCTCAAATAAGAAGTTTAGCAAAGCAGCTTTAATACCTTGGGTTGAGAAGATTACTGATAAGCTACTAGGTTGGAAAGCCGCCCTCATGAATAGGGCTGGTCTTGCTACTCTAGTAAGATATGTGCTCTCAGCTATTTCGGTGTATCTCCTGGTCGCTATCAATGTTCCAAAATGGTTTATAAAATTGATTAACAAAGTCAGAAAATGATTTCTTTGGAAGGGCAGGGAGCAAGCTAATGGAGGCTGCTGTTTGGTTGCTTGGGACAAGGTGCAACGACCGATTGACCTTGGAGGCCTTGGCATACTTAATCTTGAGACTATGAGATGGACATTGCAAATGCGATGCCAATGGTTCAAGAAAACTCATTGCAAATCCCGAGACAGCGTTGCTCGCTAACTAGCCGCATGCCTTCCTCTCCCTTGTGTTTTCCCCCTTTCCCGTGAACATACTCGCATGATTGGTCCACCCGGTCAAAGGGATCTTAAATAATATAATATGACATGGCAAATTTTAAAATGGAGAATGGAATAAAAATAAAGAATCTGTTGTGGTGCTCTAGCGTTTTGGAGAGCCAATTTTATTAGAGAGCCTCTAAATCATGGTTTTTGGAGATCTATTTTAAAGTGCCTCTTGAAGATGCTCTAATATTAAAGGATCCGTCAATATTAGAGCATCTCTAAGAGACTCTGTAAACATACTAGCTAAATTTAGTGATTTAGTTACACTTTAAAATAGATAATAATAGATTACTCCAACAGAATATGTAAAATGAAGAGTCTAGATGACTAGTGAGGTAGGCTATCCAAAGATAAAGAACGAATGAGGTGGAATGAAGATCTTCTAAATTTAAAGAGTCATTTACAAAGTCTGTTGGAGACATCTTTTTCTTTCATAATAGCCAAATTTACATTTAGAAAACGATTTGGCTAATCTCTTAGAGATGCTTTAGGCTATACCTATGATAACTATCATGTTTAAGAAATTGTTTACCTTTTAGTCTCATAAATATTACTTGGCAGTTTCCATTGTGTAAAGTGGTATGGTCTATACTGATATATATTATGAGCCTTCCTCACAAATTGACCGTAACAGTTTCCATTTGTGGTCGGTCCATTTCATTTCACGCTGCTCGACGCCAAATGACATCTAATAATATAATGTTTTTCACATATATATGTCACCTAACCACAACATAAAGCTTATCATAAGGTTAATCATGTAATCTAAATGTCTCATGATCAAGTTCTGAAATCATATGTTCTTTGTTATCTTCTTTTACCTCTGCTATATTTATATTTTTAATTTTTGTGCTGTGAAGCAACTCATTGCACGTGTTCAATATAGAAGCAATATTTCTTCATTAATTAATCTGAACTATCATTTGGGTGCTTTGGTATTATTTTTTTGGGACCACGCCTAAGCAAGTATTTCATTAAGAGAAAAGCAGTTTGAGAACGATTACACAGTGGAACAGACAAACACGGACGGTAAGCCCAGGATTGCCGATCCGACCAAAAGAGCCCGAACCACCCCAACACAAAGACTCCGGAGATTACATGATGAAACGAAATAGCGACAACCCAGCACCCTTTCTACCTTCTATCCAGAAGTCTGCCCAAGTGTGCATTCCCTGCGGTGCACTAGCACACAGCCTCCTCCAAGATCGAATTGGCGAGCTGCACTACCGATTTGGAGATGGCAGTGAAAGTCTGAGCATCCCGCTCCTTCCAAATTATCCAGCTGATGAGGAAGAAGAGGGAATCGAAACCGCGTCTGAAGAGCTTGTCCACTGACCTCCTCGAGCGCAACCACCAACTCAGAGCTGGCTCCTGAGCCACCACCATTTGCAAGCGAGTCCAGGACAACCAAATATGCCACACCTCTCGGTTGTAAGAGCAACCCAGCAAGAGGTGATCCATTGACTCTGCCCCTTGGTCACAGAAGATACACACATTGTTCGGCTGGAGACCATGGCGGAATCTCCTATCCCATGACCAGCAGCGCCCATGAAGCCCTCTCCTCCGTGGCCCTAAGCCCACTGTCGCCTATTGTGGGGCGGCTGCAGACGGGATGGGCTTTTTTCAGATTCAGGCAGCAAGGAATAATCAAATTGTAATGCATGCTCAGTCATCAGTTGTTACTCTCGTTACGGTGGAGACCGGTGAGGTGTCTCCATAGTTGCTCCGTTCAGAATTGTCCAGGATAATCCCAATTCGGTGGGACTAGGACGTTCAGGTACAAGGCACCAATTCTTTTTTGGGTCCTTTTCCTAGCTCGGGGGAATTGGAGTGTTTGACTGCTATCCGTACCTTCACTACAAGGAACAAGGAGGGAACCATTATTTTTGAGGAATTCATTGATGATATCCAGCCCATAAGGGTGTTGGACAAGGTTTGGATTACTGTTACTAATGTTCCCCGTGTGCTGAGGTCTTTTCTTACTCTCTGGACAGTTTGTTCCATCATAGGAGCCACTCGAAAGGTGGACATGGTACACCTTCGTGCGACAGGACAAGTTCGGATCCTAGTAGCGGTCTTGGATGTGAAAAAGATCCCTAGGGTGTCTGATGTATGTGTTATTAATTCCATATACCGCCTGTTTTTTACTCATGATGAAGTGGTGGTTCAGGATGCTTCTGACCAAGAGGAGGATGACCTATTGGATGGTAGTGATAAGGGGCCAGAGGGAGAGGACCGTGAGATGAAAGATGCGGAAGACCCAAACCCGGCACCGGGAACAAACAGTACCAACTCGGATAATGCACCGACACCAACTCAAAATTTTAACCAAGCGCAGCTTGCTTGTATGGTGAATGTGGCTTTGGATACTGCTTGTGCTGAGTTGTTTGAGGAAATAAGTCTTCGGGTTATGTTGGAGCCAGAAGCCGAGTCGTTGGGAAAGACTTGTGCACCTTTAGTGGAAGAAGAGTTGCCGGCTTTTGTTAATAATTTTGTTGTGTGCCCTAACAATCTACAAGATTCTTCTGTGGTTGTGAGGGACTGCTGCAGACGGACTCGGTCGCAAGGGCAGCGCTGCAAGTTGGCGTCACGCTGCTGCCCGACCCCGCTGCGCCAGCGGGAGACATCACCGACCTTTCTTCACCCTTGAAGGACGCCGGGGCGCCTGCTGCCCTCCTTGTGGAGGCCGGGGGGAGGTGTCCCTCTCGGATGTGATGGTGGGGGTCGATGCGGCCCCCGTACTGCAGTTGAGGTTGCCCCTGCTCACCTTTCCTCCAAGGAGCTACGCCGCAGCAGCAGGAACGCATCAACGGCTGACACCCACATCCTTCAAAAAGCGGAAAGGCTAGCTACCAAGAAGAACCTCGAATACCCAGGTAATTCTTTCACCTCCTTCCCAACCTCCAAAGTTATTTCAAACCTTGGTAGGGTAGGCATCAACATAGGTTGCTCAGATGTTGTTACCTTAAAAAATATAGAGGTGGATAGGCTAGTTCTTTGTGCCAAACAGAAGAAAAGTTTTCCTACTCCGGTGTCCTCTAGCTTAGAGAGTGATGTTGAGCAGGAAGACCAACTAGAGGCAGTCCTCAAACCACGCTTGTGGTAATCTTAATGAGGATATGCTGGACACGGAGAGTGATCAAATCATAGATCTCTCTCCGGTCCATCAGAAGAAAAATATAATAATGCCACAAATATTCGAAAGGGCAAGCTTCCAAAAAAACCAAAGACCTCATCAAAACTTATTCTAAAATGAAAGGAGTCTTCTGGAATAGCAGAGGTCTTGCAGACTTGGCTAAACATAGGTTACTATCAGAACTAGTTAAGAAAGAGAAAATTAATTTTATCGCTCTTTCCGAGACTGGGAGAGACTCCTTCCCGGATCATGTCCTCAAAAATCTTTGTGGAGGACAAGATTTTCTTTGGCACACCATGGCTCCCCATGACAGATCAGGAGGCATTCTTCTGGGTGTGGACCTTAATGTTTTTGACATCGGCGACATTGGGGAGGGAGATTTTTATGTTAAATTCATCCTAAGATGCAAATCAAATGACTACCAGTTCGCTCTTTATACAGTATATGGGTCGACTCAAATCCATAATAAGAGTGCCTTCCAGATAGAGCTCGCGAATACATGTTCTAAAGAGACTCTTCCATATCTAATAGGGGGAGATTTCAATATTATGAGAACTCCAGATGACAAGAGTTTTGGGGACTTTGACTCTAAATGGCCAAACCTTTTTAATGCTGTCATCGAATTCTTAATATGAAGGAGATAGTGATGTCAGGACGCCAATATACGTGGGCAGGGCCAGGTGATAATCCTACTTTTGAAAAGCTAGATAGGGTTCTCGTTAGCACTGAATGGGAAAATCAATTCCCGTTATCTTCAGTCGGACCTAGAGATAGGAATATTTCAGATCATACCGCTCTTGTGATAAACACTGGTTCCTCAACCCATCAGACCAATAACCGTCCTTTTAAATTTGAGAGGGACTGATTGTTACGGGATGGTTTTTATGACATGGTTGCAAATATCTGGCAAGCCACATGCTCGGGATCGTCCTCCCTCGAACGATGGCAGTCTAAAATCCGAAAGCTCAGACAACATCTTCGAGGCTGGGCTCAACATACAGCAGGGTCTTACAAAAAAGAAAAAAAGACTCTGCTTTCTCGGTTAGAGTCGCTTGATAAGAAAGCTGAATC
The DNA here is from genome assembly GCA_022036555.1 of Microstegium vimineum. NCBI lineage: Eukaryota > Viridiplantae > Streptophyta > Magnoliopsida > Poales > Poaceae > Microstegium > Microstegium vimineum. Next base: position 5,779,614 of record CM039122.1, on the reverse strand, counting down.
TATGCAGCTATCTGATCAGGAACTTGATCTTAAATATTACCTAAAAGAGCAGCTCGTTACTCTTTTGAGAGAGGAGGAACTGAAATGGTATGAGCGAGCTAAAGTCAAAACCCTTCTGGAAGGTGATGCTAATACTCGGTTTTTTCATCTAGTAGCTAATGGGAAGCACCGAAAACAACACATATACAAACTTGAAAATGAACAAGGGACAATCATCGGTGATGAGTGCCTCAAAAATCATATTACAAGTTTTTATAAGAATCTCTTTGGGGCACCCGAACATTCTGAGATCACACTTATGGAAGATCAAATTACTGATATTCCTCAAGTGTCTCCGGAGGAGAATGATATCCTAATTAGCCCATTCACTGAATCCGAGGTGAAAGAGGCAGTTTTCCAAATGGAGCATAATAAAGCTCCAGGTCCGGATGGATTTCCCGCGGAATTCTACCAAGTATTCTGGGGGATTATCAAAGGGGACCTTCTGTGTCTCTTCGGCGATCTCCATAAGGAGGCCCTAGATCTCCATAACCTGAATTTTGGAATCATTACACTTATTCCAAAAATTCAAAATGCTACAAAGATCCAACATTATAGACCAATTTGTGTCCTGAATGTGAGCTTTAAGATTTTCACTAAAGTGGGTACCAATAGATTAAATATGGTAGCTAAAACGGTGGTGAATCCCATGCAAACTGCCTTCATCCCCGACAGGAATATCATGGAAGGTGTAGTGATACTACATGAGACCATCCATGAGCTTCACACCAAAAAATTGGATGGTATTATTTTCAAAATATACTTTGAAAAGGCTTATGATAAAGTCAAGTGACCTTTCTTACAACAAAACTTACGTATGAAAGGGTTTTCTAATACATGGTGTAAGTGGGTGGCAACTATGGTCACTGGGGGAAGTGTAGGGATCAAAGTCAATGACGATATTGGATCCTACTTCCAAACCAAGCACGGCCTCAGGCAAGGCGATCCTATGTCGCCAATTTTATTCAACATTGTTGCAGATATGCTAGCTCTACTTATTAATAGAGCAAAAGAAGATGGTCAGATAAGAGGAGTCATTCCCCACCTGATTGATGGGGGGCTATCGATACTTCAATATGCAGATGACGCCGTTATTTTTTTGGATCATGACCCTCAGCAAGCAAAGAATTTAAAGCTCTTGCTTTGTGCTTTCGAACAGTACTGGGCTTAAAATCAACTTCCATAAGAGCGAGATTTTCTGCTATGGGGCAGCTAAAGAGACAAAACCTTATTATACTAGTCTCTTTGGGTGTAATGTAGGGGAATACCCATTCAGATATCTAGGGATCCCAATGCACCATAGACAGCTCATGAATTCGGAATGGGCAACAGTTGAAGAACGGTTTCAACAAAAGCTCTCTTGTTGGAAAGCAAAGTACTTGTCTTATGGCAAAAAATTAATTCTATTGAATTCTGTCTTAAGCAGTCCACCCATGTTTATGATGTCCTTCTTTGAGATCCCTAAAGGGTGAAAGGTCTAGGAATGGCTAGAGGGGGGCTGAATAGCCTAATTAAAATTTTTACAACAACACTTAGCAAACTTGTTAGAATAAAACACGGCGATAAGCAAGTTTGCTCTAGCACTACAAGGGTCGGCAAGCCTCCTATATCAAGTCTAGTTACTAGCAAGATAAATCCTATGTCACACACAAGGGCTAGACAACTAGAGCTACTAAGCTAAGCTACACAAGCTAAGCTAGAATCTCTACTTTGCAAAAATGAAAGAAAGTAATACAAAGCTAGAGATAGAAGGGTTATACTACCACGAAGGGATGAACCAAAAGATAACCAATCACAATATGAATCCTCGGTAGAGACAAGTTGACACAATGATTTTTTACCGAGGTTCACTTGTTTGCCAACAAGCTAGTCCTCGTTGTAGCGATACACCCACTTGGAGGTTCACGCGCTAATTGGCAATCAAAGCCAAACCCGTTCAATGGTGCCGCATAACCAACACAAGATGGGGATCCCCGAGCTACGAGCAATCCACTAGAGATACCTTTCGCGAACTCCCGCGGGGTAGGTTTAAGAACCCCTCACAATCCACCGATCGGAGCCGGAGACAATCACCTTCCTCCGCTCAACGATCCTCGTTGCACCAAGCCGTCTAGGAGATGGCAATCTCCAAGAATAACAAGAGCTCCGCGATGACGACGATCACCAAGTGCCACTAGTATGCAATCAACAAAGCAATGTACTTGGATTCACTCTATCTCTCTAGAATATGTCAAATATGTTTAGAGGATGAGTGGTGGAAGCTTCTCAAGAAGCACAAATGTGTGAGTGAGTAGAATGTGCAAGAGATGGCCCAAAAGGGCCGGCCATATCACCTTATATAGCCCACACTCACAACTAGCCGTTTTGTCATCAAAACAGACTCTCTGCGCCACCTTCGGACGCGAGAAACAGTGGGGAGTCCGGACCATCATCAGCGTCCAGATGCCCCCACATAGCAGAGAAGCCCCTCTGTTTCACCTCCGGACGCAGCCTCCAGTCACGCGCAAACGCGCGGTCCGAACCAACGCGCCAGAGCATCAGGTCACTTAGCCGTTTGAACCGGCTTCTTCCCGCGTGCACTGCAGCGCGCCACGTGGATCCGGACGCATGCAACAGTGCAGTCCGGTCCCTACAACAGTAGCGTCCGGATGCCACGCAGGGAGCACTCCAGTGAGCGCTTTCCTCCGGACGTGCGTCCGGTTCCTCCAACCGGACCAACAACAGCGTCTGGTTTCTCCATCCAGAGAGCAACAGAGAGCTCCAAGCTCCGGACGCAGCGTCCGGAGCTGAGCGTCCGGACCATAAACAGCGTTCGGATCCTCCTCCTCAGCCGAGCCAGCAAGGGTTTGCCACCGGACGCATACGCGATGGTCCGGTCGGCCAAAACCCTTGCGTCCGGACCATGCGTCCGGACTGCTTCGAGTTGCCCAAACAACTTCTCCAACTTCTCCAAGCTTCCAAGAGCCAACACTAAGTGATCCAACACTTGTGCACGTGTGTTAGCTTTTAGTTCATAAATATCTTGGATTTAGTTAGTTGTTTCACTAGTTCAATTGATTTTAATGCAATGCATATGAACCTAGTGGCACATGATAACCGTAATCATACTTAAGAGCTCCCTCCTTGATAGTACGGCTATCTATCCTAAATGTGATCACATCCTCTATGATGTCTTGATCACCAAACCGAAAATGGTTCCTAGCAATCACATTTGCCTTCACACCATTTTCCTTTTCCATCACCATGATAGAGCTTGTGCCATCCACATTTGATCCACCTTGCTCCATCACATGGTATGTACCAACCTATCTCATGATTCACACTTAGAGATCAAGGTTAGTACTTAGGTGGGTTTCATCAATTACTCAAAACCAAAACACATAGGGACTCTCAATCTCCCCCTTTTTGGTAATTGATGACAACCCTTCCATAAAAGATATGAAACATAATCATTTTGAACTTGAGTTTCTTGTCCAAGCATTTTAATCAAAGATTCAAGATTTGGACAAGTTACACAAATTCGGTTTTGGTAGTTATTAGCTCCCCCTTCATATATGCTTCATGAGTTTGGTTCAAGTTTTGCACATATGTATAGATAGGCATTGTGGAAGAGTAAATAGCTACCAAATGATGCTAAGGTTTTAAGAGTAGACCTTTGAAGCGTGATACCATCAGAGTGCGGAAATTAGAATCACCCTTAGCACCATGATTAGTTAGACACCACTTGCAACAACAACTATATAACCTTGTGAGATCAACATTAAGAGCAAGGTTTCTATAGATTACTTAAAACTACAAGGGTCAAAGCTAATCAACCTATGCATGCTAGTTGATCAATCATCATTCAATTTGTGTCATTAGCAAGCACCACACAAGAATGTATTTTGAATTTGAAGTGCTTATGCAACAATACATATGAGGATGCAAACATTCAAATGCAACAATAGTGTTCATGAGCTTGCTCCCCCTATTTGTATGTTCTCTTTTCAACTTCTCCCCCTTGATCTTTTCTCCCCCATGATATTTCTTTTATAACTTCTCCCCCTTTGTCATTCAATGGACACAAAAAGGTGGGACCAATTATAGATATTCAAGTTTTAGCTCCCCCTTAGTGTGAGATAGGGTGAAAGATTGTTTTCAACTTTGGCTTGATCTAAGCTACTTGCCCAAGATATTTAATTCAGTTTAAACCATAGACAAGCTTCTTCACACATGCTAAGATGGTTATCTTGCCTATGTTGAATTAAACACTTTGAGTTCATAGCTATAGAGCAAACACTAGGATTGCAAGCACATCAACATGTCATATGCCACCACTAGATCATATCAACTCATAGAAGCAGTAGTGGTACCATATAAGCATCAAAGACATTTTAGTTTTCATGAATGAGACTAGAAGCATGAGTGATGACTATATGCTCTATATAAGTCCTAACAAGGTATGCATGAATGCTCTCAAATCAACTTTTACCTTGCATTGTTGGAGTAGAGGCATGTCATATAAGTGGGGGTGCATCAACTCATGTTGGAGAAATCAAGTATATTCAACTCATTCCTTAGCTTGCAAAATCTTTTCTCATCTAGTGGCTTGGTAAAGATATCGGCCAATTGATCTTCGGTGCCAACACTTGTGATAGAAATGTCCCCTTTCAATTAATGATCTCTAATGAAATGATGGTGGACATCAATATGCTTTGTTCTTGAGTGTTGAACCGGATTGTTGGTGAGCTTGATTGCACTTTCATTGTCACATAGCAAAAGCACTTGCTTGAATTTGACTCCAAAGTAGCTCTCATCCATAGGATTTGTGCACAACAACTCCCCGCACTAATATACTCGGCTTTGGCGGTAGAGAGTGCCACACTATTTTGTTTCTTTGATGACCATGAGACTAGTGATCTTCCAAGCAATTGACAAGTGCCCGATGTGCTTTTCCTTTCTATCTTGCAACCCGCATAGTCCGAGTCGGAGTATCCAAGTAACTCAAAGTTTGATCCTTTAGGATACCACAACCCTACATTAGGTGTATGCTTCAAATATCTCAATATCCTCTTTGTGGCTTTCAAATGACTCTCTCTTGGAGAAGCTTGAAACCTTGCACACATGCATACACTAAACATGACATCCGGTCTTGATGCGGTCACATATAGCAAGCTACCAATCATTGATCTATATAGCTTTTGATCTACCATGTTGCCACTAGAATCACCATCCAAATTTCCATTTGTTCCCATGGGTGTACTAATAGACTTTTCTTCATCTAGATTGAACTTCTTGAGCATGTCCTTGATGTACTTGCCTTGACTAACAAAAGTCCCATTCTTCATTTGCTTGACTTGAAGACCAAGGAAGTAACTAAGCTCTCCAAGCATAGACATCTCAAACTCTTTAGCCATCATTGTGCCAAACTCTTCACAAAACTCTTGATTGGTTGACCCGAAGATAATGTCATCCATATAGATTTGCAACACAAACAAGTCCTTCTCAATCTTCTTGGTGAATAGGGTAGTGTCAACCTTCCCCATAATGAATTCCTTAGAGAGGAGAAAGTCCCTCAACCTCTCATACCATGTTCTAGGAGCTTGCTTCAAGCCATATAGTGCCTTCCTTAGCTTGTACACATGGTTGGGTTTCTTGTCATCTTCAAAACCGGGTGGTTGCTCCACAAATACTAATTCATTGATGTACCCATTGAGAAATGCACTCTTCACATCCATTTGATAGAGCTTGATGTTGTGAGCACAAGCATAAGCCAATAGAATCCTTATTGCTTCTAGCCTTGCCACCGGTGCATATGTTTCTCCAAAGTCAAGACCCTCTACTTGAGTGTAGCCTTGTGCAACTAGTCTTGCTTTGTTTCTCACCACTATTCCATCTTGATCTTGCTTGTTGTGAAATACCCATCTAGTGTCAATGATATTGTGGTTCTTTGGTCTCTCAACTAGCTCCAAAACTTGATTTCTAGTGAAGTTGTTGAGTTCTTCATGCATAGCATTCACCCAATTAATATCTTGCAAAGCATTTTCAACCTTGGTTGGCTCAATAGATGATACAAAAGAATAGTGCTCACAAAATGAAGCCAATCTTGATCTTGTTTGTACACCACTAGTGATATCTCCAATAATATGATCCAAAGGATGATCTCTTACAATAGATGTAGGTTGGAGTATTGGAAGTTGATTGTTTGTACTTGGTTGATCATTGGGTAGAGTAGATGAACTAGCCTTTTGATCATGAGTTGGAGATGATGAACTAGCTTGATTGTCATTGAGTTGCACATTGGATGGAGGATTCACTTGATCTTCAATATGTTGTTCATCATCCACTTGTCTTGGTCGAATGTCCCCAATATCCATATTCTTCATTGCATTGACCAATGGTTCACCTCTCACATCATTATGGTTGTTATTCTCATCTTGAGAACCATTTATTTCATCAAACTTCACATCATGTGCCTCCTCAACTATGCCATGAGTAAGATTTCATACTCTATAAGCTTTGCTTGTAGTTGAGTAGCCAAGTAGGAAGCCTTCATCATATTTCTTCTCAAATTTGCTCAATCTTGCACCTTTCTTCAAGATATAGCATTTGCATCCAAACACTCTAAAGTATGCAATATTTGGCTTTCTTCCATTCAATAGCTCATAAGGTGTCTTCTCAAGCATCTTGTGGCAATAGAGTCGGTTGCTATAATAGCAAGCCGTGTTGATAGCTTCGGCCCAAAAAGAATCACTCACATTGTATTCACTAAGCATAAATCTTGCCAAATGAGTGTCCTATTCTTCCTCTCAACAAGCCCATTTGATTGAGGTGTGTACTTGGCCGAGAATTGATGTTTGATTCCATATTCATCACAAAGCTCATCAACTCTTGTATTCTTGAACTCACTACCATTGTCACTTCTTACTCTCTTGATAGTTGTTTCAAATTAATTTTGGCATCTCTTGACAAAGATCTTGAATGTATCAAATGTTTCACTCTTGTCACTCAAAAAGAATACTCATGTATATCTAGTGAAATCATCAACTATCACAAAGACATACTTATTTCCACCAATACTAGTATAGGCGGTTGGTCCAAACAAGTCCATGTGCAAGAGTTCAAATGGTTTGCAAGTACTCATCATGCTCTTACTAGGGTGAGTATTTCCAACTTGTTTGTCGGCTTGACAAGAGCTACATAGCTTATCTTTTTCAAAGACCACATCCTTCAAGCCTCTAACTAGATCATGCTTGACTAATTTGTTCAATTGCCTCATTCCAACATGACCAAGCCTTCTATGCCATAACCAACCCATGCTAGATTTGGATAGCAAGCAAGTTGACAATTGAGTTTCCTTAGCATTGAAATCAATTAAGTATAGATTCTCATATCTAAATCCTTTGAATATCAAGTTAGAGCCATCTATACTTATGATCTCTACATCATCAACTCCAAAGATGCATTTAAAGCCTAGATCACAAAGTTGAGCTACGGATAGCAAGTTGAAGTTCAAGCTCTCTACTAGTAACACATTGGATATGCTCATGTCATTTGATATAGAAATCTTACCAAACCCTTTGACTTTCCCTTTGCCATTGTCACTGAATGTGATAGATTCAATCCCATTGCAATCATTTGGCTTGATAGAGTTGAACATTCTTGAATCTCCGGTCATATGTTGAGTGCACCCACTATCAAGCACCCAATGCCTCCCTCCGGCTTTATAATTGACCTACAAAAGATTCAATTCTTCTTAGGTACCCATTGTTGTTTGGGTCCTCCAAAGTTAGTGACTAAGGACTTAGGTACCCAAATAGCTTTCTTCTTTGAGCTCTCATTGGGAGTACCCATGTACTTAGCAATCACACCTTTCTTGCCCTTGGTAAGCACATAACTAGAGTCAAAGCGAATAGATGCATTTGTAAATTTAATCTTGCTTTGGTTTAGTTTGCAATATTGCTCATCATGCCCTACTTGCTTGCAACTAGTGCAAAACCGACCATTGCTCTTCACAAAGCGAGGCTTTGGAGTTGCAAAGGCCGCCTTGCCTTTCTTTGGGGTATAGCCAAGTCCCTCTTTGCAAAGGGAGAACCTTTGGCTACCCAAGCACTTAAGCAAGCGGGCGTCTCCACCATAGGCATTGCCTAATGCTAGAGTGAGCTTACCAACCTCCTTCTTAAGGGTCTCATTCTCAACCATTAGTGTAGTGTCACAAGTGACAACATCACTAGTAGACGAGGTAGAGTTAGATGTGCTACAAGAAAGGTTAGTTGGGGTGATGATGATGGGTTGATAGAATGATTCATCAATTATATCACAAGTTGTTCCCATGTCACATGTTGAAACATGCTCTTTCTCCTTTTGCTCAACAAGAAGTGAATGAGCCCTTTCAAGCTTAGAGTGAGCTTTTTCAAGATTAGAGTGAGCTTTGCCAAGCTTCTCATGGGCATCCGTTTGCCTCTCATGAGTAAGATTGAGCTCATCAAAGGATTGCTTGAGAGAATTATTCTCTTTTCGTAATGCTTTGCACTCTTTTCTTGTGAGGAAAAAGTGAGTCTTAGCATCTTCCAACATTGCAATTAGTTCATCTTTAGTGGGTTCATCATCATCATCACTAGATTCACTTTCATCATCGGATTGTACCTTAGTGGACCGAGCCATGAAGCATGTGGAGGGAGTGTCAAAGAGAGAGATCTTGTTCATAGAAATGCTAGCAAGAGTCTTCTTCTTGCTTGATCTCTTCTCATCATCGCTTGAGTCATCATCTTCACTTGAATCACTATCCCAAGTGACAACATATGAGCCTCCCTTCTTGCTCTTCTTGAGAAACATCTTGCTCTCTTTCTTTTCTTTCTTCTTGCCCTTTTTCTCATCTTCATCATCACTATGATGTGGGCAATCCGAAATGAAGTGATCCTTGCTATTGCACTTAAAACACCTCTTATCATTGTTCTTGCTTTTGAAGGAGTTCTTCTTCCTTCTAGCTCTATAGCTCTTCTTCTTCATGAACTTGCCAAACTTCTTGACAAAAAGGGCCATTTGTTCTTCATCCTCACTATCATCATTGCTTGAGCATTCATCATTGCTTGACTCATCACACTTTGCTTTGCCCTTTGATGATGATGTGGCTTTGAATGCCACACTCTTCTTCTTGTCTTCTTTCTTGTCATCCTTCTTTTCCTTGTTCTCTCTAATCTTGTCTTTGTCTTCTCTAAAGGTGTCATCGGTCATCACCTCACCAAGAATTTGGTTTGGTGTGGTTGTGTCCAATCCACTTCTCACCAATAGAGTGACTAGCATCTCAAATCTTGAGGGAAGACTTTTTAGAAATTTGAATGAGAAGTCTTTGTTCTCCACCTTCTCTCCAAGTGACTTAAGGTCATTGACAAGCACCTCAAGCCTATTGAACATCTCGGGCACGTTCTCATCTTTCTTCATCTTGAAGCTAGCAAACTTCTCCTTCAAGATATAGGCCTTTGCTCCCTTCATGGATTGAGTCCCTTCATATGACTCTTCTAGCTTCTTCCAAGCCTCATGAGCACTCTCCAAGTTTTTGATTTGCTCAAAGACTTCCTTGGAGATTGCCTCATGTATTGCACTCAAGGCAATATCATTGTTTTGGAGCTTCTCCTCTTCGGTCGTGGTGGGTGCCTCTTCATTCACCACTAAACTTCTTGCCGACCACCAACCATATCTTCCGGTTGATTGATTTAAGATAGGTGGTTATCAAGGCCTTCCAATAGCTATAATTGGTGCCATCAAACTTAGGTGCCCTCTTGGTGTTGTTGCTTTGAGCCATTTTAACACCGTGGGATGTTAAGCCTTTGTGTACGGTGTACTAGCTCCGATACCACTTGAAAGGTCTAGGAATGGCTAGAGGGGGGCTGAATAGCCTAATTAAAAATTTTACAAAAACACTTAGCAAACTTATTAGAATAAAACACGGCGATAAGCAAGTTTGCTCTAGCACTACAAGGGTCGGCAAGCCTCCTATATCAAGTCTAGTTACTAGCAAGATAAATTCTATGTCACACACAAGGGCTAGACAACTAGAGCTACTAAGCTAAGCTACATAAGCTAAGCTAGAATCTCTACTTTGCAAGAATAAAAGAAAGTAATACAAAGCTAGAGATAGAAGGGTTATACTACCACGAAGGGATGAACCAAAAGATAACCAATCACAATATGAATCCTCGGTAGAGACAAGTTGACACAATGATTTTTTACCGAGGTTCACTTGTTTGCCAACAAGCTAGTCCTCGTTGTAGCGATACACCCACTTGGAGGTTCACGCAGGGAGCACTCTAGTGAGCGCTTTTCTCCGGACGTGCGTCCAGTTCCTCCAACCGGACCAACAACAGCGTCCGGTTGCTCCATCCAGAGAGCAACAGAGAGCTCCAAGCTCCGGACGCAGCGTCCGGAGCTGAGCGTCCGAACCATAACAGCGTCCGGATCCTCCTCCTCAGCCGAGCCAGCAAGGGTTTGCCACTGGACGCATACGCGATGGTCCGGTCGGCCAAAACCCTTGCGTCCGGACCCTGCGTCCGAACTGCTTCCAGCTGCCCAAACAACTTCTCCAACTTTTCCAAGCTTCCAAGAGCCAACACTAAGTGATCCAACACTTGTGCACGTGTGTTAGCTTTTAGTTTATAAATATCTTGGATTTAGTTAGTTGTTTCACTAGTTCAATTGATTTTAATGCAATGCATATGAATCTAGTGGCATATGATAACCGTAATCATACTTAAGAGCTCCCTCCTTGATAGTATGACTATCTATCCTAAATGTGATCACATCCTCTATGATGTCTTGATCACCAAACCGAAAATGGTTCCTAGCAATCACCTTTGCCTTCACACCATTTTCCTTTTCCATCACCATGCTAGAGCTTGTGCCATCCACAGTTGATCCACCTTGCTCCATCACATGGTATGTACCAACCTATCTCATGATTCACACTTTGAGATCAAGGTTAGTACTTAGGTGGGTTTCATCAATTACTCAAAACCAAAACACATAGGGACTCTCAAAGGGGTACTCAAAAACCTTGGTCATTTTAGATCAAGATTCTTTTGGCAAGGATCTACCAACAAACATAAATATAGATTGGCCAAATGGGATATTCTATGTCGTCCCAAGGATCAAGGGGGTCTAGGTATTTTGGACTTACAACTACAAAATAAATGCCTTTTGGCTAAGTGGTTGGTTAAGCTTCTTAACACCGACGGCGTGTGGCAGTCCATACTAACGAACAAATACCTTCGTTCAAAACACTAACCCAAGTTACAGCCAAACCCCATGGTTCTCATTTTTGGAGGAGCCTCATGCGCATTAAAGATGAGATATTGGCTAAAGGCTCTTTCGATATTAAAGATGAAGCCTACATGAGATTCTTGGAGGATACATGGGTAGGATAGGAGATAAACCTCTAAAATTTCAATATCCTTCTCTGTTTAATATTGTGCGTGATCGCCATGCAACTGTTTCGAAGGTGTTTGCCTCCACGTCGTTAAACATCTCCTTTCGTAGGGCACTGGTTGGGAATAAACTGTTAGAATGGCTTAATTTAGTGGCGCAGATTTCACATGTTCAGTTGGTAGGGGGTTCGGATTTTTTTAGATGGAATTTAACCAAACCCGGGTTATTTTCTGTCCGATCCTTGTATCTCCATCTTATCGATACACGTCTCTCTTTTCCGAGTAAGAAACTCTGGAAATTAAAAATTCCTCTGAAGATTAAAATCTTCCTATGGTTTCTACAAAGGGGAGTGGTCTTAACCAAGGACAACCTCTCTCAGAGAAATTGGAAAGAGAGTCAGAAGTATATTTGTTGTAATATGAATGAGACTATTCAACATTTATTCATCGACTGCCCATTCACCAAAGTAATTTGGAGAATGATTTTTTTCGCTACTAATTTAACTCCACCAAGATCTATAAGCCACATGTTCGGTTCTTGGCTTCAGAATCAACACAAAAAGCTTAGAGGACTGATCTGGGTTGGGGTGGCTGCAATCTGCTGGGCCATATGGCGGTGCCGGAATGATGTGATTTTTAACAAACTCAAAAATAACTCTTTTATGCAGGTTATTTTCAGGGGTGCGTACTGGCTTCGTTTCTGGGCCCAGTTGCAGCGTGATGAGCAAGCCGAGGACATCCTTTTGTCGATAAGCAAGAGATTAGAGATAATTGCTTTAGATTTTTCAAATAAATGGTAGAAACGGTTATATTGTTTGCTCTAGTTTCCTGATCATTGTTAGACCATGGCTTGATCTGTCTATTTTTTGAAGTTGGATTTTTGTAAGTGTAAGTTGTGTACAGGATGTAGAGGTCGAATATTTTGATATCCATTATCAAAAAATGAAGAACCAGCCACATGAAGAAACGGACTTGGGGTGGGGCCTTTGTTTTCCAGAGCAGTTTGGCTCCAGCAACCGGGAGACGTTCCAGGAACAGAGCACGGTAAGCCTACACAACAGAGTAAACATGATCCGCAGAGAGGCGCCAAGAGATAGAATCTGGCTGTGTAACTTTAGAATTTTTACTCTCTGAATTTGTATCAATAATCAAAAGTAGCTATATAGGAGAAAAAATCTTGACGAACTTGTCATCATGAATTAAAGAAAGGGAAAGTTGTTGAACACTTCAACTCTCTATGGTCAGCTGGTCTACCACTTTCATGCGTCAGCTATATGAAGAGGTGGTTTCTTTTCACTATCATCAGTGCATAAATGGAAACCATCACCTTTCTATCTATGCACAACATGCAGAGTTGCAGTCATGAGTATACAAAAATATAAATTCGTGTTTGGGTATGAAATAAGTGTGGGTAAGAATGTACAGCAACTAAGATTTACTTTTGGTTACTGCAGGATTTTCTAAAAATCAACTAGCATGCTTACACAGTTCTGATGAACCCAAGTTTTTGTGCTTGCTCATATGTTTCAATGTTTGCTCTTTGTGTGCATTTATACATGTTCAGAAACACTTCAAACATGAATAGGCAATTATATATGAAAGTCCATTAATATATTTTTCCCAAAGATTTACTTCAGCATTGCTAGTTGAGACACATGGTCTACCACAATGGTAACTGCAGTGCTGAAGATAACGTATACATCAAGACATATAACTAGTTAGCAATAATTAATTAATTTTTGTTCTCTTAGACCACGAATTGGTTTGCCTAGAAAAGGGTTCGATGCACTCATATATATTTGGTTTCTCAAAATATGATGAAAAGATAGTTCAAACAAATGGATAATGTTCTTTCCTTTTCTTTGTTCTATTTATTTGGGAAAAAATAAATGCACAATTATCAGTTTGTAGTTGCATAGCTCAGGAATACATATATACAAAGGGGACACGTACTGCACTGAAGTTAAATCACACATTAATAACATACTCTCTTAGTCTCTGAATAAATCAACGACTAGAGTTGTCGTACATAAATCAACAAGTATATACATGACGAATGAATATTAACCCTAGCTTGCCAAGCCATCATATGTGGAGTCGTGGAGATCGATAGCCCAACCCAAATGACCGATTCTTGGACAGATCGATCGAGAAAAAAGATTCCTTCCTAAAGACTGACAAGAAGACACGCTTTGCTAAAAGAATCAGGACATGATAATGCAAGGTACAAAATTAGCATGTAGAGCTTCCATGTGTAGCCTTTTATTTTTGAAAACATTTCTTGCATTGGGTGGAAACCTCTCACTGACTCACTGTATGCAAGTATGCAACTGAATCAGTTTATAAACCGAAAGAAAAGACCCTGTCAGCAGGATTCTTTTTTTCAAATCCGTTAGGGAAAAGCTAATAAGAACGATCTGGGGGCAGTACTGTGATTGTCATTAATAAAATGGTTCTTGGACAACAAAAAATAAAAGGTAAAAGCCTAAAAACGTTCATTATATTCCTGCCAATTAAAACTATTCTATCAGGAAATTTCCTCGTTGCCAAAACAGGAGCAGTGCAGGCCGGCCAACCCCACCACCGGCCCATCTGCATATGCATGCATCTGAATCTGAAGTGACAAAGGAGCCATGGAGTCCTCATCAAGTCAGGCAAGCAAGCAAGCAAAGCAGTCCAATGCGGCATAGCAGCAGCTAGGGTTTTCTCGTGTGTCACTACCTTGCTACAAGCGATCGAGAAGGTATAGCGTTCGTCACCGCGTCTGCCTCCTCCCTCGTGGCTCCTGCTGCCGAGATCGGCAACGCGGAGGGGACCGGGCGGGGCCACGCCGTCAGAGGGTGGTTACCCAGTCCACATGCATCGACGACGACGTCGACTGATGAGAGCTCGACGACGTTGCTTTCCATGGCGCCTTTGCCTTTTGCCTTGTGAGGCCATGCAGATCGACGCTTGCCGCGCGCGAGTTCACACCCCTCACTGCACAAGATGCTGCAAGAGGCACACTGCATGATATGATGAATGTGCAGTGTGCAATTGCAGGTGTGCATCAGTGCACAGAGCGCTAGCTAGCTCCGATAATCCTATCATCCCATCATGCCGCGCGCCATGAGCGTCCAATTGGGCGGCTAAGCGTGCCTCTGAATAAATATAATTAGCCTGCTTCTATTGTGTGTGTTTTGCGTTCTGAAAGAGCTAGCTAGCATGTGATGCGTGCGGTGCGTCACAGGCCGGGCTGGATCATCGTGCATCTCTGTGCAGTGTATGCAGACTCTCAAGACATATATACAATCTGCATCAGTCTGCAGACTCTCAAGACATATATACCCATGCATGCCTGCTGCTGGACTGGTCATGCTCATCATGCATCTTGGTATATTCCTTTACGCGCTTTGACTCGCTGAGTGTATATAGCTCAAAATAAAAGTCCCGGGTAAGAACACACATGCATATATCATTGCAGACTGCACGTACTAATTAAATACTAAATGATGATTCATGGAAAAGATTAGTTGGTATAAACAGTTTACATGATCGAACTGACTAGTATCTCTATAAAAGCAAAGTTTTCCTTAAGAAAACAAAGTCGATAAGCCTTTTTTTTTTGCTTTAGCTCGAAGTTCCATGACCAACTCCATCGGTGGAGCTAGAGCCGTTTTGGTAAAATATCTGACAAAACAGCTTCAAATGTCTTTAAAACATGTTGTCACCGAACTTCATGCAGGACCCACTAGGAAGCCAGGTGAGGCCATTATTTTGAGCTCTACCGTCCACGTATCATTTGTGGGCTGAGAACACGATTTAAGAGAGGCTCCTTTGACGAAGCCACTTGGTTTTATCCCGTTTTGAAGTCATGTCAAATGGAGCCTTAACCATCCTAGCTAAACTTATCTCTGAGTCAAAACGCTCCCCTTTAACTCAAAACCCATAAATCCTACATCAAACAGGACAAAATCACCACTTGAAATAGTTAAAAGTGATTAATTCAGGTTGCCCATTTTAAGTTCCAAAACAGTTCTGGAAAACACTAGATAACATTGTTTAAACAATACGGAAAAAAATCTTAAGACTCCAAAACAGTCCAAGAAAAATCATAGAGACATATTAGTACAAGATACACATAAATAGAATATTTGTAACATGAAATTATATTTAAAAGCATCTAAAAATTAGATTGTGCTCTAAAAACCAAAAACAAAATTAAAAAATAGAAAATTAACAAAACATTCTAATCAATATATAAACATATTTGAATTTTTTCACAAAATATGAGATGCAACTAAAATTATTGTATGTTGCATATCATGTTTTTTTTGTGAAAAGTTTTCAAAATGTGTTTAGACACCGGTTAGATTTTTTTTTTGAAGATTTTTCCCATTTCCCTAGACCTCAATCCAATTTTTAAAAGCTTCCAAAGATACAGTTTCATGAGCTCTAAAGGTTTTATTTGGGTGTAACTTGTCCTCATATATCTCTAGGATTTTTTCTTAGAATGTTTTTTGTGGCTTCAAGATATTTTTTGTGGTTTAAAAATCTTAACTAGTATTTACGAGAGTTTTTTGAAACAAAAAAGATGACGTGGCTAAAAATCACACTAAAACCACTTTTAACTGATGTAGGGTGTAATTTTTCTAGTTTTTGAGTTGAGAGGGATTTTCAGGATTCAGTGACAAGTTAGGGGATCAAATGGACTCAACTGATGTAGGGGTGGTGGGATTTATCACTTTCAATGGACAAGATTATGTTGAAATGAAAAAAATCATAAAATACATATTGACTTTTCATATCTTAAATAAAACCGGTCCATCGATTTCCTAATCTACATGCATGAAAAGCTCACAAGAAGCCTAACAAACACCATTCTGATTTTCTCTTCAAGAGAAGTTGGTCGATGGCCACAAGCAGAAACAAATATGGCCACAACATGGACAATAGTTGTATGGATAACATGGCTGAGTTAGGATCCATATTAGTGTCCATGAGGTTTCACAGTTTGGTTTGGTGAAGGTTTGAGGAACCAATGGGTGTCCAACCAATGATTGCTTGAGGGAAAGCTATAGAAAGCATGAATCAGATGATAGCACAACAATGTAACTATGGATATATGTTAGAAAAGCCCCAAGCTTATTCTATTAAATTTATGAGAGGGTCAAGAAATTGAACAATATATGTGAGATTTGGATGATATTGGTTTTATAGGAACCAAACTTACCAAAAAGAAACCGAAGGTTACCATTTTTCATGAAAACGCAAGAGGGTTGCTCTTCATTATATTAAGAAGAAAAAAACAGAAGGCTACTTTATTTGGCTTCTACACAAAGTGTAGTCCATATTGGAGTGGTAAAATAAAAGGAGGGCAAGAGTGTGATATAACAATAGCTTTAAGCTAATGAATTGGTTGAAGATAGTTAGATGAGATTTATGGTAATAAAATTTTAGGCAATAGCTAGCGGGTTTCCCCGAAAAAGTTATTTTCTTGGAGCAAGTCTTGGCAGACGGTGGCTGTTTTTGGTGCGCCCCTAGATAACACAATAGCCTTTTGCTTTCTTTTTTCTTGTTTTCTTTACTTTTACTAGAGCAAGACTAATAATACAGGTGGTTCTTAGCTGTAAAGATTCTTACAGCTTGCCTCTCAGCCCACCCAGTAGTTAGCTATTTACCATTAATATATGACTCACTTGTCACTCTCACATAGTTTTTCGGTTCTTGTGTTGGAGTCGGCTGTAACCTTACAACCGTTTCTCCGTTGTCTCCTCTCATCTCTTCTCCACCTTAGCATTCAGGTTGCTTACAGCCAAAGTATATTCAGCAAGTCTTGCTGATTTTTAAAAAAAAAAATATTGTGAGCGCCACTAAGAGAATACATTTAGAATGAAACAAATAATTAACAAACTATATTCAAAATTATTTTCATCTCCACATGGTACAATAAAAAAGAGCTAGCTATTATACGCTTTTTGTGCGAGCCATCTTACTCGTTTATATTATTTACTTGATAACCACATTCCTAAATACATATGAAAAGCCTAAATATAATAACTACATATATTGAATATCCAAGAAAAGCATATAAACCGGTAAAAAATGGCATGGTGAGCTGGCCTCCCAGTAAAATGATCAAGTGTTACTGCTGACGAGAAGTAACAGTGGCCGGTTAGGCAGGCACAGGCACGCCGGCCACACCAGCAGTACTCCAGCACTTTGCCACTTACTCTCCTTCTATATATGTCTCTGCTTCTGCCCCTCCTGACTTTGCCTTTCAAGCAAGCGCCTCACAAGGTATGCACACACACATAGCTTTGCCCTCTCTCTCTCTCTCTCTCTCTCTCTAGCTACCTCCATCTACTTCTCTCCTCTGTGATTATTTCAAGAAAAAGGGTATCCTTTTCTAGTTCTTCATCCTGTGCAATGCAATTAGATAAATTTTCTACTTCTGATTGTGCCCTTTTATTAGGTTTTCTTTATGTGACTGCTAGTGCTAGGTTCATTTTGAGCTCATCATGCATATGCCTCATGCTACTAATCATATATTCTAATCAAGATTCAAATTGTCCATCAACTAGCGTGTTAACCCTTTGTAATTTGTTTGCTTGATTCCTCGATCATGCATGTAGGAAAAGCGAGCTTGCAGCCTGATCTCCTAGCAGCTAGCTGGCTATAGCGAGAGATCGGCGCGTTGCTTGGATCGACCGGCCGGTCGTCGCCATGGGACGCGGGAAGATCGAGATCAAGCGGATCGAGAACTCGACGAACCGACAGGTCACCTTCTCCAAGCGCCGGGGCGGCCTGCTCAAGAAGGCCAACGAGCTCGCCGTGCTGTGCGACGCGCGCGTCGGCGTCGTCATCTTCTCCAGCACCGGCAAGATGTTCGAGTACTGCAGCCCTGCCTGCAGGTTAGTTATGAGCTGATGACTGATCTTGCTTCCTGTTCTTCTCCCATGGACAGCCCCCATCAGATCTCATCAGTGTTGTTGCTCATGCATGCATGATGCTTGATCTTCATCATGATGAACTGCCGATCGATCGGTTTCTTGTTTCTCCAACAGATGCTTCTTTTCCAGGCTTTTCTACCTTGTTTTAGGGCTTTGCACAAACAATCAGTTACTGACCTTTTAGATTTCCCTTGTTTTTTTCCCTGGCACAAGAATTCCCTGTTGTTTCACTTGTAGTGCGCAAAATTATCTCGTGCATGATTTCCCCTTCTTTCCTTTGGATTGCCTTTGCCTCTTTAATATAACATATATATATATATATATATATATATATATATATATATAATTGCTCTGTATATGTACAAAATCTATATATCTCCCTGAAGTTCTTTGCTGAATTGCAAAAAATTCATGGTCAAAATAGGCATAGGTATAATTATATTAGTACTGATGCATCATCTATCCCCTTTCCATCGAAATTTCTTGAGAATTACTTGCGCACTTGTTTCCACTCAACGAATTGTGTGGAGTTATCCTTCTTTTAACTGAGAATCATTTGGTGGTATGTCACAACTCACAAGATCTGCATATGCATGATCCTATGTCCTTAAGTAGCAATCTAGGAAAATATACTAGTTACCTTTTTGTGTTCTCGGCATGGGCTCGTGAGTCGTCGTGATACATGAGTGAAGTGGTTTATGAACATGTTGAAGTTGTTTTTCAGCATTACTTTTCAGCGAAATAATAGTGTTTTTCTCACAATAAATCAGCAGCCGTCAAATTTTAGCGAAACAAAGAGGGCCGTTATTGCAATCATATCAGCACTGAGCCACTGTCATATAAGTATTAATTAGATCATACGAAGTAATGTGCTATCTAATTTCTTGGCTTGTGAACTAAAGTATATATCCTATGAAATCAGCCATGCAAATCCTGAAATCCCAGATTCATATATATTGATGCTAGCCGTTAAAATCACAACAAAGGAAAACCAAATTCCTCAATCGAGTAATTTCTTTGTATATATCTTATAGAGATTCATTAATTATATTACTAGAAGACACAAATGCTTAGCGATGATAAGAGTTGAATTATTAATTCTCACTATGACGACATGGATATGTGTGTTTGTTTTGATGTTTGGCAAATCCAGCCTGAGGGAGCTTATTGAGCAGTATCAGCATTCTACCAACAGCCACTTTGTGGAGATAAACCATGATCAGGTGCATGCAAATTAAATGCTAGCTTGAACACAAATGAATCAATTATATGGAGTAATTTAACTGCAGTTTGCCAGTTTGTACATATAAATATATATGCATGCTAACTGTGAGTCAAGTTTGTGCAGCAAATATTACTGGAGATGACACGGATGAAGAACGAGATGGACAAGCTGGAGACTGGCATCAGGAGGTACACCGGCGACGACCTCTCCTCCCTCACCCTCGACGACGTCAGCGACCTCGAGCAGCAGCTCGAGTACTCCGTCTCCAAAGTCCGTGCAAGAAAGGTACATATATTGATTGCTAGCTAGTCCAACTCTTTCAGATACGTTTTGCTGGATCAGTAAGTAGAACAACAACTAATGTCTGAATCCTACACTCTTTAATTATTTTGCAGCATCAGCTCCTGAACCAACAGCTTGACAACCTGCGTCGCAAGGTATGTATGTAACTGACAATCCATTGATCCAATAGACGATGTATATATGCGTGCATGATCGTGTAGTTCTGAATGCCATTATTGATCAACAACTGACAGGAACAAATCTTGGAAGACCAGAACACCTTCCTGTACCGCATGGTACGGTAACCAAGAAAATGTTTTCTTCTAGTTGTTGTTCTCTGTACATACATGCATGAATGATCGACATGCACGCTTTGTTGTTGATTCTTGATCAGATCAACGAGAACCAGCAGGCCGCATTGACCGGCGACGTGAAGCTGGGGGAGATGACGGCGCCGCTGGCGATGCTGCCACCGCCGGCGTTCCCGCACTCCACCTACTACGGCGGGGAGTCGTCGTCGAGCACGGCCACGGCGCTGCAGCTGATGTCGTCGGCGCCGATGCTGCACGCCGACCTCGGGTTCCGGCTACAGCCGACGCAGCCCAACCTGCAGGACCCGGCGGCCTCGTCGTGCGGCGGCCTCCATGGCCACGGCCTGCAGCTGTGGTAAGCTAGCCCAGCCAGACATCATGTACGTGCACACATCTGATCTCACTCATCAGGTGTGTACAACTATATATATGAGAATGTATTGTTCTACGCCTGTCAAAAAGTTTTGGTGCTGTCTAGTAGCTTGATCCTATAAATCGCTGACAAACCTTTTCTTTTATTTGCTGCAGATGAACTCTCTGATCGATCTGATCCACTGGGAGGACTGTGTCACACTGTCGAAGAGGATGGGAGTTGTTTGAAGGTCTCAAAGCTCATCATCATGCATAGTTGCATATGTTAGTTTGTCATCTGATTAGTTTTATATATGCATGCAATCTCTGGATAATAATTCAATTACTATGTATCTAATTAAGATAGGTTCATACACTCCCTGTGGGTCTGTGCAATGCAATGCAATGGCGGTAACAATAGTTAAGATCTAATCCAGTTTTAAACCAAATCATGGAGTTCGAGTTAATAATAAGCTTAATCTATCGGTCGGATGTCTAATATATGTGCTGACGATGAGCTATTGATGATCTATCATGCATGCGTGTGCAATATCGCGTAATATTGAAGAAATATATGGCAAATTAGCATGTCGATCGGCTGAACTTTATTTCAGGCGAAACTAACATTTACAAAGAGGGATAAAACCTCAAGGCATCAAGTAAAGAGAGATTAGGCGAGAGCAGAAAAACAAAAGAGCACAACTTCCTCATGCATGCTATATATAGAAGCGAGGATGTTGACGCCGGCCCATCTTCCTCACGCATGCTATAAAAAACGAATTAATTGAGGCTCTTGGGTCTTGACTCCAGCATTCTTCCCCCATACTAGCTAGATTATATACTATTAAACTACAATTAATCTAGAATTCGATGCTGAATTTTACGTTGATGCATTGGAACATCAGATCAGATTATAGCCAGTTACGTACTGTTGGAGATCAGATTAAACCAATATAGTATTTTCGGATTTTATACACTTTTCCTATAGTTCAGGTGCCTGAAATTTAAGATGATTTCAGACAACATTAATATACCATCAACTAGTATAAGTTAGTTGTTATTTTTGTTATTTGTCTTTGTGTCATAACATATTAATTTATTGTCGTTGTCCTCCTATAGAAATAATTGTAATTGTTAAATTATCTTTGTGCTAACATATATAAATTTTTGTCAGATTTATAGTTTTGTCTAACATGTTTTTTATTTTTAAAATAAAAAATTACAGACTGTCATAAATTGCAACGAACTAAAACTGCAATTTTAGTATAAAATATATACAATAACTGTCGCCTGAAAGAAATCTAAAATTTATGCACATGAAATTTAGTAAATCCCTATTTAATGTATAGGGAGAAAATCCTCTACTTTCACATCAACTAAACATTGCAGATTTCACTTTTACTAATGCACTTAAAATATTGAAGTCTATTAAAAAACATGGGCACATGGGTTTCCTCCATTCTAAATTATAATATATTTTGACTTTTCTAGATATATTTCTTTTGCTATGTATTTAGACATACTATATTTAAATCAGTAGCAAAAGAAATGAATGTAAAAAAACCCAAAATATATTATAATTTAAAATAGAGCGAGCAGAATTTCTGCATGATAAATAAATAGACCTAAGGGTCAGCCCATGCCCGCATCGTGTATCCCCAACTGATCAAAATATTGTGCCTGATAGGCTTAGTAAAATGTTACAATTAATGTTTTACAGAGACAATGAGCCCCTGAATTAGCCTACAAATCAATGTGCTTCGATCTTCTTGGAAGCCTGTAGCGCCATTGCTCGGCAGCAGTTTTGCAGAGCCAGGATGTGTTGTACCGTAGTAGCTTCGTTCCTGAATACTGTTGCGTTTCGGGCCTTCCAGATTTGCCAACAGACGAGAGCCAGTGTATTATATTCTAACAGCTAAATATCCTAACACCGATTATTTGAAACCAGCAAGCTTCCTAGCAAAAGACAGAGAGACAGCAAGCTAAGCTATGCACGTAAGGCCTCTTTGGATGATGAATTGTCCAGCAGTGCCTGATTAGGCAATCAATCTTGGGCTCCTGGTCCAGCAGCCTTTCAGCACCTTGTTTCAAACAGGCCCGTAAAGCCAGAATGAAACAGAAATCAAACAGGCCAGAGACCGTGGGTTACTTTACGTACAAGCCCTCGAGCTTTTTGTGAATTACTCATTCCCTTTCCCATCCACCGACTTAGCGGGCCAAAAACCAAGGCTCCCGACCTCCTCGCCCCCATCTTTTCTTCTGACCGGGGACGGCGGCCGAGGCCGAGGCCACCGACGGCGACGATGGGCGGCGGCGAGGGCAAGTCCAGGAAGCGCCGCTCTTCTCCCTCCTCAGGTACCCAGACACTCAGGGATTACTTTCCTATCCCCTCTAGTGGTTGAGCCCATCGGTTCGTTTTTGCTGCGGAGCGTTGATTTGTTTTCTTCCTTGGTTCATCAGGGAGGAAGAGGGGAGGGAGCGGAGGAGGCGGGACAAGAAGGAGAGCAGGAGGAAGGGCCGTGACGACAGGGAGGATGACGACGACATGCACAAGAAGAGGAAGAAGGGGAAACACAGCGACAGGGACAAAGGCAAAGGTTGCGGCCCCAAAATCGTTACAGCTTCAGTTCTCATTTTGTGAAACATTATACGCTTAGTTTTGCTGATCTAAGTGATTTTGAGCCGCAGTATGTTAATTGAATTTCTGCTAGCTCCATGTGCACTAGGTTATGTGAAATAAAAGTTTTGCTAGGCTATGATTTTGATGTATGTTTCTGTGTTGATGACAGAGAGAGATTCAAAGGATAAGGAGAAGGAGAAGAGCAAGAGAAAAGACAAGGACGCTGTAAGTTCTGTAAGGAGTAACGCTATACTCCAGTTTCGTTAGGCACTGCCAATTAAATAGTTTACAGTGGCGTATTCAACTCTTCTTGAATTGCCGAGACTTGCTAGCTCTTTAGGGCTACGTTTTTCTTCTTAGATAAATTGCTGCAGAAGATTGAGCTTGTTATGGGTTGATAATAGAATAGTGCTCGAGAAGTCGAGATAGAACCAAATTTAGGAGCATTGGCCTGCCTTGCAGGTCAAAGTGTATAACCGGACTTGACACTTACTTCTAATTTTGGGTCATCTTGAAAGAATGAATCACGTATAACACATTGCAAGTTTCTTGAGTTCTCATAGCCATAGTGTGGTCCTTTGTTATGTTGCTCTCAATGGGAACTTGCTGGAATCTATTTCTCATCTGTTGGCTGAATAAGAGATCAAAACATGCCAGAATTTGTTCTCTTATGAATGCTGAATCGAAGACATGATTTCATGTTACCATTCAACTTTTTCTGCTATATAGCCTATAATGAATGAAATATTAGTATGCAAATCCCTGGAAACACATCAGTAGTAATGGTGTGCACACCTAGCCTAATGGTAGTTGCATGACATAGATCGTTTTTTGATCATCAAATTTCTAGAAAAGCAGCGATGTGATATTTTTTACAATAAAATAAAAGTAGCAAGTTGTTAAGAAAGAAGATCAGAAATAGCGATTCGACGTTATCTGACTGGACCAATAGGTTCTGTATATCGTAGCAAAAGACAGGAGTGACTGACATTCACTGAACTCTTGTCTTCCTTTCCTCGTTGCCAAGCCTTGAATTATCCCTGTTTCTCATTTTTTTCTACTTGATGAAACAGGCCTTCAAAGAAATATCCAAGGATGACTATTTTGCAAAGAACAATGAGTTTGCTACCTGGTTAAAGCAAGAAAAAGGCAAATATTTCTCAGATTTGTCTTCAGAGTCTGCTCGTGATCTGTTCCTAAAGTTTGTGAAACAATGGAACAAAGGAAAGCTACCATCACAATACTATGAGGGAATTACAAGTGGCCCACGCTCGGCGCACAATTGGAACATCAAAGCATGATACTCTACATTTTCTGCTCTCATCGGGTCCTTTAGCTTGAGATGTTTTGTGCTTGCCTGGCGAGATTTCTTGTAGTTGCATCTGGCAACTGCTTTTAATATTCTAGGCTATTGTATTTAAGCTGATGTGCATAATGTCTGTCTAAAGCAGGCGGGTAGATCGTGGGTCTCTCTAGTATCCAGTGTTTAACATTAATGTTAGTTTTTCATTGATCACTACTGTTAGATCCTGACAATGAGCAAACATACTTTTTTGTGGGAAAAAAACGTGCTCTGATGTTAAGTGCCAACATATATTGACTTCCTTGCAATGCTCAGATTCCTAATAATGTTTTCTACAGCAACCTTACCTGCGGTAGACCCTCCTGCCCTCAGTTTTTTTTTCTTTATTTATTATGAGAATGTCTTGCAAAGTTCTCTGATTGTATCTTATGATATTGTACAAATTGTAGTAAATCTTTCAAAGCTCCTGATATTGTCACCTAACCCATCAACTTAAGGAGTTAAGTTGCAGTGTTGCAAATGCCATCACTTCGCTTTGTTTTCTGCTTGTTCCAGAACTATTCTTTATTATCTAAAAGGTTGAGTTAAGATACCAAGTTAGGGAAGAATGCTGAACTATCAACAATAAGGTTATATGAATTGTCGCATACAAAACGTTGTGCCCATTTCAGTCAATGTATAATTTAAGTATTCTTTTGATCTTTGAGTTCTGATTTGAAAGAGTTTGATATTTCTTACAATTTCGTTGGAATCAGAATATCAGATGGTGAGACCTCTCTCTTTAAACGCATGAGTCCCATGTTGGTTCACTATGCACAGTTACTCTCTATTTAAACACATGAGTCCCATGTTGGTTCACTATGCACAGTAATAACGCTGAACATTCTGAATCGTTTAAAGAAGGACCAACAAATGTGCATACCAAGGAATCAAAACGGGAGATTTAAAAAAGAAAATCACGAGCATTACAACTACAAAGAGATAATCAGACTTGACCACGTCATTGAGAAGCTCGGATTTCCCAAGCCCTTGTTGAAAAGGCAAAACCTACAACTAATTTATTCCAAGCGATGAACCTTTCCAATTTGTCACAGCAGGTCTCCAGACCAAAAACAATGATAAAGCTTGAAATACAGGTCCTTGGTGTTCAGAAGACACTCTGATTTCTTCAATGGTTGTCTTCTTCTTCGCAGAATTTCGAGTACTTCTCATCATCCATGAGCGAACTGAGCTCACCTGAATCGCTGAGCTTGACCTTGATAATCCATCCCTTCTCATATGGGCTTGCATTCACCTAACCAGAAATGATAATCATTGACTAATCTACCCATGGAAGTTTGGTTTCAGATGAGTTCTGGCTAATATGAGTTGCAACACTTACCAATCCAGGTTCCTCGCTTAGTTTCTCATTCACTTCAATGACCTCTCCAGATACTGGTGAGTTGATATCACTGGTTGCCTTCACACTCTCAACAGCACCAAAGTTCTTTCCCTGGGATACACTGATGCCAACTTCTGGCAACTCCACAAAGACAACATCACCCAAATGATCCTGGAAACCAAAAGAAATAAACAAATTTTAAGCAATGCACACCCTGATGCTGTATACTGATCATGATATAATATATTAGAATTTGATGTTTTGGGAACAGATTGCATGCATTATGTATATCAGTATAGATAAGATCTAGAACACCAGATAACATAGCATATGGAGGGCCTAACACCTAGAATTGCCTCACAATCCAGATTCACAGTGAAAGAAATATGTGAATGCATCAACCTGGGCATGGTCAGTAATCCCACGGTTGCTGAATCCCCCTCAACTTTCACCCATTCATGGGTGTCAGCATACTTCAGATCCTTGAGCACTGAAAAGGGGGTAACGTGAGAAAAGTTTAGAGCATCAGAAGTTGTCTGCATTAGTGGCATTGTGGGGGCAACAATGCACACAAAAAGACCAACCCCAACCAGTGACTTCTTGATACTATCATTTAGTCTATTTGATACAAAAACAAATATATATCTCTTACAATGAACCCGTCAATTTTGCTTAACCTAGCATTTACAGTTACAGAACAAACCCACAATAGAAATCTGTGTTCCTGAGACCATTTCTTCTGCATCCTTACTAAAGCACAATTTTACCAAAGGCTATCTATTCATATAAAAAATATTAATTTCAGGTTGTAATACATTGCCTTCCTCATCCACACCAAACACTAAGAAATCTGAGAAATTAGGGGTGTTTGGTTCCCACCCCTAAACTTTAGCCACTAAAGTTTAGTCACTTTTAGTCCCTAAAGTTCCAAACACCCCCACTTTTTGTCACTTTTAACACTATCACTAAAGTCACCTCCACTAAACTTTAGTGGCTAAACTTTAGGGGTGGGAACCAAACACCACCTTAATCTCCAAAACACATAGCATTCACCATGAATGAATGAAACCATCCCAAGGATTCATATTCAGAAAAGAATAAACCTTTCACCACAAGAACCAAAACAGCGGTAAATAAGAGCGGCGGCGGCGGCGGCGGCCCGCTAAACCCCGACGTAAACCCACTCCCTGAAAGTATCCGCCGCGAACTATGGCGCAATCAGGAATAGTTCCACAAGTCGGATCTATACGCGCGCGAGACAACAAGATGGTGCCGAACCAACCGCAAGGAGCCGTGATCCGACGAACCAGAGCACCGGAAACAGAGGATGGAAGGAAGGATACGTACCGGTGGAGGAGAAGGCCCTGGGGAAGGTGGAGATCCTGAGGTAGGCGGCGGGCGGGACGCCCACAGAAGCCGGGATGAGGCGGCCATGGCCATGATTCGGGAGAAGGCGGCGGACGAGGAGAGGAGAGGGGATTGATTGCTCGGCGCCGCTCTCCCTCGCCGAGTTTGTTCCGTTCGGCGGTGAGCTGGTGTTGCCTCGTTTCGCGTTTTTTTTCTTCGGATTTGCAAAAATATAATGGAAAAAATGGAGAAGGTTGGTGGTGCGCCTCCAAATTGCGAAAACTAGTAGAATGGGCCCTCGTGGGCTTTTCAGTGTCTGCACTTTATAGTTTGCAATTTGACCCTTGAGTTCTGGTGATATATGCAAAATGCAGGCTTGCCTGCCCTTTGGTTTCAGCAAGGATAGAAAGGTTCAGACCTTTTCAGTAATCTGATGAAGCACCCCTCTTATTTTTATTCCTGCAAATTTGTGATGAAGGGTTGCATCATCATCTTGGCATCGAATTCCGTATCCAATGGAGACCATTTGGCGCTGGTTTGAGGCTCTAAATAATCACCAAATTGAACTGAATTTTTTTCTCCAGAAGGACCACCAAACGCTGCGTTTTGAGGTTGGCCGAGGGCGTCACCAACCAACAAACCCGCAAAAAGATTCAACAACTACAACAGTAGCTTAGTCGGCATCGCCGAATCACGGGCCGGAATCGGGCATCATATGCATATCGGCGTGCGTAAACAATCCACCGAGGACACCGGTGCTCTCTGACACTGATCAGACTTCTGAACAGCGGTTGGTGGCTGATGCAGACTGCAAAACAACAACAACAGCTGCAGCAGACTGCAGTTGGTAAGGGACTAAGGGGATCTATTGCATTAATAGCTTATAACAATGGTTGACGAATGTACTTAAGACCCAGCAATGGTATTGTTGTGGCGTCAATGCATTTCTGTTTTACCCAAATCCTCCTAGTTACAGATTTTAATAGCCCACTTAAACTACAGGTCTTGGCCTGATTTTGCGTGGCTACAACGTGCCGTGGATATCCTTTGGTCTAAAAAAAAACAACGTGCCGTGGAAGCTGAGCTTTGTATGTTGTTTCATTTTTAAGAAGATTGGTTCTGTACTACTTACATTTTTCTAAAAAAACAGTATGCAGGTTTTACTATAATTTTTTACCGTGCTGAAACATGTATTTATTTCAGTATGAGAACAGAAGAAAACTTTACCAATAATACAGCTCTACAAGACATTGGTAAGCCTAACAAGCGCGCACACGCCAAGTACATAAGTACTGAAGCTTATATTACATGAAAAGCTCGCTACCTAGGCGATTCGTCTATTTCAATTCACATTCAAAATCATTAAACATCGGTGCTCCCAGAATTTTTAGAACATGCATCACTTCCTCCTGCAAAGTAGTGCTCAAATACTCTCTCCTCTTCAAGCTTCACTCAGCCCAGGGGCGGAATTTGCAGCCCAGGCCATAGTCGTTGGGCCACCAACACTAAATATCATATGTATTTTTTCAGCCCAATATCAAAGGCCCAAGAGCAAAGCTATGACAGGCAGGCCTCATCTGTCATCTCTCCTAGACTCTGGTCACCTGTCCATCTCCCTCCGTCCCTCACATCGCACGCACGAGAGGCGACAGACTGAGGTCTGAGCACGAGCACGGGGGACCGAGGGGCTCCCGGACTCTCGGCGCCCCGCTCCCGCTCGTGACGCGCAGGCAGCACCGAAGCAGGGCACCGCGCCGCCCCTACCCTCGAGGCTCGAGCTCCAGGAGTGGCCACTGCCCACTGCCTGCGCCCGACGGCTCCTGCCCTCTTGTTTCAGTTATATTGATTTGAAATTAGAAATAGCAATGCATGATGGATTTTATTTACAGATTCTCTACGGTTAGTATGCTATATTTATATTACAATTGAATGTTCAGTAGTTAATCTTTTTTTATGACCTTTTCATTTGTATTTTGATCTTATGCATGTCATATGACTAAAAAAAACAAGTGATCAAATTTAGGGTTAAAAAAGTCAAACGAACTATAATTTAGAACGGATTAAATAACTTTTAGATCTATTAAAATGTATAACTCTAATTTTTGCAAGCACCATAACATTTGCTTAAAATAAAAGTAGCGAGTTGCTAAGAAAGAAGAACAGAAATGGTGATTTGACTTTATTTGACTGGACCAGTAGGTTACTTATATCGTTGCAAAAGACAGGAGTGACTGACATTCACTGAATTCTTGTCTTCCTTTCTTCGTCGCCAAGCCTTGAATTATCCCTGTCTATCATTTTTTTCCACTTGCTGAAACAGGCCTTCAAAGAAATATCCAAGGATGACTATTTTGCAAAGAACAATGAGTTTGCTACCTGATTACAGCAAGGAAAAAAAAAACAAATATTTCTCAGATTTGTCTTCAGAGTCTGCTCGTGATCTGTTCCTAAAGTTTCTGAAACAATGGAACAAAGGAAAGCTGCCATCACAATACTATGGGGGGATTATGAGTGGCCCACTTTCGGCGCACAATTGGAACATTTTCTGCTTCATCGGGTCCTTTAGCTTGAGATGTTTTGTGCTTGCCTGGCGAGATTTTCTTGTAGTTGCATCTGACAACTGCTTTTAATATTCTAGGCTATTGTATTTAAGCTCATGTACATAATGTCTGTCCAAAGCAGGCGGGTAGATCGTGCGTCTCTCTAGTATCCAATCCAGTGTTTAACATTAATGCTAGATCACTACTGTTAGATCCTGACAATGAGCAAACGTACTTTTTGTGGGGTAAAAAATGTGTTCTGATGTTAAGTGCCAACATATGTTTACTTCCTTGCTAATGTTTTCGACAGCTACCTTCCTGCCCTATTTTATTTCTTTTTTTATTATGGGAATGTGATACAAAGTTCTCTGATTGTATCTTAATTCACCAGACAAATTGTAGAAAATCTTTGACAGCTCCTGATATTGTCACCTAACCTATCAGCTTAAGGTGCAGTGTTCAAAATGACATTACTTCGCTTTGTTATTTGAAAGGTTGTGTTAAGATACCAAGTTAGGGGCTTACAAATGCTGAACTATCGACAATAAGGTTATATTAATTGTCGCATACAAAACTTTGTGCGCATTTATCAGTCAATGTTTAATTTAAATACTCTTTTGATCTTCGAATACTGATTTGGAAGAGTAAATACAGAATATCAGATGGTGCAGTCTCTGTTTAAACGCATATGAATCCCCTGTTTCGAAATATTTAAAAAGGAAATCACGAGCATTACAACTACAAAGAGATAATCAAACTTGACCACGTCATTCACAAGCTCGGATTTCCCAAGCCCTTGTAGAAAAGGCAAATTTTAAAAACTAATTTATTCCATGCGATGACCTTTCCAATTTGTCACAACAGGACCAAAAGCAGTGATAATGCTTGAAACACAGGTCCTTGGTGTTGAGAAGACACTCTGATTTCTTCAATCCTTGTCTTGTTCTTCGCAGAATTTCGAGTACTTCACATCATCCATGAGCGAATTGAGCTCACCTGAATTGCTGAGCTTGACCTTGATCATCCATCCCTCCTCATATGGGCTTCCATTCACCTAACCAGAAATAATGATAATCATTGACTAATCTACCCATGAAAGTTTGTTTTCAGATGAGTTCTGGCTAATATGAGTTGCGACACTTACCAATCCAGGTTCCTCGCTTAGTTTCTCATTCACTTCAACACTCTTTCCGGATACTGGGAAGTGTAAATCACTGGCTGCATTCGCACTCTCAATAGCACCAAAGATATTTCCCTTGGATACACTCAAGCCAACTTGTGGCAATTCCACCAAGGTAATATCACCCAAATGATTCTTGAAGCCAAAAGAAATAAACAAACTTTAAGCAATTCAAACCATGATACCGTATACTGAACATGATAAAATATATTAGCACTTGGTGTTTTGGCAACAGATTGCATGCATTATGTATACCAGATTACCAGTGTAGGTGTAGATAAGAACTACAGCACCGGATAACATAGCATATGGAGAGGGCCTAACAACTACAATTGCCTCACAATCCAGATTTACAGTGAAAGAAATATGTGAATGTATCAACCTGGGCATAGTCAGTAATCCCCACGGTTGCTGAATCCCCCTCAACTTTCACCCATCCATGGGTGTCAGTATACTTCCGATCCTTCAGCACTAAAAAGGAGGTAACGTGAGAAAAATTTAGAGCGTCAGAAGTTTTCTGCATTAGTGGGCATTGTGGGGGCAACAATGCACATAAAAAGACCAAACCCAACCAATGACCAACGACTTCTTGAATCTATCATTTAGTCTATTTGATACAAAAATAAATAAATATCTCTTACAATGAAACCGTCAATTTTTCTCAGCCACCTTATTACAACAACCCACAATAAGAGCATGTTTGACAGAGCTGAGGCCGTTTTGGAGAAGTCACAATTTGTGGCTCTTTTAAAACGGTTTTGGCTCCTCTGTTTTTTTACTAAAAAAACGGCTCCTTCAAAGCCGGAGCCAAGGAGGAGCCCGACCAAACATGCCCTAAAAATATGTGTTCCTGCAACCATTTCTCAGCCACCTATTCATATAAAAAATATTATTTTCCGGCTGTAAAACATTGCCTTCATCATCCGGCCATATCTAACACTAAAAAAATCTGAGAAATTAATCTTACAAATATATTAGAATAAAATAAGAAAAAATATATTAGCATATAAAGAGCTCCAAGAGTACGTTCTCTGTTTAGCTTCCTAATAGTAATTGATTTTTTTAGGAAAATAAGAAAAAATACCTTAACAACAGTTCCTAATATATACTCCTAATTTCTAGGGACCTGGGAAATCGGTCGTTGTGTGTAACTTTGCACGCAGCTCGGATACGGCCTCCCGCATGGCATCTCCTTGCCGCGCCTTTCTTTTCCCGCGACGACCATGCGCTCCCTTGCCGGACGAGCTTTCACGCGACGGCCACGCTCGCTCGCGCCAGCCACAGTCGCTCGCCTCGACGCGCTCCACCTCGTCCGCGCTCGCTCGTAGCTCGAGAGCGACGACCTCCCGTGTGCACTCGGCCGCACCGTCGCGCTCCTTTGCATTGCTAGACGTGCTCGCCCGCGACGGCCATGCTCGCTCGCAATGGCCGCGCTGCGCGCCCGCCGCAGTTGCTCGCGGTGGCCACGCTCGCCGCCCCAACGCGCTCTCTACCCTGTCTGCGCTCGCCCGTAGCACTAGAACGGCCTCCTGTCTAGTGTAGCGTTTCGTTTTCGAAAGATTTGTGTTAGAAAATACGAATAAACTATGTAATTAGTTATGTTTTTTTATTTATATTTAATATTTTATGGATACATGCATTTAAAAATTTGATGTGACGGAAAATTTGGTAAAATTTTAGAATTTTGAAGGACCGGAAACACCTCTGCTTAGAAAAACAATAAGCCTTTCACCGCAAGAACCAAAGCAGCCGGTGTAGCTGCTGTTGCCTGGGAGGAGAGCCCGTAGTTATTGCCCCCGAGGATTAGGCACGTCGCTGAACCTTGTTAAAAAACATCGTGTCTTAGTGTCGTTCTCGTTTGCGTATCGTCTTCTATGGTGGCAATGCTTCCGTGTTCGTCGGTTAGTAGATCTGTTTGGGTCTGGAATTAACCGAGCACTCTAACAAGTGGTATCTAGAGCCAGATTAATAGAAGAAGATCGTGAGAGGTGCGATGGATATGTTCTACACCGCGCAAGGCTCGCACGGGTGTGTCCGGAGAAGGACATGGCGCAAGGTGGAGCATGACAGCGATCGACGACTCGATCGGTGGAGTTGGAAACTTCGAGCGGGTGGCTCGAACCGTCCAATGGGCTGCAATCAACAGGGATCCGTCCAGACGTGGAGATCGGGTTGATAGCGGCTGGTGGCTGTTGTTCGATAGGGGTTGGTCAGACGTGACAACCAGGTTCGACGGTGCGGCTGGAAGACGTCGTGGATGAAGACGACGGCTTCGACTCGCGGTCAGATCGATGGTGGTAGATCTTGATCGGGGTTATCGTTACACGATGGAACTGTAACGATGGTGACGAAAGTCACGGTGGACATGGTGACGTAGTGGAGCTGGTTGATATTATATGTTACAACTTGGTGTGGATGGCAGAAAGAGCAGCAGCGTGCCGCGTCTTGTGCTGTCCGAAGAGCATGTTGGAAAGCGTGGGCCCTATGCACGGCAACACGGGCGCGTGTGGTGAGGTGCAACTGATGATCAGACGCACGGAAACAGTCTGGAGACAGCAATTTGAGGATTTGCATGCACTTGGATGGACGGTGTATTTTGTTTCCATATGCAGTTGGAATATCCTTGTTTATAATTGCTAAAGTGGATTCGGTTCCGTGAAGGAGTTGGTCACCTGGTGGGTTAGGACAAGGACATGTATGACACGGAAACCAAGTTAGACATGGAATACAACAAGGAAAAGGAAACAGACAGCAGGAGTTCGAGTCAGTTTGAAGACTCCATGTTGCTCAGGTTTTTTGCTCCATATAAACCAAGAGTCTACGGGAGTTTGCAGATAAAAAAAGCAATCTTGAGCTGTTCGTGACCGGTATCTGCGACGGTTGAAGACGAACAACAGACGGCGCTCAAGCGGGTTGATTTCTTCGTGTGCGAGCGGCGGGATAATCGACGAGGCTTGCAAGCGGCGTGGTTGTGCACAAGCGGTGTACGGCGGCGGCAGCGGTATACGGTGGATCACAGCATGTGCGGGAGGCGTGTGCTGCGGTGCGTGTGTGCTGCGGCAAGGAACAAGCGCGTGGGTGACATGCTTGGTGCGCGTGGAGCGAGCACACGAGCGTATATAAGGTACGTGTTTTTCGGCGATCTGTGGCAACAGGCAGATGGCGTCGATGTCGTCCAAGTTTAAGGTGGCGAGGTTCGATGGCACCGGGAACTTCGGGCTGTGACAGACGAGAGTGAAGGATCTGTTGACTCAACAGAGTATCTCGAAGGTGCTCAGTGGGATTAAGCTGGAGAAGGTAGATGATGATAAGTGGGAGGAGATGCAGGCGCAGGCATGCGCGACTATCAGGTTGAGTCTCTCTGATCAGATCATGTACCATGTCATGGAGGAAAATTCACCAAAGAAAATTTGGGAGAAGTTGACGAGTCAGTTCATGTCCAAGACGGTGACTCTGAAGTTGTATCTGAAATAGAAATTGTTTGGCTTGAAGATGCAAGAGGGGTCAGATCTTACAGAGCACATCAATGTCTTCAATCAATTGGTTGCTGATCTTGTGAAGGTTGAGGTGAAGATTGATGATGAAGACAGGGCTATTATTCTTCTGTGTTCGTTGCCGAGGTCTTATGAGCACTTGGTTACACTACGCTGACGTATGGGAAGGAAGACATCAAGGTGGAGGACATTGTTGCTGCGTTGCTTGCTCATGATCAACGAAGGAAGAACAATGCAACGGAAGATT
Organism: Microstegium vimineum; assembly: GCA_022036555.1. Lineage (NCBI taxonomy): Eukaryota > Viridiplantae > Streptophyta > Magnoliopsida > Poales > Poaceae > Microstegium > Microstegium vimineum. The sequence goes on along the minus strand of CM039122.1, from coordinate 5,744,963 downwards.
CTTCTGATGATGCTTTCCTAGTCAGAGGTGATCGTAGTGTGGAAGATAAGAGAGGCAACAAGAAGAAGGGTCCGCGGTGCTATAAGTGTGGCGACTTTGGACATGTGAAGAGGAACTGTCCAGAACTGAAGAAGGATGGAGGATCCGTAAATGTTGTGATTGCCAATAAGAAAGATGACTCGAATAGCGATGGTGAACTTCTCACAGTGTCAAGTGAAGAGTCTTGTAAAGGGTGGTTGTTACATTCTGCTAGCTCGTTTCATGCAACATCAAAGAAGGAGTTATTCTCGTCATATACTGAGAAAGAAAGTGGTTTTGCTTACTTAGGAGATGGTTCAAGCTATCTTGCTGAAGGAGTAGGCGACATCAAGTTCAAGTTGTGTGATGGTGAAGAGATGCTGCTTAAAGATGTGAAGCATGTGCCGGGGCTTACGAGGAATTTTATTTCGCTTGGTTTATTGCATGAAGAAGGCTGGTTATATCAGGCGGTTCCTGATAAGAAGACCTTGAGAGTCATGTATGGAGACAAGACGATCATGATTGATGAGAAGTCAGGTGCGCACCAGTACAAGTTGAAAGGGAGCGTTGTTGAAGGTGGAGTCATGGATGACAATGTAAATATGACGGTGTTCTATCCTTGTGGTGACGCGGCTGTGCGATCAGCCTCATCAAATCGTTCGAAGTGAGCGGCGGACGGAGACGACTCAAGTCCGGGTACACGGAGGTTCGCGCATGATGACTTCAAGATGGCGTGCATATTCATCAAGGTGGAGTTTGTTGGATATGTGTCGAATATGTGTACAATTTTGATTACGTTGGACTTGAGTTGTATTAGGGGTTAGGATAGAGTTGGAGTCGAACTCTGTATCCTAGGGGGCCATAAATATGAGGCAACCCCTGTAGTAACCATGAGACGACTTTAGCGGCTGGTTAGGGTGGCGGCGAGGCCGCGAGATCGCCCGGATGCCGGTGTAGCTGCTGTTTATGGGGAGGAGTGCCCGTAGTCATTGCCCCGAGGATTAGGCACGTCGCTGAACCTCGTTAAAAAACATCGTGTCTCGGTGTCGTTCTCGTTTGCGTATCGTCTTCTATGGTGGCAATGCTTCCGTGTTCGTCGGTTAGTAGATCTGTTTGGGTCTGGAATTAACCGAGCACTCTAACATTTACCATGTTATTATCACTTATCAGGGTCCTCTTCGTTTAAATTTATCAAATTTTATATATAGTGTTTTTCTCTTATATTAAAACAGCTGAAAATTGTATTATAACCGACTTATATGGCATATATAAAAACAATATCAACCGACGTATATATCTTGCAATTTTTTTTATGAAGGATTGCATCACCAGCTTGTCATCAAATTCGGTGCTGGTTTTAGGCTCAATATACTAACTGTTTTTTTTTTGTCTCCGGAAGGACAGCAGAAGCTGCCTTGAGTTTTGCGAGGAAGTTGTTTATACCGGCAAAAAGATTCAACTGCTAGCCAGCATCGGCGAATAATCGTGGCTGGGATCGGAGCATCGACGTGCCTAAACATTAGGAAGAAAATAGATCGGATAGATAATTATATTTATTTATATATTTTTACTATGATTCTGATTCGAATACATATAATATTATATATATATATATATATATATATATATATATATATATATATATATATATATATATATATATATCGGATAGTATAGCACATGACTGGGCATCAATATCATAAACATAATATTTGAGTATTGGAATATGTTTTAGATGTTAAATATCCGAACTTAGAATCTATATCTATATCTATACCTAATAATAAAGAGTCAAAATTTCTTCCCTATTTTTTTCTGGTCCATCCATTCTATTTAGATCCGTCTCTCTCTAACTACCGGATAACAATGAGTTAGATATAGATAACAAAGAGTTAGATATAGATATATTTATAGGCCTCGTTTGTCTCCTATATATCAAGGATTTGGTAGAACGCATAAACCAATATGGAATTCTATCTCGCCAAACCAAATCCTAATCCGGATAGCGTGCATAACCGGGAGTCTCACTAGTACAAAAACGGTTTTTGCCTGAGTCTCACTAGTACAAAAACGGTTTTTGCCTGCACCCAAAAAAATAACACAGGTGGTTTGCGTTATCAACCGTCAGTAGAAATAAAACGGTTACGAACCGCCACTAGAAATTGATTTTTACAGGTTGTATTCTTAGGAAAACCACCACTTTGCCCGTTGCGGTTAATCCATTTACAACGGTGGGCACGTTAGGACGCTCGTCACGGTTAAACATTGAAAAAACAAAACAAAAAGCAAAATCGAGCCCGCAAGCCCACGCCGAGCCCAGAAGCGACACGCGCCGCCGAGGCCCAGAAGCGACCCTACCCGCCGCCGGCCGCGAGCCGCGCGCCGGGAACCCGCCCGCCGCCGGCCGCGAGCCGCGCGCCGGGAACCCGCGCGTCGCCGTCCGCGAGCCCCGCGTCGGGGACCCGCGCCCCGCCGCCGGCCGCGAGCCATGGCCGCCCGCGAGGCCCACGTCGGGGTCCCGCGCGGCGCCACTCCGCGTCGTGGCTTGCGCCGCCGTTCGCGAGCCCCGCGCTAGGGACCCCGCGCCGTGGCCGCCCGCGAGGCCCGCGCCGCCACCCGCAAGCACCGCGCCGGCCGCCGGAGACCCTGTGCGGCTCAGAGTTGGGGATGTGGGGAGGTGGAGAGAGGTGGAGAGAGGAGAGCGGCGGCCGAGTGGAGTGGAGAGGGTAGGTGAGGAAGTGAATGAGTGGATCAAACCCTAACTGTTTGGTTTTATATTAAAGATGGTACACAGGCTTCGACTGGTCCTGTTGGGCCATGGCATTAACCGTGACGGGCCTTTAAGGTTGCCTGCTGCGGTAAATTGATTTACCGTAGCGGGCAAAACTGTCCGCCACGGTAAATAAAAAATGTCTGCCACGATAAATCATGTGATTTACTACAACGGGCAAAATTGGTGTCTGCCACGAAGGGCTTTTAGGCAACGCCGCGGAAAATCGATTTTGACGTAGTGGCTTGTCAGCCTCTGCCATGATTTAATTCTTTTTTTCTGTTTTTAAAAATTCATTTTTGGACAAATATTTCTACAGGCGGTTGCTTAAGAGAACCGCCTGTAGAAATGGTCCATTTCTACTGGCCTTTCACACATGCGGTTCGGAAAAACGCCAGTAGAAATGGCTTTCGAACCGCCTGTATAGTACTGCTTTGTACTAGTGTCTCCGTGTTGCATCTTCCAATCCAACAAGGAGAGGAGTTCATAACGGGACCAAGATACGTGCTGCTGCCGTTGCACGTGTAGTCGTGCGCCTCCTCCCTTCGTGTATATATATACGACCGTGTTCATGTGTACGATGGACCGGACAAACACAATACCGCACTGCTCCCGCAACGCCGTCGTGTGCTAGCCAATGAGTCGTCGGCTGCACAGTCGGAGCCGAGCGACGACCACGTACTTACGTAGCAGGACCACAACGCCACCGCTGCCACAAACGTACGTCGTCCATGTCGTGGGCGAAGATCTAGATGTGCCTCATAGGAAACACACGGGATAGCGCGAAGGCCTTCACGCGGAGGAAGGCAGAGCTTTTGAACAAAGCACAATAGCTCGCGAAGCTCTACGACGTGGACGTCACGCTGGTCTGTGCAGGCCCCAACGGTGGTACGCCACCAGTCATGTGAGAGTTCGACCTAGGCGTCGTCATCTACAGGTACTACAAGCTGTCGGTGGAAAAACAGGTGAAGCACACGCATGGACGCACCTCTGTTGCAACGCACAAGTCTGTTTGCTAGTAATAATAAAGAGGCAAAATTCCAGCCTCTTTTTTCGTCCATCCATTCTTTTTAGGTTCACTTCCCTCTAACTTCCGTCCAGAATATATATAGCCCGTGCTTATTGTTGGGGGTATTACCTTGGCATATCCCCAGGGACCTTATGTACCTGCCGACCAGGAGACGGCCCAGCCCACGAGGCCTTGCGGCACGCGACCAGCCTGTCAAGGACTCCTAAGAAGCCTTGCTCACCAAGAAGGATCCTAGTAGATAGACTCGGATCCCTTACCTTAAGGGACCGATCATAATCTGTTAGGATATGGAAATTGTAACCCTACTCCCCGGCTATATAAGGCGAGCAGGGACCCCTCTAAAACATCTCTCATACGATCCCCTGGATCTCATCTACGGATCTTGTAACCTAATACTCATATAAATCTAGCCACCAAAACACATGACGTAGGGTATTGCGGTGATTTGCTGGCCCGAACCTGTCTAAATCGTTGTGTCAACGCTCTCTGTGTTACGCTTGATCGCCGCCGCCACACCTCCGCCTACAATCTACTATTGTAGGGTACCCCCTAGGTAGACTGTGACGCATATTTCGTCAAAAGTTGGCGCGCCAGGTAGGGGGTGTGTGCATCCACTTCATGGCATGTCAAGCAGTTACGTTCCCGGATTCGATGGTCCTCCCGACGGCCGGCACCATGCTCCAGATCGGATCCATGTCCTGGACCGTCGGATCTACTCCACGTGGGGCAGGCGCACCGCCGCCCGCACAACGTCCCGCCACGCCAATGTACCACCGGCGAGAGAAGATCGGCATCGACGACTTGGTCGACGCCATCGACCGCTCCAACGCCGGCATCACCGAGCGCATCAACCTTATTCAGGCGGCGCGACGCTGACTCCCCGGACATCACGGCCGCCGACCACGCAATCACCGGACCACGATGAAGGAGACGACCATAACGACCAGGGGCACCCACCTTCCTTCGACGGCGCCTCACGGACTCAGCAATCAAGCGACGCTCTTCCAACGCCCGATGCTCCGATCGGTCTTCGACTAAGTCCCGACGCCCCCCATCGTAAACACTGCCGTCATCTCCATGATCCCCAACGACTCCGAGCAGGCAGTGTCCCTCGATGGTACTGTCTCCCCAGGCTCGACCACCAGCGCAGGGACCGAAGTCGCCAGCCCCTCCAGATCGACCGACAGCTTCCCAGAGTTCCCTCCGGGCTTCGGAGGAGTAATTTTTCAAGTCTCCGCTGACAGCGTCGCCCCCGACAACAAAAACAAACTCCGAACGCGCCGCGAGGGAGCAGCACAACGTCGAACGTGCGCACAGGCGCGACCAGGAACACCGCGAGTAGGAACGTATCGTGCGGGAACAGCGCGAGCAGGAGCAGAGGAATCGCGGTCTCCCGCCACGACACAATCTCCAGCACGAGTTCGACATGATGGGCGACGTCCCGGTGTACTCAACCCCCAGGGCCAATCTGGCGGCAGCCGCCTGCGAGCTGTCCAAACTCCAAGGCACGCTCGTGATCGAGAAGATAGATGCCCACATCAAGGAGGCCATAGTCCAGGTAAAAAGGAAGGGGCAAGCACTCGAGTCCTCCGGCTAGTCCCACAGCAGGAACCATCCACGAAGCCCTCCGAGGGAACGTCGACGAAGGTCCCCAAGGAGCGACGACGAAGATCACAACAGGGATCGGCGTGGTCGAACACTGGAACCAGTGCACTAGAGCCCTCCAAGACAATACGGACGAAGATCCCCGGGGCACGGTGACGACGAGTATAACAATCCCAGACACAATCGAGCACCAGCACCGGTACCCCGAGCTACGGGGGGACTGCGCCCCTTCTCAGCCCGCCTGCGCGCCATCTGGTGGCCCCAGAATTTCCGAGTAACGTTGGTGGAGAAGTACGATGGCAAAGCGAACCCAGAGCAATGGGCGTCTAGTTACGAGATCGCCATGTACGCCGCCGGAGGAGACCAAGACGTGATGGCTAATTACTTGCCAGTAATGTTGTCGACCTCCACCAACAGTTGGCTCCAGAAGATCCCGAAAGGCACCATCGACAGCTGGGAAGACCTCAAGGAAATCTTCATCAAGACATACAAGGATACGTGTGTCTAGCTAGGGACGCGTTACGACCTAGAGAGTGTACGCCAGAAGAGTAACGAAAGCCTCCAGGAGTACATCAGGCGTTTCTCCGACAAGCGCATGAGCATAATAGAAATCTCTGACCCGGAAGCCATCGTCATCTTCTCCAACGGTCTACGGGTGGACGACCTCCGAAACAAGTTGGCGCGGAAAAACGTAACAACCATAGAAGAACTGATGACGATCGCGAACCCTTACGCCAACCAAGATGATGCCACCCGCAGCAGGGAAAACAAGAGGCGCTATTCTCGTTCTCCGGAATGCGCAAGGGATAACAATCGCCGACCAGACCACCGGAGCGAAAGAGGGCCCAGCGACCACCGCGATTACCGGTCAGGTAACTCCGAACGCCATCCATAGAAGTACGACTACAGGCGAGATAACCGCTACGTCGCAAGCACGGACACCCACCCAAAGAAGAACTACTACGACAGCTACGAGAAGATCCTCGACGGACCATGTCCCATACATAAGAACTCCAAACACTCCCTGCGAGAGTGCGATCTCATCGAGACGACAATGCGGGAAAAAGATGACAAAAGGTAGAAGAAAAACGGCGAAGACAGGGGCAAGGACCAAGGACCACCAGCGCCAAAGTTCCGGGCAGCCTCAACAACGTACTCCATCTTCGGAGGCAGCGTGCTCGTCGAAGGGGAAAGGCGATGCCGCCAAACCCGCAAGGATGTCTACTCGGTCGCTGCCACAGGAGAAAATCCAGCCGACGCTCGCTCCCTCGACTGGTCGGATCAACCAATCAGTTTCTTCGGAGAAGACGAGTGGACGAATTACAGATATCCAGGATGCTTCCCACTGATCATTAATTCAACCATCGCAACGTACTGCTTCAGGAAAGTCCTAGTCGACGGCGGCAACGCCATCAACATCATCTTCGCCGACGCATTCCGCCAGCTCGACTACTCCAAGGAAGATCTCCTCCCAGCAAACTTCTCCTTCTGGGGAATCATCCCAGATAAGGCGTCAACACCAATAGGCCAGATTACCCTACCTGTGCAGTTTAGCGAAGGGTCGAGAAAATCAATTTCGTTGTCGCCGAGTTCGAGACTGCCTACCATGCGATACTTGGTCGTCCGGCACTCGCCAAGCTAATGGCAGTACCGCATTACACGTACATGGTGTTGAAGATCCCGACACCACACGGCATCCTCAGTCTCCGCACCAACCTGAAGATAGCATACGAGTGCGAGCAGTAGACAATCAACGCCATCGAGAAGCCCTGCGTCAAGGACACATATACCTCCAGCGACAACGACAAACCCGTCGCCAAGAAGCAGAACCAACGTCGATCACCGCCGACCTCGCCCGCGAACAGACGCAGAAACAGACGTCCCTCGACGGCATGTGAGGATTTCCAAATGTAACCATAGTTCAATAAAGTTTGTACTATGTACTTCCCCACCAATAAATAAAGGTGCTTCATCTCCTACATATCTCACGTAATCAAAATAACTTGTGCAAAACGCCCACGGTGTACGACGACTACTGCACAAAACGCTCACAGCGTACGACGACCACTGCGAAAATAACTCCGGCGTACGGCGACAACCGCAACAAAGCAAACAATGTTCGACGACCTCTCCAAAACACTCCCATAGTGTTCGACAACCTCGCCAAAAAAACGCGATAAGACGTTACTCCAAACAGCCTGCCCGTAACCAGAAAGCTCCCGAAACTGGCCTGCCGATTAACCATAGGAGACAGAAGTAGCTACCCTAGACGCTATGATTACACCGTCAGGCCTCCCTAGCGGTATTTACCCAGAAGCCGGGCAATACCGCTTGGGTCGGAAGCCACGAGGTTGTGCGCCCAGAATCTCTACATGACCACGGTACGGTCGACGACTCTACAAGCAGCATGACTTTTCGCCCAGCGTCTACAGGAACGATCTCCACAGGCCCTAGTCACGCCACGATCGAGCCTCTCAGAAAAGGGCCCTGTCTCTGACATTTCTCTAAGCGTGCATGAGTTGTTCGCCCTCTACGCCGTGGGTTGTCAGCAGCGTGCCTCCTTGGGAGTCCTTATGTATCCTACGCGTGCAGTGACGCTAGCCCTACGATACGAACCATTTGAGACTCAAGGCCAAACGTTTCATCGCTACGGCTCACGACTTAGCAGACATGACAGGATATACAAGTGAAACAAAAGCTCATCGCCCGGATATATAACAGCTTTGTAGTTTTCACTTACACATCCAACCACTTGTACCTGAGATACAAATCACAGTTGTCTCGCAGCAAAATAGCTGACGACGAAATACCGTGTTACACCAAAAGAGGAAGGACAATACTTCAGATAAGGCGTTCAACGATTACAACTTCATCCTACTGATGCGATAAACGACCACCCCACTAATATTCCTAGTCCAGAGATCGAACTCATGTCGAATTCAACATTGCCGGCTATAGTACATGATGATCCCATGCATATTGTTACCCGCCGGACCAAAATGACAACACTCCTCCCAGATGCAAAGATGAGGATCGACGACGACTAAATCCAGCACGTCCTCCGGAGCACAAATCCACCACCGCCGCCATATGACATCAAGATCATCACGAGAGCGCTCTTGAAGACGACACAAGCCTTGATTACCAAACTGACCATCGGGAAGGGCACCTCCGCTGAGACAATCAACGATGGCAAGCGTCTCCAAGTTCATCGAATCAACATAGTACAACATCATGGCCCTACCAATAATTGATTGCCCAATAGAATCCCGGCCCTGCAACATCAACTGCTCCAAACCACGAAAGAACAAAGCCTCCCGATGGTCTACATCAAGAAAGTGCTACTCGAAGGCAATCTCCAGAAAAGGGAAGTAGGGCCGACAATAATCCTGGACACGCCGAAGAGACAAGAGCCGAATCGTCGAAGGATCATTGCAAAAGTTGCGGAAGAGGTGACAGACCAGACGAATCTTCACATACTCGCGCACATTGTCGCCATCATCGATCACGCGAAGAAGGATCCGAAAAACCAAGTCCTCCGACAGGGTCAACACGGCGGCAAAACCCATCACAAGATACGCGCCTCCAGCTTCCATCAAACCTAGCACGAACTAATCGTCGATGAAACCCTCTCAAGACCTTTTGACTAAAAAATTCGAAGGAAGTCAAAACAATAGCGATTGGAACTCACCCTGATCTTCACCCGAATATATAGTCGAATCTTCGTCCCCTTCGAATACCTCGAGCAATGAAGATACGCCTCTTCGAATCCTACACGCGCTCTGGCGGGGACCAAAAGATGTGACCTTTCCCGTTCCGCCACTAAATCCGCCCTTTATACAAAGCGGCGTGGCGCTTCGCCTCCAAGGGTTTTTGGGATACCGCAACGGCCAAATACAGAACTGCCACGACACCAACTTCCTACGCTGTGACTTGGGCCGCTAACCGCACGGTTAATTCGGCCCAATAACTCTCTTTCCCTTATTCCATATTTTCTTCTAGATAACCCCCGAGATTTTCGGCTTATAATTTTGGAATTACCACTAACACCACAGTCCCGGGGGCTGGACGTACAGTTTTGTATGATTTCTTTTTGGCAGGAACAATAACACAGCTACAGTACACTAGTTGGCAGGTTCCGCAAAGACCCCTGCCACAGTGGCACCCAGGGACTTCGCTGACCGTAAAACGACGACTCAGCCACTTGCTCGCAGACTCGACCAGGCTCGGGGACTCCGTCCAGGACTACACCGAGCAAGGCTCGGGGACTGCCACCACGACACGAGGAGCGACGGCACGGAACAACAAAACAACCGGGGACTAGAACCCAGGGACTGCGAATAAAGCAATGTGACCCTGACGCAAGAACCTTCCAGCTCCTCGCGTCAAGCTCGGGGACTATGGGTATTCACAGTCATTTTAACCAAATTTATATTTCAATCTTTCTTATATAATCCTGATGCAAGAGCCTCACAGCCTCTTACATCAGGCTCGGGGACTGTTAGGTATTCGCAGTCGTTTTTTTACAAAACTCATGCTTTACTCATTACTTATGCTTATTTATACATCCTTTATATTTATTATAAAGCTTGGCACTACATGTATACTTCACCTACTACCAAGCTCGGGGACTAAGTGGGTACACTTCACCTTGCGGTGAATGTACTTATTTTCTTCTCGACAAAGCTCTACTGATTTCTGTTGCCTTTTTGCAGAGCCTAAGTGGGTACACTTCACCAGGGAACAAGCCGTTCAAAAAGTTTTTTCTTCTTCAGCATGTCACATCCTCCTAACGAGTAGCCGTAGCATCCATCGAAGCCGACCTGATCGCACATCAAGCTACGACGCTCTCGACCAGCTCAACTTGGTCGGGAGGCTTCTCCAAGCAGTGCCCCGACCAGCCAGCCTGGTCAGGACCCTGCAACAACGACTTCATGAGATGGCGACCAGATGTACACCTCCAAGGGTGATGTTGTTGACTCGCCTGAAGAATATAACGTGCTCGGAGACTTGTTGGGGATATTACCTCGGCATATCCCCAGGGACCTTATGGGCCTGCCGACCAGGAGACGACCCAGCCCACGAGGCCTTGCGGCACGCGACCAGCCCGTCGTGCTCGCCAAGGACTCCGAAGAAGCCTTGCTCACCAAGAAGGATCCTAGTAGATAGACTCGGATCCCTTACCCTAAGGGACCAATCGTAATCTGTTAGGATATGGAAACTGTAACCCTGCTCCACGGCTATATAAGGCGAGTAGGGACCCCCTCCAAAACATCTCTCATACGATCCCCTAGATCTCATCTACGGATCTTGTAACCTAATACTCATATCAATCCAACCACCAAAATACAGGACGTAGGGTATTACAGCGATTTGCCGGCCCGAACCTATCTAAATCGTTGTGTCTACGCTCTCTATGTTACGCTTGATCGTCGTCGCTAGACCTCCGCCTACAATCAACTACCGTAGGGTACCCCCTAGGTAGACCGCGACACATATTTCATCGACACTTATATATGAGTTAAAATAGGTCTTGTCTAGCACGATATAGAGTTTGATTATAAATATAGTTTTTTAATATAACCTAGGAGTTTAATTATAATCCAAATAGAGCTCTAAATCCTACATGCTATTACGTAACACATTAGACTTCCAAATATAAAAGGAAATTCTAATCCAAATAGAAGTAGGATAATAAGAGTAGAAATTATATTAAGCAATCCCACATCATTGGTACTGAAAGGATCAAGATTCCCAAGAGGGGGTGAATTGGGTTTCTTTTAAAATTCTAAAGCAATATTAAAACCTAACAATGCCAATTACCGCATAGTGCCTACCGTAGGTGTGTCCTAACTAGAAAGCAGTAACAAGACATATAATTGAAAGAACAACATATGCAATTCTAGTAGGAACACAAGAACAAGAACGGAAAGGTAATGCAAAAATGTAAAGAGCTAGGGATAGAGAAAGCTTGACACGCGATGTTTTCCCGAGGTATCGAGGAGTCGACACTCCCCCTAGTCCTCGTAGGAGCACCTCATAAGGTATTTCTCCCCCTCAATCCCACGCAAGGGATGAGTGCTCTCTACGGGCTGGTTCTTCGCCACTCCGGCTCGATGAACCGCCCACAACCGATCACAAGGGCTTGGAGAAGCGCCACTGACAATCTTCCGACGATCACTTCCTCCGAACACCACCAAACCATCTAGGTGTTGTCGAACACCAAGGGTAACAAGCACAAGACCTTCACTTGACCCACTCATGGCTAGGAAGGTGGATGGATGCACACTTGTCACACCTAATCTCTCTAGGGAGGAAGAACAAGCTTAGGATTCTCAAATCTCTTCCTCACTAGCCACTTGGCTCTCCAAGAACTCTCTCTAGGTTCCTTCAGCTGAAACAATGGCCAAGAGAGCTAGTTTGGACGAAGTAGGCAAGTCCCCACCTCCAAAACTAGTTGTTTTCTGCTTTTTCCTTTTTCTGCGAAGCCTTTGGACTAGTCCGGAGCCTATAGCGTCGGACCAATGACTCTCGTCCGGAGCTTTCACTCAGCTCAACTTCGCATTGTGCCAGGTACCTCCAGACTACTTGCAATAGTCTGGAGCCCTGGTCCGGAGCTCTGGTCCGGAGCCAGGGTGCGTACTGAGTTGAAAAACAACTCAGCTCTGAAGCGTCGGATTAGCCTTCGGACAACCCGTCAGACTAGTCTGGAGCCCTTCTTCTGGCTCGCTCTCAAAACCCACAGGCCACCGGACCACTTCCAATTGTCCGGAGCCCTCCGGATAGGTGGTCCGGAGCCTCTTCCACAAAGAACTGCCTAAGTCAGGGACTGTCAGACCGCTTCCTATGGCCCGATGCCTCTTAGGCCAGACTGGTCTGGAGCTCTTCTGACCCCCTTCTTCACCTTTTTTCACCAAGTCTCTTGAAGGGGTTTTGCTCCTACCATCTCAAGGGCTAATTGTAGGGTCTTTAGGACAGGTTGTGACAAATGTGCATACATCAACATTCTCAAACTCTCCTAGGTCAAGCTACTAATCCCATACCCCCTTAATAGTACGGTCAAAGGAAAAACAAGATTCTAGTCTATACTTAGTGTCCTTCTCACACCTTGTGGCACTAAGACCTAGTCTAGGCTTCACCTTGTAGCTCCATCGTTTGAAACCGAAACGAATTCTATCTTGGGGGCATGAATACCATTAAGCTCATTCATCTAGCATCACTCATGACTTAACTTAATTGACTTTTCCTCTGCAAAACACATGTTAGTCATAGTGACCTGGCATTGTCGTTAATCGCCTAAACACAAGGGACCATGATTCTTCAGGTACTAATAAAAAAATAAGAGCTCTAAATTAAATTAAAAAGGACACGACGTTGGCAATCATGACTAAGCATAAATAATCAAACAAGTAGACACAACGTTAGCAACCATTACTAATCACAAATAATCAAACATAAGGTATTTTCATAATGTGAATCGTATCATGTCTGTGCACGTGTCGGCAACCACGTGAGATTTCCAAGTAACATAAAAAGGAATCTAATCCAAATAGAAATAGGATAATATTAATAGAAATTAAGAAATCACATGTCGTCGGTACTAAAACAAAACAAAAGAGCTTCAAATCAAAATCATTGGCAGTCATGATTAAGCATATATAATCAAACAAGTAAGATATTTTTACATATAAATTTTTTCATGACTGTACACGGGTCGACGGCAACATTAAAGTTGAGATTGAAAAAATCAATTCCAGTTGCAACGCATTGGCATATTTGCTAGTATATCTAAACTCCTATAAACAAATTTGGTGACGAATATGGTCAGAAAATATCTATATCATTTTTATTGCTTAAATATCTATATCATTTTTATTGCTAGTAAACAATCACACATGCTCTCTAACAATGACCGGACTTCTGAACAACGGTTGGTGGTTGCAGAAGATTGCAATTTGAATAGGGTGTGTTGCATTATATACTCGCTTGACGTGTCCCTAAATTCGCTCCGTTTCTAAATATTTATTGCCATGTTAATAAATTTTACTTGGTTAAAAAGTATATATAACATTTATATCTCTAAATAAATTTATTAAAAAATAAATTCAAATATCTATCAATAATACGTGAACCGACTCATCTAGGTCCGAGATGAGTTGATTCTGCTCTCGACTGAGCCATGTGGGTCACATGACAAATAAAGAAATCTGCCGCTCTAATAAACGCGGGCCTGGACGCGGCCTCGCCCTGGCCACGTCGCTCCATCGTTCTGGCCGTCCGATCGCGTCTGTAGACGGCTAGGATCATCCCCAGGGCGCCGACACTTTTACATAAAAGCCCTCCAATTTTGTTCAAATCAACCCGCGATACAGCTAGATCTTCGTGAAAAGTAAATACGTGCAATTTTCTTCCGCCTACATCCCTGTATCCTAAAAATAGTTTGCGCGAAGAAGACAAAATTCCAATTTCATGGCTTTTTTATACTTACCCGCCCGCCCGACACTTTTGCGGGAAACACCCCCGCCTTAGGCGCCTCACCCGGGCGCATCTCCCCTCTCTCTCCGTCTCCACTCTCCGTCTCTCCCGTTCCTCTCTCTCCTTCTCTCTCCCTCGCTCCTCGTCCCGGCCGCTGCGGCCTCTCTGCACCACGCCGGTGCTGCAGCGCCCCTAGGCACGACGTGGCTGGCACCACCGGTGGCGGTGGCCCACCCCTGCTCCCCTCCGTGTCTCTCTCTCTTTCTCTCCCAGATGGCGCCGTAGCAGACCCACCACAGGGGCTACGGTGCGGCGGCGGCGCCCCGGCGCGGCGGCCTGGCCAGGCCTCTGCTGATGTTGTCCGGGCGCAGCGGCTCCTGCACGGACTCCCCCTCTCGGCCGGCAAGCGAGTGCGTGGGGGCGCGGGTGTGGGCCCCGCGTTGCCTCTCCTTCCTCTCCCTCCTCTCTCGGCGGCGGCGAGGGCCGGCTCGGCCGACCGACGAGCGCGTGGGGGCGCGGGTGTGGGCCCCGCGTCGCCTCTCCTCCCTCTCCCTCCTCTCTCGGCGGCGGCAAGGGCCGACTCTGACTGGTTGCGGCCGGCCGATGAGCGCGTGCGAGCGCGGGTGTGGGTCCCGCGTCGCCGAGCCACGAGGAGTGCATAGGCAGCCGCTGCCAACGCGGGCACCGCTAGCCGGCTACCGCCGTCAGCGAGCTGGCTGCTGCCCGTCCACTAGGAAGGTTAAGGTGCTCTCTCCTCTTGCTCCCCCTCCCCTTCCATTGCCGACGCCGAGGATCCACCGGTGCGGCTCTGACGCGGCAATCATGAAGGCCCCGACGAGGGCGACCCTGGTACAGAGGGCCGGGGTATGCGACAGAGCCGGTGGATCCAGCGAGGGTGGCCTCCAACGTCGAGGCCCTAGCATGGTCTGGAGTCTGCTCTTCATCTCCAGGTCGCGGTCCTTCCGATCCCCTTCCATGTCTCCCCTTCCATGTCTCCTTGCCATGTTCTGCTCATTGTCCTCGTCCGAATTCCTCTGATTTTCTTGCTTCCTCTAAGGTTTGTTTGTCAAGAGGGATGCCCCTAGGTCCTAGGGTGTTTGATGAAATGCACGCTTGGAGCGCTACAATTTGGATAACCTTTTTTACTTTAACTGTTTCATGTTCGTAGTGTACTGCAGTCTCTATTTTCTTTTGTCTGATTCAGCACGTATGCTTGCAAAATCCACATGGTCATCAGTTATGTTCTCATAAATAATGCACCTGAATGTTCTATGAGGCTGACTATATTCTCATTTCCAGAGAAGCTCACCTCCGGTGTGCCATGCTATTATGCTACATACTTTTTTTGCTATATAATTTCTTTGGTTTCTCACATGTCTGTAAAATTAAAGACCATAAGTACTCCTATACAACCTAAAAAATACTTTAAAATACAGCAAGGACTTGCAAAATTACAGCTACAACTATCGTTTGCCAACTGATAGATTTCATTATTTTTCCTTTGTTCAATTATGCCAATTATAGTTATAGCACGGTTTTTATATACTAAATTTGCTTCTTACATTTTATTATTGTCCTAGATCACAATTGGCAATTTGTCCTGCTTCTTTCTACTAGAGACATATCTATTTGATTTACTAATTGTTGAGATAACACACACCCCGTTACAGATTGCAACATTTTGTGGGTTAAATTGTGTGTTTTCTGCTCTGAGGATGAAAATTGTGTGTAAAAAAAAGCTAGGGGGCTTGCCCATTTTGTATGCATTAGAATTTCATTTTCAATGCGTTGGTGATCTGGTTCCTTGAGCAGCTTTAGCTATATCAAATTATTTTCGTTCCCATCCTTCCTTTAAACCCTTAGGTTCACTTCTCTCCTTTGACCTTTGATTTGAATCTCAGGCTTATCAGGAATACTCATATTTGCTTAACATGATCTCTGGTTTGTGATATGATATTTGTCTTTTGTTCTACCACACGTCGACACCATGTGTATCTGTTACAGTTTCTTTGTTGCAGTTCGAGTGGCCAAGCAAAATGAGGTTAATTTTCTGCATTGAGGGAGAGATTATGCTCATGAAAGAAGAATTGAGAACTTACAACTACTATCCTAATAAGTGAAGCTGCAGCTGTCATCCTCAAAACTAATATGTTTGGCATTTTCGATGGATAAAAAACAGGGACCATTTAAGCCATGGGAAAATTCTATGTGTTTTTCCCTTTTCCTTTTATAGCATCTTTAATTAAGTATTAATTGTTAGCACAACATTTATTTAATATACACAACTCATAGTTTTGCAAATTTGATATATCATAATAGGTGCTCCTGTTGAAAGAAGAAGGGTTGGGGTATCATAAAGGTTTTACCACCAAGTTTACAAATGATGTCTAAAATGCAGAATTGCATACATCGACAGATATATAGTTCTTCCACATGGTTGCAGCTCAGGAAGACACAAACACAGATAAGGTAAAATTATGTAACCTGCTGAAAGTACTAACTATGTTGTACATATATTTTGGGGATTGTTCAGTATTATGACATACAAATTTCGTATTATGATAGAGATAAATGAATACATGGTGCAAAACTACGGCCTAAATCAGATATTGTACCTCATGCGTCAAGTGTGTTGTTCAGTTTCCAATAAGATAAGCTCATTTTGGCAGTGACAAAATGCAGCTATTTATGATTTGATCCGAATTATTCATGTCTGTACTCATTCTAGGTACATCCAGGGTGCATATTTGGTTTGAAAATTTTGCTTTAAATAAAAGAGAGAATGCTTTGAAAGAGGGTTTGATAGACTGCATGCTTGACACATTTTACTGTGTTTTCAGAGTCTCTTCAGAGTCTCATTGTTCTTAGTTCAGTTTCTTTTGCTCTTCAGAGTCTCTGTCAGATGAGCTTGGTTTTTTGTAAGCTGATCAACATCTTTGTGGCCCCTTGGTATGTCATTTGTGCTATTTCTTTTGTAGAAAATGCCAATCGTCTCATCAATTTTGTTATTATTTTTTTATTCTAACCAGTGAGAGAAGGTTTTCACTATGTCAGCATGTTGGCGCTCAGAGGGGGGCAGTCTAGGCCTGTCTGCAGTAGTTATGAGTCCTAGGCCAGTTGCCTCCACTGGTTGCAACATTTAGCAACCCAGGCCTCGCTATGACAAGATTTGTTGCTGCCAATTTCCGTTTGAGGGTTTGATGCTTGAAATAAAACCTACTGTTATTTTGGTATGTATTTTCCCCAGTGTCCCTATTCTTGCTGACCTATTTATCTACATCTGTAATGTGTTTTGTCAAGTTGGATGGGACTGACATGGTTATCCATTTCGTTTTTTTATTTTTTGTCATACATTCAATTTGTTTTTCGTTTCTTTTTAGCCTTTTCTTTATGTGTTGTTACATTACGAAATAGAAAGAGGGGTGATCCAGATGTTTACTATTGGGGCGTCCTATCTGTGCCTTCTTCAGGCTGTGGCAGCTAGGTGTGCCTTGCCTTATGTGTCCCTTATTTCCGAGTTCGCTGGAGATGGAACTCTTGTTTATGGAATCGAGATTGAGGTACCCTGTACCCAAAGCGTCCATTGCAACCAGACTGTTTTTTTCTGGGCAGGCCAGGATCCGGCTGGCGGTGCTGGCTATGAACTGGCTGCTTTGCAGGCCATTTCTTTTTTACAGAGTCTATATGGGTTCATTGTAGTAGACTACAACTTTTAGGATGCCATGTTGTATAGGAGAATTGCACAGATGGCTGTTTCTGTTGCCGCAAGAGCCGCAGGACTGATTAGGTTGGTCTCAGGGACCACTGAGTGTAATTTATGTCCTCCGCCTGATTTGGTGGTTCAGTCTGATTGTTTCCTGAAGGAGGCATCGGTGTTGAGTTTGCTTGTTTGATGTCATAATATTTTTTTCTTGCATGTTTAGTTATTCAGCTTTGCACGGGTGAATAAAGAGACAACAATTTTTTATAGATGTGTTTGCTTAGCTTGCTAACTCAACTCTGTCTTCTTCTGCACTCCCTAGAATGCTACTCGGTTGTTGAGTGTGTGGATGGCTTTGGCCACCCATTGCGGTGCTATTCTGTGGCATCACGAAAGGGTCCAATCAAGAAAGAAAGCACAAAGAGCACTAGAATTACCTGCTTGTTGTAGATATCGGCTCCAAATCGATCTCATGCATGGAAGGGGCATCTTTTTAAGAAAGAAAGCACAAAGAGCACTAGAATTACCTGCTGTTGCAGATATTGACTCCAAATCGCTCTCTCTTTTCCGTTGTTGTTGTGTTTTTCGTTTTTGGATGTAACATCGTTCTCTGCTCTTTTTTTGTTGACCTTCTCCTATCCAGCATAGCAAGACAACTACTGTGAATATTGGATGCTTTGTTTTCATTCTTTAGAGTCTACTAGGTAAGATTACATCGTATTTGATATTGTACCAGCGTTCTATTTTCAGCTTCAAATTGGCAAGTGTTGTTATGTTGATTACAACTCCGTTTTCTACTGCAGTGTTGCCTAAGTGGTCTCGATGGCGCTCGACTTGCTCCCTGAACTGCGTCCACCTGCAAGGCTTTTAACAGTTCAGCTATAGCCTACAGAGCAGCTATCGCTTTTCCTTCATGATATTGACTATTTATGTACTATTTATGTATGCTATGATACACTGACATGTCTACCAACTTGTGAACAATTGAACGATCTTAGCTACTAATTCTATTAGACGTTTAGCAATCCTGACTTCATAGATATGATACCGGTCTGCGCGAGACCTATTTATTTTTATATCGTCTATCTATCTATTGTGCCTTTCTATCGGCGGCACCAGCCCGCGCGCAGGGCCGCGCACTTATCACTAGTAAACAAGTCTATGGCTGGGCTGGGTGTCGGCAGCTGGCCCGTACCATTGCCAAATTAAAAAAAATATCACTTTCATTTGATGTTGCTGCATCTCACAAGAAGGGGCAAGTGATCCTGCCTCGTTTTTTAATCGGTGTAAGTTAACTTTGACAGTCGAATTTCTCTCTCCTATTTAATGTATCCGTGATGTGTCGGTGATGGATCACTTCAGCTCCAGGTTAGATGATGGGCTGATCATGGAAGAAGTCATTATGTGTCATAATTATTAATTATTTTAATATATATTTAGTTAAATTTGATTCTCAGAAAACGAAAACGACGAATATTTAGAGATAGTATAGATCAATTTTTCCTTAACTATAGAGCAATGTTTATGTCTCCAAATAAATTTATTATAAAAATATATTCAAATATCTATTTAATGATACTAATTATGTATTACAAATATTAATATTCGTTTATATACAAGTGAACAAAAGTTAAAAAAATAACTTCACAGGAAAACGAAAATAATTCGATCGGTCTTACCCAATCCCTGCTGCTTACATATTTTAATAGTTCACTTAAACTACATGTGTTTGACTGATTTTGTGTGGCTACAACATGCGGCACATGCCGTGGAAGCTGAGCTTTGTATTTTGTTTTATTTTGAAAGATTGGTCCTTTACTACTGCACTTACTACATCTTTTCTAAAAACAATATACAGGTTTTACTTTTTTTATTGACCATGCTGAAACACGTATTTCATTATGAAAACAGAAGAAAAGTTTAAGTACTTAAGTTTGTATTGTTAGAAGTTGATCTCCCACCGTTTAGGCCCAACAGCCTAACGGGACTTAGATCTGAGCCCTGATCGGGGGCGCCCAACCTTGTGGTTGGTGGGCCCCGTCGCACAGCGCTATATAGATGAAGTGGGGGTCGAGACGCTCAGTACGACGTACGAGGTTCACCTGAGCCGCCAGTCTCCCCACCGACACTCTAACCCTAATCCGATCTGAGGGGCGCTACCAGCGGCGGGAAGTACCACCGACGCCGGCGAGCACCCGGATACAGGCGTCTTCCACGCCTACCGCGACCACCGACGCTGCAGGAGAGGAGCAGCAGCCTACGCCGAACACCATGACGGGTAGCGGCTCCACAACCTCCAACACGAACACCGCCGCCGCCACTACGGTTCCCGTCGACAACTCCGGTCGGTGTTCTACCTCTCTCTCTCTCTCTATTTCTCTGTGCATCTCATAGAACTGCATCTATTATCTACCGAACTGTTGTTTCCCTAATGGATCCGCTCCTAGACGAACCTATGAAACCTAACAATGGTATGAGACACCTCCTACGGAGGGGATCCATCCTCTGGGACCTGGATCTGAGCTGGATCGGCTCAAACAAATCGAAACCCTAACCCTAATGTTTGAACAGCGAAGGTTAGGGAAAGAACCATGAACGAACACCTCAGATCGGGATAAGAGGAACACCAGAAAACGAAACCCTAGAACAGGATACCGATTTGTTGAACCGCAAGAACAACCAAGAAACAAAGAGGACGGGATAGAACCGGATCTCTAAGTTTCGTCCGCACAAGCAAGAATCTGAACTCGAACCAAAGCCTAGAAAATCATACGGCCGGCGGATCTCGTTCTCAAAACCCTGAATCGCTTGACAACCGAACCCACCCTACCTCGGCGCGCATGGACGACACTGCCTCGAACCAGCACCGCCGCAGAGCCGCCCGACGGCAGCGCGCTCAGCCAAGGGCGAGCGCGCACTCCAGCGGGGGGCCCACGACGGCGCAACTCCGGCCGGGGGCGACGCCATGGGCGACGTCCTTCTTTCTCTCGGCTACTGTGAAGAACGGCTGGGAGGCAGAGCAGGGGGAGAGGAGAAACTGAATTAGGGTTTTGGGGAGAGCCGGCCGTCGGCTGGTTTTGATCTCGCAACAAGCACACGCGACCGTCTGATCCTGAACGCCCTAGATCTGACGGTTCCCGGTGCGCCACCGGCTGCTGGGCTACTTGCGGCCCAGGCGGGTGAGAGAAATCCCGGCCCAGGCCCACGTTGCGGCCTGGACGGGAGGGGGGAGCCCTGCGCGCGGCTGGGTCGGGCCATTTTGGCTAGAAGGCCAATTCGTTTGCCTTGGGCCGCGACGAGAACAGTACAATTTTCCAATTTTATGTTTTCCAGAAAATGGTGAACTTAGAATTTGAATGAATTTGATTGAAATTTGATGAAATTTTCACTGCACAAATTTTTATCCAACGATATTTTTTGTTCAGATGAATAATATGAATTAGCTTTTCTGGAAAATAAGATTATGAACATTATTTTATTGTTTCCGCTGCGAAGAAAACATTGAATTTCCTCTCTTGATTAAATTTGAACCAACGGAATAATTTAATTTTGAGCGAATTATGAATTCTTTGAATTTTTTTGATGAAATTATAGTACTGTTATTTTCTGACCAACGTTGTTAATAACATTATTATAATTAATTGTTATACATTTATTTTACTTCTGCCCAACGATGATGTATAATTTTGTATATATGAATTGTATGTTTTAAATTTGACCAACGTTGAGTTAAGACATGCAATTTTTATGATGAATGTTTCTCACTTTTCTTTGGACAAATTTCAGGAGTTAAAGGAATGATGAATATCAACAACATTCCTCCACTCAACGGTACCAATTACCGGGTGTGGCGGGAGAAGTACGAGCTGAAACTTGCATTGGCAGAGATTGATCTTGCCATTACTTCACCGTGTCCTACTATTCCAGAGGAACCGGAGAAATAAACTGATGAAACTGACGAAGCATTCAACGTCCGAAAGTGTGATCATGCTGAGGTCAGAATGAAATATGATATGAATTGTCAGTCTAACGAAAGGTGTGTAGTAGCTGTCAGTCTAACGAGATGAATTGTTGTGACGATGAAGCATGCTCTATCCACTAATCTATGATGGAATAGAACGAATTGAAATATTGAACTCGAATGAGAATTGAAGTATGAATAAGAATTGTGTGAGATCAAGAGGGAGAATGTTAGAAGTTGATCTCCCACCGTTTAGTCCCAACGGCCTAACGGGCCTTAGATCTGCGCCCTGATCGAGGGCGCCCAACCTTGTGGTTGGTGGGCCCCCATCGCACAACGCTATATAGATGAGGTGGGGGCCGGGGCGCTCAGTACGACGTACGAGGTTCACCTGAGCCGTCAGTCTCCCCACCTACACTCTAACCCTAATCCAATTTGAGGGGCGCTGCCAGCGGCGGGAAGTACCACCGACGCCGGCGAGCACCCGGATGCAGGCGTCTTCCACGCCTACCGCGACCACCGACGCTAGAGGAGAGGAGCAGCAGCCTACGCCAAACACCATGACGGGCAGCGGCTCCACCAACTCCAACACGAACACCGCCGCCGCCACTGCGGTTCCCGTCGACAACTCCGGTCGGTGTTCTACCTCTCTCTCTTTCTCTGTGCATCTCATAGAACTGCATCTATTATCTACCAAACTGATGTTTCCCTAATGGATCTGTTCCTAGACGATCCTATGAAACCTAACATGTATTACATGAAAAAACTCACAACCCAACGATTAATCTATTTCATCTAACTTTTAAAATTATTAAAGGTGTGACGGTTTTGGTGATGCTGTTTTTAACTGTTTTTTTTTCTATCGGTCGCTGATAAGTCAAACGAACAGAACGGTCTGGCTGTACAGATGCAAGAGACCTCCCGTTGACCTGCCTCCGGGGGAAATGGATTTCAAATCCGTTTTTCATGGGCCTGGTTGGCGACGCTCGTGGATGGAGCAAATAGTGCATCCATGTCTCTGTGATGGGCTAGAATTTTGTGGAACCAATCAATAGCACCGTGTAGCCTGTCCTCGTCATCCTGGCTGCCCTGTCAGCCTGGCTGCCCAGGTACAGCCTGACTCATTTCAGAAGGGACCAATCAGACCCAGCATCGGTGCTTGTTCATGTATTAGTCTCAATTTTTAGTAATTTTTTAGAGCATGCATCACAACCTGCAACATGTGAAATAGTACTAAAATACTTTCCTCTTCAAGTTTCACTCAGTCCACACTTCGGAGGGTCGTACTCCTTAGCGCCTTGACACCATCACCATGGCCCTAGATTTGACAGTGCAAGGCCTCCACGCGTGACCTTGAGTCACCTTTTTTTTTTTGAGATTGACCTTGAGTCACCTTAGAGCATGTTCGGTTAAAGAGGAACGATGCCCTGAAAATATTCCCGTCAGAATTCGTTATCTAATTTGAATAAAAAAGTTTTGTCAACTAGAATCATTCCTGGCCTGATTTGAGCTAAACTGAACGGGCTCTTAGTGTGTCCACGAAAATGAGTTAGCTCATGAAGTCTGGTCAAAATACCCGATACCCATTATCCGAACTCTAATTACTCAAACTCGGGCCCGAATTACCCGAACCTACGGTATCCGCTCCTAAATTCGGATAGTGATTTTGATTACCCAAAATTAGTTTGGGTAATCCGGGTAATATCCTCTGGTACAAATAATTCTCTCTTCTGGAACAAATGACTATAATATATTATTCTCTATAAATTGTTGTTAAAATTCAGTATAATTAGTGTTGAAATGATTTATAAATTTCTACTGAATTAATATTTAGTCTGCTAATTTCTGTAAATTCGAGTATATCGAGTAATATCCGAACCCGAACTCGAATTATCGGGCGAGTACTGTTTTTTTTCGAAACTTAGGGTAGCAATTTTCATTACCCGAATTTTAAATTATCTGAATTACCCGACCTGTAAAAATCGGGTAACCCGAATGCCCAGACTGAGATATGATGGGCAAAATATATGATATAGCACATGCTCGTGCGTTGCCACGGGAGTTTCAGAATTATAAACACACTAATAAGTGTATATAAAAAACAGTAGTGCCAATAGCCTCAAAATTTTAGACTCCATAAATTACTATCACCGGTGCCACAACTCTTTGATATGCTAACAAGTAGCAAAGTCCCGCTCTTTGATCTGCCATGCAACATCGGTCTCATCAATTACTATCACCGGTGCCACAGATTTAGTGCCAGACGGTGTAGTGACTACCCACTCCATATCAGCCAAAACATGGCTAGGTCAATCTTTTCTTGCCATTCATTGTAGTTATCGCCATTGAGGATTGGACTCTCTTGAAGCATCAAGAAGTATTCTCCTATAAACACAATTCATAATTCATATGGAGTGAGAACAGTAACAACAACAATTGCATGCCATAATTTCAATGTTGGTCAAAATTAAAATGTACAACTGTATTTATACACAAATTCTATATCACCGTTGGCAGAAATAGAATTAATGCATAATCACAATAAACCAATAACTGTTTTTATACAATAATTCTACATCACCGTTGGGCAAAAATATAATTAATGCATAAAAAATAACAAAATCATAATATTATTATTAACAACGTTGGTCAGAAAATAATAATATCATAATTCATCATTTAGACCAAATAATTTCATCTCAAAATTAAAATCTCCTGTTGGTTCGAATTTAATCAAGAGACAAAAAAATTACATTTGTAGCGGAAACGATAAAATTGTTCTTAATCAGAAACAGCACTTTTCCTTTACTATTTCCCTAAACAATATGCTCAACTTTGCAAAATTGAATAGAGAAATACAACATTGCATAAACATTTAAAACTGCTCCTGAAAAGAAAAACGAAAACCATTTTCTATCGAAGCTTTGGCCCCAAGGCCTGCTTCTGCTTGCGTTGCGTGACCCAGCAGTGCACACTATTCCCCCCCCCCCCCCCCCCCCCCCCCCCCCGCCCAGCATGCAGTATCCCCGGCTGCTTCTCATGCTGCTGCGCAACTACTCAGTCGAGCGTCAAGGGGTTCACGGCGCAATGGCAAAGGACCATTGGTTGGGGGGCTCCCACCCAGGGTTCAAATCCTGGGTGCGACACTTTATTCTGGATTTATTCCAGAATTTTTCGGCGCTACGCATTAAGTGGTAGGCGACGTTCCCGTCGACAGCGAGACGCATGTGGTGACTTCGTGAACTTCAAGATTTGCCGGCTCAGTCCTTCGAAGGTGCTCATAGGAGTAGGGTTTGTGTGCGTGTGTTCGTAGGGGCGAGAGTCGAGCCTACGCACACTCCCGCAGCCCACCGCGACGCGCGCGGCCCAGCTGTGCTTTCTCGCAAAACCAGCTAGCGGTCCAATGGCTGGTGAGGTATGAGCCGTTGGATGGAATCCAATGGCTGTCCTAGCATTTCGGGTGAACAAAACCGCACAAGACCTGCTTTGCGTGAACCCTAGTTTCATTCCGTCTTTTGCCGTTTCTCTTTTCTCTACGCCACTCGGCTGCTCTCTGGTGCCGCACGGTTGCCGCGGCGCCAACCGGCCCCCTTTCTGTTTCTCTACTCTCTCTTCTCCTTCCAGCACCCGGCAGTGAGGAACCGCCCACGACGGCCGAAGGAGAGAGGAAGTGCATGGCGCTGTTACTGGCCCCTGGCTGAGCGCGCAGCCGTCGAGCGGCTCTGTGCTGGCACCCGGGTCGTTTTTTTTTGCCATTTTCTTTCTCTCTCTTCTTTCACGGCACAGCATAACCGCCCATGGCCCCGTACACGACGACGGCTCGCCTCCTTCCCCGCGACGAGCACGGGGTGGCCCTCGTGGCGGCAGCCTGCGTGGCTCCAGCTCGACCGTGCGGCCGGCAGCGGCGTGGCTCCAGCTCGTCCGCGCGGTCGGCGGCGGTGGGGCACTGGCTCGCTCGCGTGGAGGGGCCGACGGCGGCTGGGCTCCGTCTCGCCCCTGTAGAGGGGACGACGGCGGCGGGGCTCCGGCTGGCCCGTGCGGGGACGGGACGTGAACCTCCGACGGGGCAGGGTTGTGGACTGCGGTCTGCGGAGCGGGATGTGGTGAACAGGGTGCAGCCACTCAGGTGGGGCGGCGGGACGCACGGGCTGGAGGGAGCAGCTGATGGAGTGACCGGTGCGGCCAGTGCGGGCCGAAGGGGGAGTCGGGCAAAGCTGTGGCCGAGCGGGGCCTGTTTGAACTTTTTAGGAGTAGATTAGGTGGAAACATAGAAATTAATTTTAAAATATATCTTGGTTGTTGTTTTTGAAATTTTTTATATCAATGCATTAAAATCAGGATACAAACTCAAAGTAGAAAAAATCATAAGAAAACGACAAATTTTAGATGCATGTGCACTATAAAGCAAAATCCCATCGTTTTTTTTTTCAAAAGCAAGTTTGCATCTTAATTCGTGCATGTGACTACATATTTGTATTCGCTACGGATGTGCCAAATTTCAATTTTTTATTTATGAATGACCAAACTATGTTTTTTAAATTTGGTTTCTATGTTCCCCTTAGTATATGGTTTTCACCATATATTTTCCCTTGTTGATGACGGGGTGAGAAGAGAATTCGAATGGGAGCACAGTGAAGGGGTACAGTACGTGGCACTATCAAAAACATTTACCAAGCTCAGGTCCGCGCTATCACGCGTTTTCGTTGAAACCAAGAGTGGCGCATCCGATGGATATGAAAAACTTTGTGCGCATTTATCAGTCAATGTTTAATTTAAATAATCTTTTGATCTTATTTAAACGCATATGAATTGTTAGAATATTAGGAAATTTCCATGTTATTTTAATTTCGTAAATTAACATAATGATGATGACATATAAAAGATTATTTAAAGTTGAGATCATGACATCAACCGTATTCATATCCATATGAAACCTGTTGATATCAAAAGCATGTGAACATGATATATATAACAAAACATAAAAGCATGATATATATATCATGACAACAACTACTACCGGACTGCATATGAAACGATGAAACAAAGCTACTGAAACGTAAACACAGCCGCATATGAAACATCATAACAGAAACACTGAAACAGATATGCAGAGCACGAAACTAGCAGAAACAGAGAGCATACAGATTACGAACCGACACAACAGAGCATGTGAAACAGACTCGCTACAACTGATGAAACAACATGGCAAAACTATTGAAACATGTAAAAACTGTACGACGGAAAACAGAGACATGATGAGATGAACATACCCGTTCATCCACGTAGCGTTCGAGGATCCAGAACCTTGACCAACCTCGATGGTCATGACGTAGAGGACGAAGGTGTACTGTCCACCGGGAAGAAGACGACGACGACGATCACCGGGAGGAAGACGGTGACGGTGTCACCTCCGGGAAGAAGACGACGACGGCGGCAGCAACCACCACAAAGAAGACGATGACAGAAGTAGCGGGAGCGTCTCCTCCGGGAAGAAGACAACGGACGGCGATGACGACAACGAATGGCGGCGGCATTGGGCAGTCGCGTAGACGCTCCCCAAAAACCTAATTGTTGATCCCTCGTGCAAGGTCTCGAACGGCAAGGGCTCCGGAGGCACCTGCCATCTCGCTTCACCGTGCGCGCGGGTTAAAGAGATGGGAATGCAACTAGCAGCGGAATTGTGTCCGGAAAAAATGTTCTGTTCGGAACCGTCTCAAATTGTAACCGGGTGAGAATATATCTCTTGCAGGGGAGGCCAAGGGGTTGCGCATGCAGGCATGTGCGTGAGAGAGAGAGAGGGAGAGTTGCATGCATGCATGCAAGTTACTAGAGGAAACTCCCTCAATTAATTGAAGGATGAAACTCCTGTAACTCTCTCCCATTAGTAGCTATTAAAATATTAACTACCTCATCACGCTCGCCTGCCACGTCACGCCTCACCCTTTGGATTTCCAATCCGGTACAAATAAAATATACACAATTACATACCCATAGATCTTCTTGATTTATTGAATAAATAAATAGGGTTGACCCATAAATAAATCCAACAATCCCCTATTTCCTCACTAGCGCAGTAATAACGCTGAACATTCTGAATCTTTATAAAAGGACCAACAAATATAATAGATTATTTCACCACTCTACTTCACGGGATCTCCAATCACATTCTAAATCTTTCCTCTTATCTACTCCTAGCTTGTTTCACCACTCTACTTCACGGGATCTCTGATCACATAGAGCAGATTACCACCATAGTAGATTTCATATGGGTCTCATACCCATTTCTCTCGATGCACCCTCTATCACATTTCGTGATAGTCTCTTGGTGAATTGATCTGCTAGATTATTCGACGTATGGACATAGTCCACCGTTATAACTCCGGAGGTTTTCAACTTTCTGACAGATTTTAATCTTCTCTTAACATGCCTTGTAGACTTCATGTTATTCCTGGAACTGTTAACCTTTGTAATCACAGTCTGGTTATCACAGTTCATGGAAATGGCCGGAATTGGTTTTTCAACCACCGGTAAATCCAAGAGGAAATCACGTAGCCACTTGGCCTCAGCCCTAGCAGTGTCTAACATTGTGAGTTCTGCTTCCATTGTAGACTTCGTTAAGATAGTCTGCTTGCAAGACTTCCAGGAAACAGCGCCACCTCCAAGCAAGAACACATATCCGCTCGTGGCATAAAGCTCGTCAGCATCAGAGATCCAGTTGGCATCGCAATAGCCTTCTAGCACTCTGGGGTTCCTAGTATAATGTATACCATATGTCATAGTACCTTTCAAATAGCGCAATACTCTCTCAAGAGAACGCCAATGATCATCTCCCAGCTTTGACACAAACCGACTCAGCTTGCTCACAACACATGAGATGTCAGGCCTTGTTGCACTAGCAAGGTACATGGAGAACCAATAATTTGGGAGTATGTTAATTGATCCCTTGCTATTCTTCGATTTTTCCTCAATAGCACACTAGGGTCATAAGGCGTGGGAGCAGGGTCACAGTCACTAAACCCAAAGCGACTTAACACCTTTTCCACATAATAGGACTGTAACAAAGTTACCCCACCATTACCTTCTCTGATAAGCTTGATGTTCAAAATCACATTAGCTTCTCCCAAATCTTTCATTTCGAAATTGCTCAACAAGAGAGACTTTACTTCCTCAATCACATTGAGATTAGATCCGAAGATCAAGATGTCATCAACATAGAGGCACAGTATAACAGCCTCACCCCCACCATACCGATAATACACACACGAGTCAGACTCATTTACTGCAAAGACAACAACTGTGAGAGTATTATCAAACTTTTCATGTCATTGCTTAGGTGCTTGTTTTAGGCCATACAATGACTTTAAAAACCTGCAGACCTTGTTTTCTTGACCATCCGCAATGAAACCGTCAGGTTGATCCATATAGATCTCCTCATCTAACTCTCCATTTAGAAAAGTTGTCTTTACATCCATCTGATGAATGATAAGACCATATGAGGCTGCCACAACAATCAAAGTGCGAATAGTAGTCAATCGAGTCACTGGTGAATAGGTGTCAAAGAAATCTTCACCCTCTTTCTGGGTATATCCTTTGGCCACAAACCTTGCCTTGTACCTCTCAGTAGTACCATCAGGCCTAAGCTTTTTCTTGAAGATTCATTTGCAACCTATAGGTTGACATCCATATGGACGGTTAACGACCTCCCATGTTCCATTAGACATAATAGAATCCATCTCACTCCTTACTGCTTCCTTCCATAAGTCAGCATCAGGAGAAGAATATGCCTCTCTAATGGTGGTTGGACTCTCTTCCACAAGGTACACTATATAGTCATCACCAAAGGATTTTGCAACCCTCTGTCTCTTACTCTTTCGAGTGACTATAGTGTCATCCGCCTCAGGGATGTGCACATGAGAATCATCAGCATGATCTATATGAATAGATTGTTCTTGCTCATGGGGAATTATAGTCTCATGACTTATTTTACTATGTGTATTTTTCATTGGAAACTTATTCTCAAAAAATATAGCGTCTCTTGATTCCATGATAGTATCAACATACATATCAGGCACATCAGATTTTATAATTAAGAACCTATATCCAGTGCTATGAAAGGAATAATCAAGAAAAACGCAATCAATAGTTTTGGGTCCAAGTTTACGCTTCTTGTTGATTGGCACATTCACCTTTGCCAAGCAACCCCAAGTGCGCAAATATGAGAGATTTAATCTCCTCTTTTCCCATTCCTCGAATGGTGTGATCTCTTTGTTCTTTGTTGGAACTCTGTTCAGGACATGACATGCTGTCAATATCGCCTCACCCCACCATTCCTTGGATAATCCCGCTGTACTCAACATGACATTCACCAAGTCTGTTAGAGTGCGGTTTTTTCGTTCGGCAATCCCATTGGATTGTGGTGAGAACGGCGGTGTCCTCTCATGAACAATACTGTGTTCCACGCAAAACTCATCGAACACATTAGAGAAATATTCTCCACCTTAATCGGACCTTAACCGTTTTATTTTCCTTTGAAGTTGGTTCTCAACTTCAGCTTTATAGGCCTTAAAATAATTAAACGCTTCATCCTTTGTTTTTAATAGATACACATAGCAAAATTTCGAAGAGTCATCTATAAAAGTGAGAAAGTATCTTTTACCATCTTTAGTCAAAATTTCATTCATCTCACACAGATCAGAATGAACAAGTTCTAGAGGTGCCAAATTCCTCGCCTCAGTAGCCTTGTGGGGCTTGCGGGGTTGTTTTGATTCAACACAAACATGACACTTAGACTTTTTGACCAATTTAAATTTAGGAATTAAATTCAGATTTGCTAACCGCATAAGACAACCAAAATTCACATGACAGAAGCGTGAATGTCATAAATCCGACTCATCAGAAATTTCAACAGAATTCACCATCTTATTACACACATCATGCGGTGATAAGCAGAACAGACCTCCGCAATCATATCCTTTACCCACAAAAATACCATGTTTAGACACAACACATTTATTCGACTCAAGTACAACTTTGTAGCCATCTCAATATAACATGGATGCACTAACAAGATTCTTCTTGATGGAGGGCACATGTTGCACGCTCTTCAATGACACTGTCTTTCCCGAAGTAAACTTCAGAATGACCGTACCAACACCAAGAACATGAGCACGCGATCCATTTCCCATCAACAAGGCACCAGACCTCCCGACCTGGTAAGTGGAGAACAAAGAAACGTCAGCACACACATGTATATTTGCACCACTGTCCATCCACCACTCTGGTGAATTACATACTGAGAGAACAAATGGTAAGGAATTACCATACCCAGGTGTTTCTCCTCCAGTATCAGTAGTAACAACATTTGCTGATTTCTTTTCCTGGTTGAACTTGCGATCTGGACACTCACTTACCCAGTGTTGTTCACTGCCACACACATAGCAGCCTCCATTTCTCTTGTTCGTGTTGTTGTTCTTCTTTTTAAACTGTGTTGTCTGAACATGCTTAGGGGTGTTCTCTTGCTTGTTCTGGTTTTTCTTCTTCTTGTTGAACTTGCGGAAATTAGAGTTTCTCTTCTGCACAACATTTGCAGTAGAGTTCTCAACACCTTTTCTATTGTCCTTTGCTCTAGCTCTCTCCTCAACATCTAGAGTACCAATGAGATCTTCTACATTGAACTCTTGTCTCTTATGTTTGAGGGAGGTGCCAAAGTCCTTCCAAGAAAGTGGTAACTTGACGATTATACCGCTAGCCACAAACTTGTCAGGCAAAGGACAAGGAAAAAGTTCAAGTTCCTTTGCTAGTGCCTGAAACTCATGAGCCTGTTCCACTACCGATCGGTTCTCAACCATCGTGTAGTCATACAACTGCTCCATGAGGTACAGCTCACTACCAGCATCAGTAACTCCAAATTTTCCATCAAGTGCATCCCACAGCTCTTTCCCCGTGGGAAGTATGATATAGCTTTTCTGGAATTTTGTATCAAGTGCGCTAATCACTGCACCTCGAAAGAGGTTGTCATCAGCCTTAAATCTAGCCTTATCGGTAGGAGGAAGATTAGCAGGCTTTCCCTCAGCGACATAAAAACATGACATTGCAGTGAGCCACAATTCCATCTTAGCTTTCCATATCAAGAAGTTTTTACCATCAAACGGATCAGACTTTAATATGGCAGCAAAACCTCTGATAGAAAAATGTCTATAATTAGGTTTTTGGATTGTTAGAATATTAGGCAATTTCCATGTCATTTTAATTCCGTAAATTAACATAATGATGATGACATATAAAAGATTATTTAAAGTTGAGATCATGACATCAACCGTATTCATATCCATATGAAACCTGTTGATATCAAAAGCATGTGAACATGATATATATAACAAAACATAAAAGCATGACATATATATCATGACAACAACTACTACCGGACTGCATATGAAACGATGAAACAAAGCTACTGAAACGTAAACACAGCCGCATATGAAACATCATAACAGAAACACTGAAACAGATATGCAGAGCACGAAACTAGCAGAAACAGAGAGCATACAGATTACGAACCGACACAACAGAGCATGTGAAACAGACTCGCTACAACTGATGAAACAACATGGCAAAACTATTGAAACATGTAAAAACTATACGACGGAAAACAGAGACATGATGAGATGAACATACCCGTTCATCCGCGCAGCGTTCGAGGATCCAGAACCTTGACCAACCTCGATGGTCATGACGTAGAGGACGAAGGTGTACTGTCCACCGGGAAGAAGACGACGACGACGATCACCGGGAGGAAGACGGTGGCGGCGTCACCTCCGGGAAGAAGACGACGGCGGCGGCAGCAACCACCACGAAGAAGACGACGACAGCAGCAGCGGGAGCGTATCCTCTGGGAAGAAGACAACGGACGGCGATGACGACAACGAATGGCGGCGGCGTTGGGCAGTCGTGTAGACGCTCCCCAAAAACCTAATTGCCGATCCCTCGTGCAAGGTCTCGAATGGTAAGGGCTCCGGAGGCACCTGCCCTCTCGCTTCACCGTGCGCGCGGGTTAACGAGATGGGAATGCAACTTGCAGCGGAATTGTGTCTGAAAAAAATGTTCTGTTCGGAACCGTCTCAAGTTGTAACCGGGTGAGAATATATCTCCTGCAGGGGAGGCCAAGGGGTTGCGCATGCAGGGATGCAGGCATGTGCGTGAGAGGGAGAGGGAGAGTTGCATGCATGCATGCAAGTTACTAGAGGAAACCCCTCAATTAATTGAATGATGAAACTCTCGTAACTCTCTCCCATTAGTAGCTATTAAAATATTAACTACCTCGTCACGCTCGCCTGCCACATCACGCCTCACCCTTTAGGCTTCCAATCCGGTATAAATAAAATATACACAATTACATACCCATAGAGCTTCTTGATTTATTGAATAAATAAATGGGGCTGGCCCATAAATAAATCCAACAATCCCTTATTTCCTCACTAGCGCAGTAATAACGCTGAACATTCTGAATCTTTAAAAAAGGACCAACAAATATAATGTGCATACCAAGGAATCAAAAAGAGATATTTAAAAAGGAAACCACCAGCGTTACAACTACAAAGAGATAATCAATCTTGACAACGTCATAGACAGGCTCGGATTTCCCAAGCCCATGTAGAAAAGGAAAATCCAAAAACTAATTTATTCCATGCGATGAACCTTGCCATTTTGTCACAACAGGACCAAAATTAAAGCAGTGATAATGCTTGAAACACAGGTCCTTGGTGTTGAGAAGACACTCTGATTTCTTCATTTCTTGTCTTGTTCTATGCAGAATTCCGAGTACTTCACGTCATCCATGAGCGAATTCAGCTTACCTGAATCGCTGAGCTTGACCTTGACCATCCATCCCTCCTCATATGGGCTACCATTCACCTAACCAGAAATCATAATCATTGACTAATTTACCCATGAAAGTTTGTTTTCAGATGAATTCTGGCTAATATGAGTTGAAACACTTACCAATCCAGGATTATCGCCTAGTTCCACATTCACTCCAACAATCTCTCCGGATACTGGCGAGTTTAAATCACTGGCTGTCTTCACACTCTCAATAGCACCAAAGTACTTTCCCTTGGATACAAGCATGCCAGCTTCTGGCAAATTCACCAAGATAATGTCACCCAAATGATGCTAGAAGCCAAAAGAAATAAACAAACTTTGAGCAATTCAATCCCTGATGCTGTATACTGAACATGGTAAATATATTAGAACTTGATGCTTTGGAAACAGATTGCATGCAGTATGTATACCAGTGTAGATAAGAACTACAGCACCGGATAACATAGCATATGGAGGGCCTAACACCTAGAATTGCCTCACAATCCAGATTTACAATGAAAGAAATATGCCAATCTATCGACCTCGATATAGTCAGTAATCCCCACGGTTGCTGAATCCCCCTCAACTTTCACCCATTCATGGGTTTCAGTATACTTCCGATCCTTCAGCACTGAAAAGGAGGTCACGTGACAAAATAAATATATATCTCTTACAATGAAACCAGTCAATTTTTCTCAGTCACCTTAGGCCTTATTTGGATGCGCATGTATCTCTCTCAAACCATATGTGTTGGAGTGTATTTGAACTAATATACACTCCAATCCATGTGGTTTGAGGTCGACACATGCGCATCCAAACAAGGTCTTATTATAGTTACAGAACAAAGTTATAGAACAAACGCAAACAAGAATAGTTCCACAAGTCGAATCTATACGCGCGCTAGATGGTGCCGAACCAACTGCAAGAAGCCGTGATCCGACGAACCAGAGCACCGGAACAAACAGAGGAATGGAGGAATAGGTACCGGTGTAGGCCCTGAGGAAGGTGGAGACCCTGAGGTAGGCGGCGGCGCGGGACGCCCACAGCAGCCGGGAGGAGGCGGCCATGGCCATGATCCGGGAGACGGCGGCGCACGAGGAGAGGAGAGGGATTGGTTGCTTGCTCGACGCTGCTCCCGCTCTCTCTCGCCGAGTTCGTTCGGTTTGTCGGCGAGCTGGTGTGGCGCGGAAACTAGTACGAGTAGTAGAATGGGCACTTCACTTGTGGGCTTTTCAGAATCTTGGAGAGTCAAACTATCTCAAGTTTGACCAAATTTATATGATAATATAATAACATTTATGATGTCAACTAAGTATGTTAAATTCGTTATCAATTATATTTTTATAGTATGTCTATTTGATATCATAAATCTTGATAGTTTTTATTTATAATTAGTGATCAAACTTGAGATGTTTTGACTCTCCAAAATTCTTGGAAAGTCTTATAATTTGGAACGGAGGGAGTAGTTTACAATTTGACCTTTGAGTTCTGGTTCCCTCTCTTTCCAAAAAACAAGCAAATAGTAGTTGCGTGCCTTGAGTTTGGCGAGGGAGTTGTTTATACCCGCAAAAAGATTCAACTACTACTCTTTTCGTGTTTATACTCAAGAGCATCTCCAACAATTTGCTAAATTACTTGTCATCCTTTAAAATTTGACAAATCAATCAAAAAACACTCGCCAACAGTTTGTCAATTGGACTTGTCAATTCTACACGTTTGCCAAAAGATTGCATCGGTTTGCCATTTTTGTGAACGTGCATCGGCTTGTCATCCTCTCGCCTGCGAGTCCTCCTCTCGGTTTCCCGCATGCAAGTTTCCTTCCTTTTTAATCTTCTTTTTTTTGGTTTGACAAGTGAGAAATAGAAAATTGTTGGAGATGACCTCTTTTCAACTTGGTAAATTATTATAGCAACTTCCTAAAACATAAGATTTGACAAGTGAGAAATAGTAAATTGTTGGAGATGCTCTTAGTCAGCATGGGCGAATCACGGGCTGGGATCGGAGCATCGGCGTGCGTAAACAATAGGACGAAAATAGATAGGATAGGATTGGAGCTTATTGATATTATATTTATTTATATATTTTTATTATGATTCCGATTCGAATACATATAATATTATATATATATCGGATAGCACATGGGTGGGTATCGATATCATAAATCTATATCTATATATCTACTTATATTATTAATAAAGAATCAAAATTTCATGTTTTTTTTTCGTCCATTCATTTGTTTTTGTATCCATCTCCCTTAACTACCGGACAATAAATAGTTTATTTTGTACGGACAAAATAAGGACACAATAAAAAGGAAAAGAGAAAAAAAACAAGGCATGTTATGAACCGGACTCCATATAAAAAAGGAAAAAAAGTAAATACTAGACTCCATATAAAAAAGGAAGAAAGATGAAAAGAAGAAATCTATAGAAAAAAAAGGAAAAAATAATAGGACGGACACGTTATGAAGCGGACTCCGTATTAAAAAAGGAAAAAAAAAAGTAAATACCGGACTCCATATAGAAAAGGAAGAAAAAGGAAAAGAAAAATATCTATAGAAAAAAAGAATAGGACACATATGCTATGCTAAGGGTGTGCATATAAAAGTAAATACCGAACTTTATATAGAAAACGGAAAAGAAAAACTAATAGAGAAAAAAAATAGGACACATATGCTACATGGTATATATATATATATATATATATATATATATATATATATATATATCACACAATGCTACAAATTTATTTCAATTGATTTTTATCTATTCATGTCTTTCCCGTGCTAGAATAGCACAATCTAGGAAAACTTCACAAATATCGCATAAGAAAGGAAAGTAAGAAATCAGTCTGATAATAGGCCTATAAAACAAAATATATATAAGAACGAAAATCACAAATCGGAAATCAATGACGTGCTCGTGCCGGTGCCGGTGCCGGTGCCGGTGCCGGACAGCCCTCTTGGTGGGGTGATAGTGCACGCTCGTGGAGCACGCTACACCAGCCCATGAAGCCCAAGTATAGGTAATATTTATACCTAACAGGCGCACAATGTGCTTACGGTGTTCTCGATCACAACCGTAGCGCCATGGTCTTGACACTCCAAAGCTCTATCATCATGACTAAGCTCGGCGAGGTGCTCTCGTGCATTGGCAAAGGCTGCAGTGCCAATTATAAATTGTCGAAGCGACCAACGACATTGTTTTTTATGTATAAATCATTGTATATATAATACTAAATTTTAGACTTTGTTTATTGTCACTCTGTATGGTAGAGTTTTTACTCTCTTGTTGCAACGCACGGGCATATTTGCTAGTATAATAATAATATTTGATTATTCGAATATGTATCAAATGTTAAATATCTAAACTTAGATATAAACAGATCTAAACTCCTATAAATAAATTTGGTGACGGATATGGTCAGAAAATATCGGTAGTATTTTCATTGCTAGTAAACAATCTACGCAAGAGGACACGTGCTCTCTAACAGTGAACGAACTTCTGAAAAACGGTAAGTGGCTCTGCAGATTGCAGTTGGAAGAGGGTCTCTTGCATTATATACTCGCTCCCCGTGTCCCAAAATAAAATTTGTTATAGTAAACTAGCTCGGTTTCTAAATATTTATCGTCATGTCAATAAGTAAAAATGTATAAATTTATTAAAAGTTAAAATTCAAATATCTATCAATAATACATGAACCGACTCATCAAGGAGCAAGACAGCCACGCCAGATCAGAGATGAGTTGATTCTGCTCTCGACTGACTGAGTAATGTGGGTCGCATGACAAATATACAAGTCTATGGCTCGGCTGGTAGTCTGCAGGCCCGTACCATTGCCAAATAGAAAAATTTACTTTCATTTGCTGTTGCTGCATCTCACAAGAAGGAGCAGGTGGTCCTGTCTCAATGTTTTCAATCGGAGCTAGAGTGATCCAAACAGGGTCTTAAAGAGGTTTGTGTAACGTGATTTCTGTCAAAGTTCATACGTGATAATGCAGCAGAAATTTATACAAGGAGGTCCAATAAAGCCTGTGGATTTCACAATGCAAAGAGCGTCTTGGCGTCCTTGTGCATGGACCTAACAATGGCCGTGACCTGCTCAACCTGGCGCTCATCGGAGCACGCAGCGAGCA
This sequence comes from Microstegium vimineum, assembly GCA_022036555.1. Lineage (NCBI taxonomy): Eukaryota > Viridiplantae > Streptophyta > Magnoliopsida > Poales > Poaceae > Microstegium > Microstegium vimineum. The sequence goes on along the minus strand of CM039122.1, from coordinate 5,707,413 downwards.
GCACCTTGGCCATACCAGCGTCGGGGTAACACCCAGCATCCACCATCTCCTCGAAGATCTCAAGGCACCGCCCATACTCCTTCTTCCTCGCGTACGCGCCGATACGGGACGTCCACGTCACCACGTCAGCGGCGAGCCCCGGGGCCGCCAGCAGCGCGCGGAACGCCGCCTCCATCTGGTCCAGGTACCCCGCGCGCCCGTACGTGTTCACCACCACGTTGTACGTGCTGGTGTCCGGCGCGACGTCGGCGTCGTCGGCACCGCGCTCCATGGCCGCGAGGAGGTGCTCCATGTCGTCGAGCCGCCCGGCCCGGCCGTACGCGTTGAGCATGGCGTTGAGCGCGAAGGTGTCCGGGCGTAGCCCCGACTTGTGCAGCTGCGCCATCACCTCCTCGCACCTCGCCACGTTGCCGGACTTGGCGTGCGCCGACAGGAGTAGCATGTGCGACTTCATCGTTGGCCGCATGCCCTGCTGTTTCAGCTCTTGGAACGTCGCTTCTGCCTCTGAAAAAACGTACCAATCACAAAAAAAAAAAAACACATCGGCAAATTTAAATTCAGCATGTTCTTGAGCTCAAATTTGACAAGATGAATCTTGATGCTGACGCCTACCTTGATGGAGACCAGCTCGTCCATAAGCATCCACCAAAATGTTGTAAGAGGCTCTGTCAGGCTCACACCCCATGTGTTCCATGAGAGAGAAGATCTCCGATGCGCCTTGTGGCAACCCTGCGCGGCTGTAAGCTTCCATGAGAGCATTGTAGGCATACACGTCAGGTTCATGCCCAGCCTGCTGCATCTCCTCAAACACCTCCTCTGCCTTCTCGCAAAGGCCTTCCCGCGCGAACGCGTTCACCAGCGCGGTGTAGGTGCAGATGTTGGCCTTGCACCCGATCGTTTTCATCTCGTTGAACACTTTCAGCGATGACATCGGTTGCTTTGCCTGCCAAAGGATGAGCATGCATGACGGCTATTGTCTCATAGTGCTGACAGACACTTGACATAAAATCTGATCCCTGCACATTAAAGATTAAACCAGGACAAATGCCTTACCTTCCCATATACATTGATCATCAGTGTGTACGTCTCAGTGTTAGTTCTGCAGCGCTCCTTCTTCATCCTTTGGTACACTTCAACCGCCTTTTCGGAACATCTTGCCTTCAGTAGACCGTCCAGGTATGCGTTATAAACAGTTGCAGCTGCAAGAGAGTTCTTGGTATGATTTTTTTTATTTCATCCTAAATTAACAAGCATTTTCATCGATCTCATGACACAGAGAGAGAGAGGAATACAAGGAGGTGCGTACGTACATGGAGGGATCCCATTCTTCTGCATTTCTGAAATCACGCCCTCGGCTCGGTGCAACTGTCCAGAATTGCAGTAAGCACGCAGTAGAAGAGCATAAGTGTCCTCTGTGGGCACACAGTGAGCCTCCAGAAGAGCCATGTAAATCGATTCTGCCTTGTTCAGCTGACGCTTCTGACCGTACGCATCTATGAGCAGGTTGTAGCAGATTACGTCGGCACGGAACGAACTCCGGTACAGGATCCACTCACACACCTATATATAGGTACTCTTGACAAATCAAACATCAAAACCTTAGGAATCAAAGCATGCAGCACCCACCAAGAGAAGTAACAAAAGACTAGAAGAATCTTTGCTCTTGTCAGTTTCACTTTCACATGGTTATGATCAGAGATGCAAGCAGTGGACTTACTGTGATGATCGGCTCCCATTGTCGGTTCAGGCGAAGCTGGACTGCGACATTGACAATGTCATCCCAAAGATCGTGTGCTTGAGGAATGTTGTCCAGTGATTCCCAGATATTGGCGACGTCAGTCCCCTTCTGCACAAATTCTAGGATATCTTGTGCCATTGGACTCAACACTGGGAACACTCCATCAACAAACCCTGAGCCGTACTTCCAACCACGGCCTTTTATAGCACCTCCTGCATGTCCAAGTCATATCATTCAGAGGTAAAACCTATGCCATGTCCTTGAACTTCCCAACGAAACAGTAAATCCAAAAAACAATAGATATTGTCTAAGAATTATTGATTTGCAGCATTTTTTTTTTGAGACGATGATTTGCAGCATTCAATGAAAATAGAAGGACTAGTAGCACCGTCATTTACCCCTCTTTCTAGATATTTTCTTTCGATCGAAGGTTCTTGCCACGCCATCTTTGTCAATGTAAGCGCCGTCCCTTCTTCGGTTCTTCCTCTCCTTATGGCGATAGGAATTTACTTCTGTGTCATGTAATGAAGTTTCTTGCAAGACGTTTCTGCAGGCACATAATTTCCATCTCGACCTTACAATCGGGTAATATGAATGAGCCTCAACACTTAGCCTGCAAAATGATGCACAAATTAAGGCATGTCAGCATATTCATAGAAACACTGATGCCGTTTCAGAGCTTCCAAAGTGGAACGTACATGAGCACAGGGTGAGGAAGGCCGCCGACGCTCCTCAATAGGCAACGAGTGTGCAGGCCTGGTGAACAGCCAGTGAAAATATCACTGAGCTTTCATGCTTTTGCTTGAGCTGTGTGGCTGTTTTGGAGAGGATGGGAAGCTGTGAACGGGGAGAAGCTGCGAGCAGAGCAAGCTGAAATATCTCTCCCTCCATCTTGCTTTTGGCTCGTTCTATCCAGTGTTGTGGTTTGGGCCTCCTGCGACCTATCATTCAGGACCTCTTATCCAAAAAGACAACCAACATGACCTCTGCACTGGCAACTTTTAGTGACTCAACTAACATGTGCAGCTTATTGAAACGCAGTGGAAATTATAAGGGAAAAAATAATGCCATGCAAGCATGTGCCGTTTATCTGCAACCACAACCAGACAATTTTTTCACTGCATGGTATCTCAAAGAAGACTAGTAGTCTAGCAGGCCAAAGCAGGTCACAAGGAATGAAATTCTATTCGGCTGATGGTCATCTGTGACTGATAAGCCGACTTATGCTGTTTTAGTTTTATTGTAAGAGAAAAATATTGTACCATGTCTTATAAGTTAGGTTGGGAAGTTAAGCGAACAGTTACAGATGGACGCAGAAGACGTAGCTCTTTCAAAATCTCAATTTCCGATACACGTAATAATCCAAAATCCAATGGAATGAGCACATTCCATGTTCAATTGTAAAGCCGTATTCTTTTAGGAGCTTGGCTCTTGAAACTCTGAAACTTGAGCTAAAGAACTGTACATTGTATTGTCATAAAAAGTACAGGGCTGTTAAATTAAACATTATTGTTTCTTCTTTAAGGGAACCAAAAAATGGTGGTTGCTTTATTCTGATATAGTCCATGGCTGGTGCCCTTGGTGCAACTCAAAAATCGGTTGGGTAGTTTTCAGGCTTGAACCACAAAGAGAAATCGATTCCTTTCTTCTTAAGATCTTCAGTAGGAGGGCCAATCCGATCCAAAAGCTGCAGTTCAGTAAAGGGGTGCATCAACAACACTAAGAAACTTGTCCACACAAACAATATCCTGAGTTTTTTTCGAACAAACCTGTCCATGAACAAGCCCATTGGAAACAAGAACAGAACGATCAAAGACTGTAAACTCTCCACCATCCATGCGAGTTACCACCCCACCAGCTTCTTCAACTATCTGTTGAAAAAATGACCAAAATATATCAGCAGAACATACACCACAAAACAAGATATGCTTAAATTGGAAACAAAACTGTCATTTTCTAACTGAAGTAATCGCATTCATACATTTGTGATATATAGGGCCTGTTTAGATCCCCATGAAATCCAAAATATTTTGGGTTTTGGTTTTTCATTTTGCAAAATGGAACTAAACACCACCCAAAATATTTGGCAAAAAGTGGTCCATTCCCTATTTTGGGTTTTGGACTCAAGAGGCCAAAATAACCCAAAATTTGCATTGGTTTGTGTGCCACCCTCACAATCCCCATCATTGGAATCCAAAATAAGCCAAACTTTGGTTGAAACTAAACACCCCCTGAAATATTTTGCATTTTGGATTTTGGAATCCAAAATAGTTGGCATTTTGGATTTTGGATTTTGGATTTTGGGATGGAACTAAACAGGCCCATAATAGTATCTTTTTAGGTGCAAACTCTTTAATTGTTCACAGAAAGGCCATGAACAGGATTCTAATAGTATTTTAAAATTGGTTCGTGCCATCTTAGGCCCTGTTTAGTTCCAACCAAAATCCAAAATCCAAAATCCCAACTATTTTGTATTCCAAAATCCAAAATGCAAAATATTTTGGTAGGGTGTTTAGTTCCCACCAAAATTTGTCTTCCAATGATGGGGATTGTGAGGATGACACACAAACCAATGCAAAGATTCCCTTATTTTGGCCTCTTGAGTCCAAAATGCAAAATGAAGAATGGACTACTTTTTGCCAAATATTTTGGGTGGTGTTTAGTTCCATTTTGCAAAATGAAGAGCCAAAACCCAAAATATTTTGGATTCCATGGGGAACTAAACACCCCCTTAGAGGCAATTCCTATAACTAATTCTAATAAAAAAATGTTAGATTACATCAATAACATGTAATATTAATATCTGATTGAGGTGAGATTAGAAAAGCCAAAAACAAAGGCCGATACCTAATTCTGTTGTACTCGTGATTATTTATCAAAACTGATTTGGAAAGTTACTTATTAAATGTTAATGTTTTCCATGGGAGAAAAAAGTAACTACCAGGACGCCAGCAGCCATATCCCATGGCTTAAGTCGGTATTCCCAATAAGACTCTGTAATACCGAGTCCAACATGGGACATGTCAGCAGCAGCAGACCCTAGCCTTCGCACCCCCTGAAAAAAGGAAGTATTAAAGGATGGTAGAAAACTCAGATATGCAAATCTGCAAAAAATAAAAAATCAGTTCGACAAACACTTACCCTGCTAATGTCAGTAAATTCCTTGAACAAATTCATATTGGTAGTCCAGGCATCATCATGTTGATATCCGAAACCTGTGACGAGAAGAGATTGTTCCACCTAGAGAATGAGTTGACAACTACTGATTAGAGATAATAACTTGAAAACTTACATATACATTACACAGTCAGGTTATGTGGCATTTAATTGGACATCTAGAAACACCTTTTACGAATGGATGCATTGAGTACGTGACCCCTGGCCGCAAATCATCGCAGCAGGCAGTCTTCACTCACAGATGAACATAATAGGAAAATGCATGCCTACTTCTAGAAGAGAAAATAGGCTACCTTGTCTGTCTGACTGACATGAATCTTTTGCCCATTACAATAAGCTCCACCGCCTGTTCGAGAGAACGGAAAGACATAAGATGAAGTCTATAGAGTCCTCTAGCATAAAGAAGCAAAGCCAGTAATTGATCAAAAAACCTACCAGAAGATGCAGAAATTGTACGGGTGCTCCAGCACATAGGCCCACCACAAAATTCCACCTAAATAAGAAAGTGGTAAAACATAAAATTACACAGAGAACTGTTTCCTATATATAGTGCGATGCCCTAAATGTTTGGGACGCTGCTATTGGAAAGATCATATGGCTCAAGAAATATGTTCAAACTCTTACCACGGCGGAAGCAGCAGGCTTTCCACGGAAGAGAACGCCAATGGACACAGAAAAGCTGGGGTAACCATGTGCAAAGTTTGTTGTTCCATCTGAAGAAAGAAATCCAGTAGATTAGATCCCAAAAAGAGGAGACCGTCATAATGACTTAATTTCTCTAATCAACTTCAGGTACAATAACCCGTATATGCAACTACACCCTTACTGCTGTGAGATATATGATTTTTACTTATTCTTCTATTTCTCAATTTGCTTGTCAATAATAATACACATGACTGATTTCTTTTTCTCGACAGGGTAATAATAGTAATACACGGAGCTGACACCTTTTTTTTAGACTGGAACTGTCACCTTCTAAATGAATGAAATAGATAATGGTCTAATCTGTTCAAGTTCACAGGTTTGCTGCAATAAATTGAGAAATTATCTGGAAAACTACTGGAGCCATCCGGTATTAGAAAGTACAAACAATGGTTAGTTGGTTACAATGTTAAGTAGATGTTCATCAAATCAGAAGTAGGAACTGAGGAACCAAACCTAAAGGGTCAATGCACCAGAGATACTCTGACTGGGAATCTCCAACAAGGCCGCCTTCCTCCCCAAGTATGAGGTGGTCTTTGAAGTTCTTGGTGACAACTTCCAAAATGACTGATTCACTCAACTTATCTGTGCTGAACAAAGTATAGAGCAATAGATTGAAACACTATATTGTTTCACTTTACTGCATGAAAAAGATGCACTAATATCTTAGAGCAAATAAAACTAAGAACTGGTGCACAACGACTGATCAGCGAGAAGTATCTTACTCTGTCACCAGGTCTGCAACACCTTTATATTGGATATTGCGTGGCTTATTAACAGCTTCCATTATAACCTGAAATAGATAGGTATGATGAAAAAACTCGAAATTTTGTATCCATCAACAGTAAACCGAAAAGAAAAGGACATGTTTCCTGTCTTCTTTTCTTTTTTTTGGAGACATCACCAGAGGGGTGAGCGCCCCACCTGAATATTTTCCATTGATCCCGGCAAGCCAGGAGATAGAGGGTGCTAAGGGCACCTACAATTGAGGGGTATGAACCCCTATAGAGTTACAAATAGGGGAAGGGGAAGAGCTTATGCCATTACAAACATTTTACACCATTTGTCAACAATCCACCTATCTTCCACCCAATTTTCTGCCCCTATGCTTGTTTCCTGTCTTCTAAAAATGGTGTGATCATTACAGAGCTTGAAGTATTTAAACTTTAAAGCACCAGGGAATCCAACTATCAATATTTGTTTGGTATATCAAAATTCAAATGTTCTTTGACTGAAAAAAAAAATTAGCAGACTAGCCTCCTATAAACCTATAACTGGTTAAAAGAGATAATTATCCCAGAGGCCAGAGCTACCCCTAAAACTCAATACTCCGACAACAAGTAGTTTGCCAATTGGCACAGCATAGCACAATTAGCAGAATCAACGAATTCATCAACTGAATGACTAGCACTACTTGCTCCGGTTCAACAAACGCGCAGCTTTGCGAACTCACAGATCACATTTCAACCAAACTAGTCAACAAGCTGCGACCTGCGACTGACGAACCCAGCCCGAAAATGGAGGTAGGCGGAACTTAAATATACTTGCAAATACAAAACTAAACCATTGTTGCATATACTATACTAAAGTACAATTACCTGCGTGTAAGATAAAGGTCCATCAAAGCAAAGAGTACTACAAAAGACAATTACCTAAACCATACAGCATTTGTGAAGTCTCAAGTAATCAAGGAACATTACAATTTTATTTTATCGACGAGGCGGCTTTTGGAATCGTGAGATGGTGTCTTCATCATCAACATGTAGGAAAAAATTGCTTCTCAACAAATGTTTTTTTTTATGGAAGCTTCTAAAAAAAATGTAACTAAGCAATCATTCAAGTACTAATTTCACATTCTATTTCTTAGCTTATTATTCACAAAGTTAACTAACTAATTACTGGGTTGTACAATTTAAATAAATATGCTTCAACAAACTACTGAATACTTTACTAAATAATTGCTAAAGTATGAATCAATTGCAAGAACCAATAAAGAGGAACTATAGGTCGGTCCGCCGGCTGCGAGTGTTACCCCAAAATCGGAAATGGGGGGAGCAGAAACATCAAGCGACAGAGGGAACCGAAACTCACATCGGCGCCAGCTTTTGCGGCAGCCTCGATGACTCCGAGCAGCTCGGCGGCAGGGATCGGGCCGGTGGTAGGGGCGGCCACCTTGGGGTACCTGGCGGGCGGCGCGGCCTGCTCCGACGCCACCGCCATGATGGGCCGCGCCTTGCTGGTCCTGGAGCCGAGCGCACGGAGGCGGAGGGGCCGTGACGTCGGCGAGCTCTTGGCGGCATCCTTGCGGACGAGGGCAGCAGAGGAGGAGGTCGTGGGGGCGAGAAGATACCGTGCCATTGGTGCTCAGAGAAAGGGCTTCCCTTGATTCCTGCCTTTTGTGTGCGCGCGCTCCACTTTTGCTCTGTGCTTCCTATTGATTTCAACCCCTTTTTTATATATATATTTTGTAGATAGACTTTCTTTTTTTGGAAAAAATGATGATATGCCCATCACTAGTGTGCTACTGACATGTTTGCTCTCATCGAAAACAATACGTCGTTCAGGGCATGATAAGTCACTCAAGCGATATCCCTCAAGTTCAATTCCCCATAGGGGTAGGGGTAGAGGTACAATTTACATACGTGTATTTATAGAGATAAAGAATTTAATGATACTTTATTAACATCATAAATGTTATTATAATTGTCATATAAGTTTGGTCAAACTTGAGATACTTTGACTCTATAAAATTTTTAAGATATCTTATAATTTAGAATGGAGGATTATTTTTATGATTTATTTTTTTATAGTCAAAACTTATATATCATACGAATTTGATACAACAACGTTCCAGGAACATCAATATATGTTATTTGTTCTTAATCTACTACCTCTTCTCAAATTATAGGCTAGTATTTATATATTTTACACACTTAGATATACGCTATGTTTAGAAACGGAACAAAAGTTATATACCTAAGAAAGCTATATAGTTTAGAATAGAGAAAGTATATTAAAATATTATATACTCTTAAAAGGTGTTACTAACACAAACCTTAAAACAAATTATATTTACTGACTACTACTTCTATTCGAAAGTAAAATTTACTTTGTCTGTACACTAAGTAAAACTTCTAAAGTTGATCAAGTTTTTTCTTAAAAATGTATTATCGTTTACAAATTCGAATAAATATACTGTACAACATATGTCACAAATAATCCAATAAATTTAATTTGATGTTGATGTGTTTTCCCTTTAAACTTGGTAAAAAAGTTTTTAGAAGTTTGAAAAATAGAGTTATTTTCAGTCAAACTTTTTGTATTTAATCAAATTTATAGACAAGAATACAAATATTCATGATCCCAAATGAGAAACATTATGAAAGTATAGTTTACGGTGTCATAAATCTTGATGATTTTTCTACTCACTCAATTTCAAATTTTGAAATTATAAGTTATTTGTTTTTTCTAAATACATTATTTTTACTATATATTTACACATAATGTATATCTAATTGCATAATAAAATCTATGAATCTAAAAAGCTAAAACATTTTATAATTTCAAAGAAGAGAGTATACATCTGGTTAGATTTAAAAACTAACTTAAGATAACTCTACTAATTGATTTATGGAGGGACGAGTTACAAAATTCAAGGTGTTATTTTCCTAAACGTGCCTAGACACGTGTTGGCTCGAATGCAAAGTCCTTACACGTGATATTGACATGGATTCCTTGGCAGGTGATAACTGGTGTTTATAAGGCTTTGTTTGTTTGTAACTTTCTAGGAGCTTTGAAGTTGTTTTTGAACCTTAAAAAATAACATGCTTTCAGAAGTCAAAAGCTCAAAACATTTTTTGATAAGCTTCTGTCTTTTGGCTTTTGTTTCCGAGCGGCAATTGCGTTGTGGCATTGATGTAGGAGGCCATATGTGCGCCCCTCAACGCCAAGGGCACTTGCAGCTTCCATATCGGATGATTGTTGCGGGTGAGTTTCTCGGCCACGGAATAGTCGAGAGATGGAGCAGCAGATGCAGCGGAGGAGGAGAATTGCTGGAATACCATGGGTGGTCTCTAATAGGAGTATGGCTCTGGATACTATGTGAAAATAGGTTGAACGATATCAGGTTCTTGGTTACACGTTAAATAGATAGGAACACCCCCATCACGATGACTTGTACAAGGGTTCACGTTACAACAGATTTGGATCTCAACAACAACATAACAACCTTCTACTTGGATTACAAGCCAAGTAACAATATCTTGGTCGAGCGCAAGTCCCCTGGACTCGCCATGTTTGGTTCTGATATTATTTTCTGACGTTGTTTTTTGTTATTTTGTTGTGAGAGAAAAATATTATACCAAGACCCGTAAACCAAACGAATAGGGCGGTCTTAACAGCGGCGACGACAAAACGGCAGCACCATTGATTCATAAAGGGTGCAGTGAGTAAGACCCACAAAGTAGAGAGAGAGACCATATGACCACCAGTGATCAGTCCATCCATCGTATGTATATTACCATGTTCATTTCGCTGGATGTTCCTAGCCTGGTCGGACCAGGAGAGCCAGGGCGTCGGAGGGCAGGCTCAGCAGTTTGTTGAGCAGTTTGTTTGGTTCAATTTCGCTGCGGAGCCAGACTGAGCAGAGATCTCGTTTGTGCATCTGGTAAAGGTTACCTTCCAGCTTTCACTTCTGCTCTCTGAGACATTTTTACAAACAGGTTGAACACGGGTTTCATGGCCGGTCACGCTGCTCGCCTCCATGGACAACCACGGTCCACGGTCACCCCTCTGGCAGCGCAAAGACAAGCGTGACGTGCGGGGGCGGGTGGCAGCTGCGGGCTCCGGCTCGGCACCTTTGCCACCGCTTCCGCTCCCCGCTATAGCAGATCCCTCCTCGTCGTCTGACGCGGCACCTCCCTCCTCCGTCCTGCTGCTGCTGGGGCTCCCCGGCGAAACCGTGCCTTTTGCGATGGAGAGAGCTGGGTTCAGAAAAAACGAAGCCCACTTTTGTTTCCTTGCAGCCTGGCGGAACCGTGCCTTTTTCTTCTCGGTAATGCTGCCTAGCATACGTTCTAAGAACGGACATGGCGACGGTCCACTGGGCCGACCCACCGCCCACTTTCCTCGGTCGCTCCACCTGACAAAAATAGAAAAGGGGAGCGCTCCACTCCATTCCCTCCACACGGTACTCCCTTTGCTCTTCGGCCGCTCGCATCCGCCGCGCCATCGTCTCCACCGCGTCCTTGCCTTCTCCGGCCGCTCGCCTCCGCCCCTCCTTCGCCTTCTTCCTCAAGCTCTCTCTCGCTCCTCCTCCCTTGCTCCCTCTTCCCCATGGAGGGCGGCACCGGCCGTCGATCTGCGTGGGGCCCCGTCGAATCCGGCGATGGAAGTTGTCGATCCGCCGGATCCGCCATGGTCGGCGGTGGATCCGGGCCAGGGAGGCCTACTGCCCCTTGCCTTCCTTCCCTCTCCATCTCCGAGGGTAGGAGCTAGGGTTCTGGCCATGGTCGGTGGCGAGAGGAGGTGGGCGGATCTTGATCCGCCATGGTCGGCGGTGGATCCGGGCCAGGGAGGCCTGCTGCCCCTTGCCTTCCTCCCCTCTCCATCTCCGGGGGTAGGAGCTAGGGTTCTGGCCATGGCCGGTGGCGAGAGGAGGTGGGCGGATCCGTCCATGGCCGTCGCGGCAGTGCCGGATCTGGCCATGGCAGTCACGGCGCAGCTGGTGGAGCGCGGCGACGATGGTTATTGGCCTCCTCCTCGGATCTGGCAGAGGTAGGCGCCCTCTCCCTCCTCTCCTACCTCCTCATGTTTTTGTGTTGTTTCTTTTGCTCTGAGTTAGATGTTGCTTAGGCTTTTATCGGTTGTTTCAGATCTTGTCTTTTCACTTTTGTTTGGATAACATGTTTCATCTTCTTTTTTTCAGTTTTTCTTTCTATATTTTTGTGTGTTTCAGGTAGTTGTCCTTCATTGTTTCATCAAAATATGGTCTCATGTTGGCGACCATATACTGATGAAAAGTGAATATGGATTCACATGTTTCACTTGCTTTGAGTTAGATGTTGCTTTTGGCTTTCATCGGTTGTTTCAAGTAGTTTTTTGCTGCTCTTTTGCTTGAGCTAGTGTTTCTTCAGTGTTTGTTTTGTTTCAAATGACTTCTTCATGTTGTTTCTTTTTTATAATCAGATTTGTTTCAGTTTTATTTTTCAATCTATGTTTCATTTTTTTCATTTATTTGTTTCAATTTTATCTAATCATTTGTTTCTTTTTTAGTACCTAATTGTTTCAATTTGTGGTTTTTGTTTCATTTTCAATTTGCTTTGTGTTTCAGATGAAGATCGTGTGCTGTTTCGGAAGGCAGCGGCGGCCATGGAGGGGGGGGGGGGTGCATGCGCGTGTGCTCTTGTGTGTGTCGGGGGTGTTGCGGCGGGCGGCGGCGTGTGTGCGCTCCCCATCTGTGTGCCCCGCGCACAACGTATGTGTGTGATGCGGCGGAGCGAGACGGTGCAAAGGTGTGTGCCCCGCGCACGGGCCCTGTAATGTAGAACATTGCCCGTGCGGTGTGTGTGGGCCGCTCCGCTCGCACGTTCGTTCTATGAACGTTCGTGCGGCAGTAGATCTTTTTTTTCTCCCTGGACGCTCCGGGCTGCTTTAAGGAGCGTGTTGCCCAGGCCCATAGAGCGTCTAGGGAAACAAACACGACGTGGGCCTGCATCTGGCCCTCGTTCAGGCAAACAAACACGGTCATTATGATCTGCTTGCTTGCACGGCCACACTATGAGACCACCATGCACACACACAGACACCTCGATCTATAAACCCTCATGCCCTCTCTCTTCTTCATCCAGTGCTCTCCTCTCTCTAGCATATATGCATGTCTTCCCGTTCCCCGGTTGCTCTGCAACAAGCTGCACACAAGCCCGGCCTGGAACACACAGGTCCGCCGGCCGTGTTGCCATACATGTGTTTGATGGTGTGAGAGGTTGAAGCTGCCAGCATGATCTGACCACCCAAAGCTAGCTATGCGCGCTGGGTTTTGGTAGCTAGTGCAATTTCGTCAATTGGATTTCGGGTTTTTTTCGTTCTCGCACTGCGATAGGTGCACGAGGAATTGAATTCACATGTGGATGCATGGATTTTATATTCATCGCGCGCGTTGTCGATGGTTTGATGCGGATGCGGGAAATTAAATGGGTGTGGGTTCTGGCCGTGCATGCATGGAGCTTGCTAGCTACCTGGCTCTCCGTCATCAGATCATGTGGCACCTTCACTCTCTCACCACCACCAAATGATCATCATTTGAGTGAAAAAAAGGTTGAGCGAGCGAGCGTCTGCCGTCGTCTAGCGGCCGGTCTATTAGCTCGTGTTATCGATTGATGACCCAATAATTTCCTTTCCTGTCTTGCAGGTCATGTCACAGCAGTCTCATGGTGATATTTTTCCTCTCTTCATCAACTGGTTTCATGATGCTTCTTTTATTGGAACAGCTTATATATATACTCCTACTTAGCAGATGTTTTTGTCTTGGGCAGAAGTTCTTGGAGTGTCTGAACCAAATGTTCTTGTATTGCAGTGTTTCTTGCCCAAAATTCAAAGCAACTGTTGGTACTTCTTCTTTCTTTCCAAATTAACTCCCAATGAACATTGTGCTAATTTTTTTGTCGGCATCGATTCTTGCTCCAGATGACCAGATCAACCCCAATGATCACGAATGAAAGGTAGTCATGCTTGCTCATCTCTTCTTGCTTATCCACTGATTCTGTTTGTTCGGTAGATCTTGCCCTATAATGGAATTTCTCTTTCCATTGGATGTTTTGTAGTACGGTACTAGTAGTACCACTGCTATGCTAGAGTTTGCTTTACAGACGTTTTTTGTCCTCGAGAAACGCTGAAGAACGTAGCTTGCGCAGAGCTCAATCACTTGTTTCCAGATTTTTTTTTTCTGAACATGAACTGCGTGAGTGTAATCTACTTCAGTTTTGCATCTACTAGTTCACAGTGATTGCACAGGCAGGTAGGACTGGCAGGCTTCAGTGCCGGTCATTTGTTCTCCTCTAGAATTCAGTGTTGTTCTCATCTGTTCTCCTCGATCTGAATTCATTGCTGCTCATTACACATTCTTCAGTACTGGTCATCTGTTCATCCCAAATACTAAAGATAGTTCCAGATTTAATTCATGATTTACCATGCCATCTAATAAAGTTACAAACTACAATAATTAGTTTGGCAGTGCAGAAGGTACCATTGAGCCTGCAATTCATATGATTGAGCACTGACAAAATCTTGCAACTTTTTTGTGCACGAGTACTGATCCAAATCATTATGACATACTGTCAACGGTCTTTTATTACAACAATCAAATAGTACAGACATGGGCACACATTATTAAATAAATTAATAAACATTAAAGGTAAATATGAGTCTAGGCATGTGAACAGCATGCTGCAGGTAGAGACTAGGCCACTAGGGTGAGATAGACGTAGCCTATGCCTAACCAAATATTCATGTTCACCCATTAGATTCCTTGCCCCCAAAAGTCCAAGCAACTCAGGCTTCATTCACTGGAAAAACATTTTGCAAGATTCTGGTGTTTGTGCTTAACAGCGACACACATCATGCTACTCCAGTCCAATCCTCTAGCTACTCGCCCTGTTCGCTCGCTCGAAAGAGCAGTAGCACGCACATTCCATGGAAGACCCCGTCAGAATTCAGAAAGGCTTCTTCCTATATGTCAAAGTCGCATGTCGTCATTCATGTTGCTCATGCAGAGAATTTGGACTTGTCGAGTTGAAAAATGGGAAATAAAAATAAAGATGAAAAGGAGAAGATTAACAAAACATCATTTTTTTTAATTCCAGTTGTGATTTATGATGATTAATTAACTCTTCAGAATATGTCCTCATTCGTCGTTTCACCGATTAGGCAGCTCCAGCTGTTTGGACTGTGCGTCATGAAAAGGACAAGAACCAAAGTTGACTGAAATATAATAAGATGGTGACAATGTTCGATTTTGATGGGACAATTACTAGTGGTTCAGAAAATTACGTCCAATAGCATCTCTTTTCATGAAAAGAAATTTTAAATTTTAAAAGAGAACGTGGAATCAAGAGTGGTACCTATTTACTTGAATTCATCAACTATACAATACTCTCTAACAATAAAATAGCACCAGTCATTATATCAGTCGCACGTACAATTCATGGTGACGACAGCTTGTGACATGCATGTCGAATTTATCATTGAAGTGATGTCAATTAATGTACCATGGTGGTCGCGTGATACGGGAGTTGTATAGCTCTTTGGCTGGGTGAAACAATGGTACAGTGTGGTCCGGGTGAAACAATGGTATAAAACGGTGAGAGAAACACATTTTTCTATTCTCGCAAAAAAACACCTTTTTCTATAAAATGATTCTCTATGAAATACCTAAAAATGTTTCTCTTCTTTAACTAGGAATGAAAATATCACCCAAATAAGTGTTTTGCAGTGATCCTAGTTCATATCAAGGAGAATCTAGATCAATACCAAGTGATTCTATTTCACTTTTTTTTTGAAGACTTCACCGGAGGGGGGAGAGCCCCACCTAAATGATTTTCCATTGATTCCAGCAAGGCGGTGAATGGAGAGTGTCAGGCACCTAAACGTTACATGTTCATAGTCTTACATTACGCTAGTTCATTACAAATAAATTACACCAGAGGTCTTGAGGGTGAAGCCGAGAGCTCCATAGGCGACACGACTCCTTACACTTGTGCTGATGATGAAAGAAGGTTGCTGATGATGAAAGACAGTCATGGCGGTAGTTCCAGATCACCTAGCAACATAACAATATCATCATGGAGAAGTGTGTAGCCGGAATGTGTGGAGGACGAGGTACTAGCCCCAAATCTGAGATTTCCGGGAGATCAAACCCAGCCCAGCCGATGAGATTGAGCAATGGAAGATTCTATTTCACTTGAGAAATGAATCTAGAGAAAATATATATATTAAAATG
The DNA here is from genome assembly GCA_022036555.1 of Microstegium vimineum. NCBI lineage: Eukaryota > Viridiplantae > Streptophyta > Magnoliopsida > Poales > Poaceae > Microstegium > Microstegium vimineum. Next base: position 5,691,802 of record CM039122.1, on the reverse strand, counting down.
TTTTTAGGAGGATTTGGATCCCTATCAAACGCATTCTTGGTACAAAGATAGAAGAAACTCTTCGGAGAGAACCACTTAGGACGGATTCTCGTTTTTGTACTACTACAAAGAAGCACCTAAATCGATTCTCGTTTCTCCTCATTCGAAGTTTTAGTTATCGAATTCACTCAAATTCCAGTTTCAAGAATCCATTGGTTTAGTTACCTAGTTTCTACTCAAATTCTAGTTTCAAGAATCTATTGGCTTCTGCTAATTCAATTTCTTACTCTCCTAACTTAAATTCTTCCTAATTCGTCCCTTTGTAACTGCTTCATAAATAGTCCCTTTGCGCTTCATAAATAAAATTCTTACTTTTTCTGCTTCATAACTCCCTTTTGTAAGGACATAAAAAATAACTCACCCATAAAACTATTTTGGAAATGGGCATTTCGCACACTTAAATAAATTCAAATCCTACCAAATAGTCGAAATGAAAAGGCAGCCAAATTTAAGTTAAATTGAATTAATAATTAATAAACAAAATAGTGCACCAACCCCATCAAACTCGGGCTGCAAGCCAGCAAGTTTTTATGTGCAAGGGCTGACATTAGTTGCCACTCCAGAAAAACACTGAAAGAAGACAATATAAACAAACCTTATTGCCAATTAACCAGGCGGTACAGGTAGCAGGAACAAATAGCAACGGCAACTCAGGGATGCAAACTGCCCAGAACAAAACATATCAGATATCACAGTGAAAGGATGCAAACTTATCAAATAAAACATATATCATACAGATCCATGGGAGTTTGTTAGTTCAGGTTTCCGAATTCCAGCCACTTCACTCACAGCAGCGAGGAAGTATAACCTTATTCACGACTCATCTACCAAAACTCGATGGCAAGCCTATCCCAAGACCATATAAGCCATAACTTTGCAGTGTTACACCAAAGTCCGAAACAAAATGACATGCAAGCTGGCAGAACCGAGTAGCTTAGGCGTCATCGAGGGCAAGGACACCTGGTAGAGGCTTGCCTTCCAAGAGCTCCAAGCTTGCACCACCGCCGGTCGAAATGTGGCTCATCTTGTCGGCCAGCCCAGCCTTCTCAACAGCAGCAACGGAGTCACCACCACCGATGATGCTAGTCACACCCTTTGTGGTTGTAAGCTCAGCCAGCTTCTTAGCAATCGCCTGAAGAAACACAATTCTTTTAGGTAACAAAACTAGGAAATAAGACATAATGGATATGACAAGCACAGATTAGTTGATTTAAATGCAAGATTATATCAACCTCAGTGCCAGCTGCAAACTTCTCAAACTCAAACACTCCCATGGGTCCGTTCCAAATAACAGTCCGGGTGGTGTCCAATGCTTCATTGAATGTTTTGGTGGCATCAGGGCCAACATCAAGACCCATCCAATCATCAGGGATAGCAGTGGCAGGAACAATCTGTAAAAGTCATTGGAGTAAGCACCAAGATAGCATGACGAATTTGTTTCCAGTGTTGCACTATGAAACTACTATCATACAAATTAACATGCCACATCACCAGTAACACTGAACTATTCATGTGTAATTATACTTTGTTTCACATGTAGGCTGTAGAATTAGTACCGAATAGCTTCCACAATTTATATATAAAAAAAGAGAAAGAAATCTGAAGTACCATCTGAAATGTTTATGTGTAAATAAACTAACCTTGCTCTCAGCATCAGGTGCAAACTTGTCCGCTACTACAATATCAGTGGGAAGCAAAAGAGAAACCCCTTTTGCCTTCGCCTTCTCAATAAGGGAAGTTGCAAGGTCAAGTTTATCTTCTTCCACAAGAGATTTTCCAACAGAATATCCCTGTGCCTTGTAAAATGTGTAGATCATACCACCACCAAGGATGAGGATATCAACCTTCGCCAGCAGAGACTCAATGACCCCAATCTTACTTGAGACCTTGGATCCACCAACAATGGCGGCAAAAGGCTTCTTTGGGTTGGCAACAGCTCCAACAAGATAATCAAGTTCCTGGGATAATTGAAGTCATTTGTCAAACCTTTCCTTCTTTTTCTTTATCAATAACTGAATTCTCAAATAGATTTATTGGTCTCTTTTGAAAGGTATAAAATAAAATTTACTCGCTATAAATGCAGAGGATCCATTTTAAGCCTAAGATTTTTGTCCTTTGGAACGACGTATAGATGATCTGCTAGGTTAAATTGAACGATTTGAAACTACAAAGAAATGCAAGCAATACACAATGATGAATAAAACATACAGCCATTTACCCCATCCTACTGAACAGGACCTAAATACACTTAAAAGATCATGAGCAGGGGTGACATTTTATTACCTTCTGCATGAGGAAGCCAGCAACAGAGGGCTTCAAATACTTGGTAACTCCTTCGGTTGAAGCATGAGCTCTGTGTGCCGTGCCAAAAGCATCATTGACATAAAGGTCAGCAACAGATGCTAGCTTCTTAGCAAACTCAGGCTCGTTCTTCTCTTCCTCCTTGTAGAATCTAACATTCTCTAGGAGCAGAACTCCACCTTCTGGCAAAGCAGCAGCCAACTTCTCAACTTCCTCACCAATGCAATCATTGGCCATCACAACCTATTTATGCACATATTGTAGCCCTTAGAATAACTAAAATTAGCAGATATCAAAATAAGCTAATGTCAAATCTTAGCATACTTCAAGTTCAAGGAGCTCAGACAAGCGTGGAACAAGAGGCTTCAAGCTGTACTTCGGGGTGACACCTTTTGGACGACCCTGGGAATGGCATCAACAAATTACATTATTATTACCAAAAGAAATGCAGAAATAGTTATTGTTGCTGCATTTGAACCCAAAAAAATATGTTGACGTGTTACAGACAATAACTACAAAGATTGGTTCACATTCACAAAACACATACAGGTTAAGCAACCACAAAAAATCAGTTAGAAGCAAGATAATAATACCTTTACAATATAACTGATTTAGTTTAGATATTTCCAAATACAGTACACTTAGCTATAAATTATCATGGTGCAAAATGTAAATTGCCAAGGGGTACAAGAAAACAGTTACATGTTAAGCAACCACAGAAAATCAGTTAGAAGCAAAATAATAATACCTTTACAATATAACTGCTTTAGTTTGGATATTTCCAAAAATAGTACACAGCTATAAATTATCGTGGTAATTTCCAAGGGGTACATGATTTCCCATAGGTATGCTGTTTCTGAGCATCAGCTATCAGATTTTAGATATACTATCATTTCATACATGGGAAAATACTATTATTCTCATACTGTCAAACAAAATGAAATGCTAGTTGCAGCAGAGGACAGGATTGAATGGGAAATGATAATGCCCGAATTGAATGTCATTGTAGCCAGGCTTGTTCTAACTTCAAACTAATATAATATAAGTTATATAGAAGCCAAAGGGAACATTTTGTCTTAAACCAGGGTTGAGCCATCAACCATAGAAAAAAGAACTTTCATTGGTCAGCTGAAAGCAATAGCGAAGACAAATACCCCCATGTACTTCACCAGTACCAAAAACTCTACTTATATTTTAATAATGTACAATCCAATAAAGGTCAACTCTTCGTTTTGTTAATCCATAAATATATAGACAGGCAAAATTAATGTTGAATCATGCCGATGGGTACAGAACCATGTTGAATCATGCTGATCCCTTAATATATATACGTGTGTGTGTGTGTGTGTGCGTGTGCAACTGCTGGACTGGACTGTTCACTGTTGGCAAGGTCACAAACAAGAATAATAACCAGGCACAGAATCACAGAACGTCACTAGGAAGCAATCTCGATATCAAGTATCAGCTAAAGGTTTGGCATGGTTTGCATGCACACCATCGCACTGAGCTGCAACAGCTAAGAACTGTCTAGCAGTAAATGATCTACAGTCAGTCGGATAATCAGACAAGAATTGCAGCCGTGAAAACCAGTGTAAACTACAGATCTAAAACTAAAAAAACAAAACAGATCGCCTTTGGCACAAAATTATGTCACATCAGCATCCAAACAGAGCTGCTAATCACTACTGGCATGTCATTGGCACAACAGCATTGAGTCAAAACAATGATTTAGATTCAAATTGACTCCGAATCCTGGCACAGCGACGGCGCAGAACCGTATCGGGCAACACCAATCGACTATAAAAGACGGGCGCGGGCGGGGAGGTGAGTGACTCACCAAGTGGCTGGCGAGGATGACCTTGGCGCCCTTCTCGAGGAGGAACTTGATGGTGGGGATGGAGGCGCGGATGCGGGTGTCATCGGTGATGTTCTGGGCGTCGTCGAGCGGGACGTTGAGGTCGGCGCGCACGAACACCTTCTTCCCCTTGAGATCCGCCTCGCCGAGGGTGCCCACGCTCCTCTTGGTCGCCATATCACACTCCCCTGCACGCAGAAGCACCACCAGACCCGACGCGGCGGGAGAGGCGGGAGGGGTCAGTCAGACTCGACGACGACAGCAGACGGAACCAGACGGCGACGGATCCGGCGCCACAGGATAAGGAGGGGGAGAGGGCGACTCACCGCGGGTTGGAAGAACCGGATCGAATCGGCGGGCGACGAGATCGGTGGACGGTGGTGGTGGTGGGATGCGATGAGGTTGAGGTGAGCTTTGGGCGAGGAGGCGATCGAATGTGCGGTCCGTTTTCTTTATAGACAGTCGGCCACAGGCGGGGGTTGGCTATGTGCTATGGCAGCGGAATATTCGGCTGACATGCGGGGCCGTGCTTTGTGGGACCGTGATGGCGGTGGGAGAGCCGCCGGCGTGGCTTGGGGAGGGGGGTAAGAGCGGCGCCTGCGGGTTTCCCTGGGCCCGCGGATTGTGAATGGACGGCGCGGATTCGATGGTTTTGGAATGGGAGGGTGGAAGGGAGACCGATGCGTGGAAAGGCAAATGCCAGATGGAGATGGAGGCCTGCTATCGATCGGTCTCGGTCGCGGTCTCATGGACCGGCGGCCTGTGGACCATTGCTTTGGCGCAAACTGGTTGCAGTTGCAGCTGCCAGCGCCGGGCCATCATTGTTACGTACAGTACTTGTTAGGGATCGAATTCTCATCGTCTTGTATCCCCTCTTCTACGCACAGTTGCTTGTTTTGCGAGCGAGGCTGCTGAATAGTGAAGACCCTTGGTATCTCGAAGAGGAGATACACGACCGAGTGTTCCCGACACACAAACCTTGTAGCCATGTCCTTGTCACCACGGAACTCTAGTATTTTTTTTTAAAAAAAAGACATCGATAAGAGCATTATGGGGCTTTTTTTTTAAAAAAAAAAGTTATCAGGTTGATAGAGAATATAAATGATAGAGGAACAAAAAACCTAGAAGAGTCAAACAACTACGACAAAATTAGCGACATAAAGGGTCTGTTTGAGACTGCTCCACGAACTTTGTTCTACAAACTCCACTGTGGAGCAGCTCCACACAAAATTGAAGTTTGTGAAGTACCTCTTTAGGTGCTCTCACAACTTCACCTTTTTTTTTCTTTATAAAACGTGGAACAGAGCTAAAAAACGTGAAGCGAAGCAGTCTCAAACAGGGCCAAAAATAACTAAAGCTAGTTTAGTATAGGCTTATAAAGACCACATGTTAGAAGACACGACGTACATCCACAAGCAATCATTGCGAGACGAATCTTGAGTGGGTAAACAACGAATTTGCAACTATTGTATGCATTCGAGAACAAAGAAGCCGTAAGAGCAATTGAGCAAAGCAACGGTGGATCTTTCAATGACCGACTTACCATCATCTCCATTGAATTTGAGGGCGCACCATGATGCATAGAGATTTGATGAGTGTTACATTATTATTATAATGACGACTGGAACATGACATGATGCCCATCCTCTTGTGTTACTTCTTTTCCCAATGGAAGCCTAGGGTCGTGTGGTGGAGCAGAACGACAGGAGAGGATGTGTAGCTTGTATCGTCTCCACAAAATATAGAAGCTTGGTACTACCTTTAGAGCATGAAGGACAAACTATATTCACTATGTAGATATACTCACTCTAACAAAATTATATTCTCTATTTTATATTTTTTATTTACTATGATTTTTTAAATATTCATCCAAAATAAATAAAAAAGAAAAGACAAAATCACTGTAGCAAACCGCTAGCAAAACCATCGTCCAAACCGCTTTAATATCAACGGTTTTAAAAGTTGAGAGATGTATTTTATCTAGTTTTGAAGTTCAAAGACGTAAAATAGACTTTCCTGTAAGTTGAAGGACCTAAAGTTTTTTTTTTTTGAGAAGATTCTCTTCCGCAGCTGCCGAAGCCCGGCGAGACTAGCCCACTCTTATGCGTCGGGCCATCAGACATCTTCTGAAAAAACCACATCAAAGGAGGAAGACAATGAATCAGCGCGGCCCAAAATTAACCAATGTAAGCCCCATGTCTAACCCTGCAGGGGCAACGTCGGATGGCCTTTTAATCAAGATTACAGATCCCTTTCTCTTCATCCGACGGGGCCACCCCGCGCTGCCTTATAAGAACGGATAACGTCTTGCGCCCCACTAGGTTTCCTACCACCAGCCATCACCACTCCCACTCCAACCGGCGGCGACGATGACGACGGGCCTGAGGAAGAACAGGAAGAAGCGCGGGCACGTGTCGGCGGGGCACGGCCGCGTCGGCAAGCACCGTAAGCATCCGGGAGGTCGCGGTAACGCCGGTGGCATGCACCACCACCGCATCCTCTTCGACAAGTACCACCCTGGCTACTTCGGTAAGGTCGGCATGCGCTACTTCCACAAGCTCCGCAACAAGTTCTACTGCCCCTCGGTCAACGTCGAGCGGCTCTGGTCCATGGTGCCCGCCGACAAGGCCGCGGAGGCCGGTGCGGACAAGGCCCCTCTCGTGGACGTGTCGCAGTTCGGCTACTTCAAGGTGCTCGGCAAGGGGATGCTGCCGCCCAAGCCCATCGTCGTCAAGGCCAAGCTCATCTCCAAGGTCGCCGAGAAGAAGATCAAGGCTGCCGGGGGCGCCGTCGTGCTCACCGCATAGGTCTTTTTTGCATCTTGTTTCACCTATCTGTGCTAAGAAAATTTCTAAAATTTTCGTGGATCATGTGTTGTGAGACAGTGTCTTGTGATTTATATGAGACCCCGGTTTTGTGCACTTGGTAACGAATGCGTGTTCAATTCCTTCAATATTTTAGATATATTGTTGCTCTATATCTTGCAAGCTGTGACTGTGATCATTGTAGTTGGTACTGATATATCTGGATTATATTATATATGCATTTCTTATGGGTAGATGTTTGGTATTTCTCTGATATACGGCTAATTGTGTGACATTGATGCAACATTGTTGACTGATTCAAAGAACAGAGCCCAATGCTTTCAGTCTCGACTCCTAATTCTTATCTTTATAGGTTCTATTCTAGCAGCCTTCACAGGAGATTCTTTCTTTAATTCTATCATTGTATGGTGTCTTGCATTAGTGGCATGACAATTGGTTATGTTTCCCATAGGTTGTTTGATAAAAAATGGCACTTAGTTTATGATGGTGAAATGACTTTGTTTTCCATAGGTTGTTTGATAAAAGATGCCACATAGTTTACTTTGGTCATGCGTGAGGCACATTCACTTTGATGAGTCGTTAGTGTCCTGCTTTAATGTTATGATCTTGATCAGATATGTATAATGATCACGGTTTGATTTGTGATATATGCTGTGATCTTAAGAAAATCAATTGCTGGGAGTTGTGAATCCTGGTTCTTCAACTTTGCGCTGCCTGTAGGTATTTGTGTTGTTTTTGTGAATGTATATGAAACTTCTGTTGCATGATATGTATACTTTGACGGCACCAAAGGATATTGAAACAAATTATCTTTTTGTTCTGATTACGGTTCTCCGCATCTGTTGCACTTAGATTCGTTTCATTGTTGCATTGCATGATGGTGCTTTGTTGCTTTGCGTGTACTTCTCATTCGTGCTTGGTCTAAACAGCTTGCTCGACGTTCTGCGTTTTGTTTGGATGTCTATGCACCCAGTTCGATCTTGGAGTGGTTTGGTGGAGAATTTAGTTTAAATTGCACAACAAACCACTAATTAGCACAACACTTTTAGCTTATTTTTTAACACTAAAGATTCAAACAGGTATCCTAAAAGCTCGCTTTGTATTGATCTTAGCCGGCCGAGGCCTCCAACAAAACTAGGTCACTGACACATGCCGGAGGTTACAAGCCATCTCTCCAAATGATGTGATTTAGATACCTGGTTAGCTAGAATTTGAGCTACCTTATTACAAGTCCTACCGACGAAAGAAAAGAAAAACTCATAAGAAGCCCGACTAATATTATCTATGTGTTCAAACACTGGCCCGGCAATAGACCGTTGGGACTCCTTCATTTTCCACAGCTGAACTAGCTCGAGGTAATCGGTTCCATCTGGATACGTTGGTAGCTATTCTAGCGATCTCTGCCATCTTGGTCCTGTAGACGATCCAGCAAGTTTCGATGCCGCCTGCTGTTTCAAAGGAGACTGAACTTGATCCTATGAGGAGTGGTGAGAACCCTCATCATCCCAATAGGATCGGGTGCTACCTGCCCGACTGTGGTGTGCCTCCTCGGGCCGATGACGATCAACTGCCAAAGGAGTCGGTAGCCGCCCCGACAAATGATTGGATGGACTCGCCGCCTCCACTCCATGGCTAGCGACACTGCTACATCTTCATCCTCCGTAAGGTTGAGTCGACTCACCACGCAGATCACCCGCACCCCCTTACTTCCACTTCCGTTGTTGCCTTTAGATGCGCTCCAATAGAGGGAGGGAAAACACTGGTGAATCCACAGAGTGAGCATCGCCAGAGCGGGATAGAGATCGAGGTCGCCTTCGTGATCGCCACCGGAATCTCCTCCTACGGCTCCGGGAAATTCCGGATCGTTTCCATCGTCTCTGCCACTCATAATATATATATATATATATATATATATATATATATATATATATATATATATATATATAAGTATGGTTATGTTAACTGGAACAGTCTTTTGTGAACTGTGACATATCCTGCGTGGAAATAGAAATAAATTTCGAGGAAATACCGAAGGGGGCTGAACAACCGGTGGAAATAAGAAAGATGCCACGATTTTTTGAACCTTGTGTTCCAAACGAGCAATCACTTAACTCTTTCGCAGATTAAACAGGTTTGATAGTAGGCCTAGCAAAGACTCTGCGGAATTCTTTGGTCTCAAAAGATGTTGCTAAAGTTGAATTGGTAAATACACATATTTTTTTTTCTACATTTAAATGTCATATTTTTGCAAATGGCGGGTGGTAAGACTTTGTCATCCTACTACCAATGTCCAGTGGGCAAAAAAATACTACGTACGTACTGTTTTATCAAACTTTTAGAAGGAATCCAAACAGGTGACATTTGCTTAAAAAAGTTAGTGGTGTAGCGGATTCTAACTTCAAACACTCTACGTCTTTCCACACCAAAACCAGTGCAAATCTGACCTTTTTTGTTTGTTTGCACAGCTCACCATTTTTTTAACTACAAATTAGTTCTCGCGCGTGGAAGATTCTTTAAACACCAATTCAGTATTACATCTATACATTAACACAATATATATAAACACCAGTCCAGTATTGCATCTACACATTAACACAATACATATAGAGACGGTAGATCCGAAATACTCCCTCTATCCCAAATTGTAAGTCATTCCAAGAATCTTGGAGAGTCAAAACATTTTAAGTTTGACCAAAGATTATAGAGAGAAACATAAATATTTATGACATCAAATAGGTATAGTTAATGATACTTAGTTAGTATCAAATATGTTATTAACATACTCCCTCCGTATCGGAAATAGAAGACGTTTAGGACAGTGACACGGTCTTCAAAACACAACTTTGACCCTTTGTTTTTATAAAAATATTTATGGAAAAATGGTATATGTATACTTTAATGAAAATATTTTTCAAGACAAATCTATTCATATAATTTTTACATTTGCAAACTCAACAATTTAAAAATTATAGATGATTTATATTCCCAATGTTTAACTCAAACCTTGTCTAAAACGTCTTCTATTTCTGATACGGAGGGAGTATTATATAAATTTGGTCAAACTTTATAAACTTTGACTCTCCAAGATTCTTAGAGGGAGTAACTTAAGTACTTAACCAACCATGGAAGTTCAGATCAGATCTTCAGAACTGGTTAATTTTTTATCTATACTTCTGGCAGTTCTTCGTCCAGGGGTGCGCCTGATCTGTAAAGGTGGAGTCAAAACAAACAAGCAAAAGTTAATACATTCGCATGGGCTGAAATTACTATTAATCACTTGTAGGAAGCCAAATAATTGATAAATTAACAAAATAAGATGGGTACAAGTTGCCTCATAGGTGACATGAAACAGTTAGCTAGGTTTTACCCTGTGTCAGAGGCTCAGGGCTGTCCAGGATAACTGATAGCCCCATTGTCAAATTTTAAAATATAGGCCCCCAACTGAACTGCTAAATAAAAGATATGTATATATACTATAAAATGTTACTACATGCAATTCGACTTTAAAACAGATGAAGGATTGAAAAGATATCTTTGTTTGAGATGCCAAAACGTCTTCAAACTAGCAAATATAATCTTCACATCAAACAGCACCATCCATATTGACTAATCGATGATCCTTTTAGAACTTCTCTATTTTTTATAAATATTGAATCGTGAATCTGTAAGGCTAAAATGAATTATCAACACTAGGACATTATCATTTAGCTTGTTGCACAATCCCTAAACATTAATGACATATATTTCAACTATGTGTTCTAGCTGTCATGGTTGGAATCTAGAATGCCACTCAAATGTACAAATACACAATGGCAGCATTATGAGAAGTTCAAGAACAAACCATGTGACAGAAATTATGAAAAGTGACAAAAGAACCTAATTTGGTGCGGCAACTTGCTAGGACTGGTTGCTAGAGCATCTCCAACAGATTACTTATCTCAATTCTCCTAAAAAATTATATAGGTGATCTTCTGTAGTGTACCTTTTTTCTTCTCTCTCTCCCACAGATTACCAATACTTTTAAAATGGATATGGGAGACCGGTGGATCTAATACATTTGAGGGAGAGAGGGTGGATTCTAAGCAAATACTTAAAACCTTTAGGTATTGGGAAATATGATGAGTAATCTGTTGGAACAATCACAGTCCCTTAATTATATTACAATATTTTTAGTATTTGGGATGAGATAAATAATCTATTGGAGATGCTCTTAGTCCACTAGTTGATACATCTAGTTATTATGTAACTGAAGTTTAGTAGCTATTAGTCCACTTTAGCTCTCTTTTGCCACTAGTGAACTAGTTTTTAGTTGGCATGGGGACTAAAAATTAGTTCACTCATTAGTCCACTTGTTTGGATGGCCTAAGACTAAAGTTTAAGTAACTAAAGTTTAGTCCAGTATCAAACAGACCATAAACATGAACTAGCTCCAATGAACCAGCATCAGTGTGCAAATGTTTTTAGAGGAGACAACACTAAAGTTTAAGTAACTAAAGTTTAGTCCAGTATCAAACAGACCATAAACATGAACTAGCTCCAATGAACCAGCATCAGTGTGCAAATGTTTTTAGAGGAGACAACAGTGTGCAAACTTGACCCAGACAAATTAGTTGATCATTGCTCTAGCAAGGAGCAATAATGGCCCTGTTTGGTACTGCGGTCCAGAGAAGCGCTTATCAGATAAGCTGCACAAATATAGAAAATACGCTTATTTGAGAAGCGGGTATGACCCAGCTTCTACGGTTTAGTGTAAATGGGGATGATGGGGAGAAGCGCGGCCAGAAAAAGCTATAAAAAAGCGAGTTGTTTGGCAGTTAGTTTCAGCTTATTTTAGCCATAAGTAACATTTAAGTTGTTCCAAACAGGACCAATAAGTAACAAGACTAGGGACATAAACTAAGTGTTGATAAGAAATAGATAAATATATGAGGAGTGTCCTGAGGGCTTCATGGTCTCCAACAAGTATAGTATTCTCTTCATTCCAAATTATAAGTATCTAACTTCCTTGGAGAGTCAAAGCATCTTAAGTTTAACAAAAAATATATATAAAGAGAATTATAAAAATTTATGACATCAAAAAGATATACTATAAAAACATAATTGATGAACAATCTAATGATACTTATTTAATATAAAAAATGTTATTATTTATTAGATAAATTTAATCAAACTTGAGATACTTTACTTTCTAAGAAAGTTGGAATGACTTATAATTTAGGACTAATGGACTATTATTTCGTATGGTAAAATTAAACTGCACTTGTGAATATGTGATGGGGAAGAGATTTAGGAGACCAGGTACACTATTCTTCACAGTATGATATAGTTATTGCAAGGAAAAATTGCACGGAGGGGGTATTGTGCTCTTAATTGAGGTTTGCAGGAAGGTCTTCATACGGAAGGCTAAACAAAGTCAAAGTCCTAGGTAACTAAGGTCACTCACAATGCAAACTCTATCATAGAGTCTAAACCTATTTATTACCTTAAATATTGTGGACTTGGAGTCTTGTTTTTTCACCCTTTGTGGACTTGGAGTCTAAATAAGACTTGAAGTCTTGTTTTTTTCACCCTCTCTCTTCAAATAAATATACTGCCACATCAGCAAAACATCAGCAAAATACCATAAAAAAGTGGTAATAAATAGTTTTTTTTGTGACTAGTGGTAATAAATGATATTGGACTATATGATAGAGTCTTGCACTGTGAGTACCCTAAACACCAATGGTACCCCATGTGTTAATTGTAAGTCACGTTTAGGAATGAGGAAGTCTTTCATCATTAAGAAAAAGAATGATGATTTTTTTTACCATTTCTTTCTCTTATATTATATTTTCGATTGGCATGAAATTAGTATGATCTAAATTGTTTTGAATACAAATCTATTTGATGCAGCTTGGGGTACTCTAAGCATCCATATCATTTGATTAACTTTTGGTCGAATTTGACAAAACTTGAGTTTTGCTAAACATTGACGAGGTAATAACTACTATAGTTATGGTTATTTGTGTGCCTTGGGGAGAGGCTTATGTATATTACATTACACGGGAACAAATTCATAGATATATCCAGACGGGTAAATTCGTGTTAATTTCAAGTACCTACATATGTAATTAAAACCCTAATTAAAACTAATAGATTCGGACTCCCAACTTATCGGAGGTAAAATTAAGCATGCTATGATTAGGCTACTACTACTACTCAGAAAATGAAATAGTGTGTACCAACATCATAACCAGGAATAATAACGTAGCAGATTAGCAGATCAGTCCACGAATGTACTAATACAATGCAGCTGAAACAATTTGTAGGCCCCAGATCTACGGATTTACCTGTCCAAAAAGGTGATAAACACAGAGACTCCTGTGACTGCAGGCATCACCCACAGCAGCAGTGCCAAGAAGGGTTCACGAAACCGATCGGTTACCGCGGTTTCGGTACCGGTTTGAATTCAAATTTCAAATTTGAATTTCAAAAAATGAAAAATGCTGAAAAAATTCCTAAAAATAGTTCATGATTTATAGAGTCGAATGGTGTACAAATTTTTTAAATTGGAGTTCGTTTGCTATTTATTTTGACGTGTACAAGTTTGAAAAAAAGAAAAAAGAAAAAAACCGGCCGACCCGTTAAGGACCCATGCGGCCCATTTCGTCCAGGCGCCTCATACAAGGTAGGCAGAGGGCGTGGCGGGGGGGGGGGGGGGGGGCTGTCGGCTCCCACAACCCTATCTGCCCGCTCCCTTCCCCATTCCGCCCGTGCGCCGCACGCTCCGCCTCCGCGAGGCGGTTACCGAACGGTCGGCGGCGGTTACCGAGGGGAACGGGTCGGTAACCGCCCTCGTCGCCAGATCTACCGCCCCGAGCGGTTACCGACCGGGTGCAGGCGGTTACCGACCGGGCGCACGGTAACCGTCCGAGATACGAAGGTAAGCTTTTTTTTGTTTTTTCATTTTCTTACATTTGTAGTTGTTTTAGTTGTAGGATTTAGTTAGAACAAGCTCTAGGATATAGGATTGATGGAGTATAGGATGTAGAAAATATTTATTGTAGGATTTAGGTAGGATTTGACTTAGGATGTATATAGGAGTTAGGTTTATTTGGTTTAGGATTTAGGATTTGCGGTTGGATTTGCTTTATGATGTATGTAGGATTTAGGATTTAGGTTTTTTAATATAGGATTTAGGATTTAGGTAGGATTTAGGTGTATGTTAGGATTTAGGTTTATTTGTGGTATGATTTGATGCATGTTTTCGATTTGTTTGTGTTGTCCATTTGTGCAGGAAGACAATGCCAAAAGACGTGGTATGAGAGCATGGTGAGAATCTTGCTCCCGGTTGGAGATGCAATTACTGTCATACAAAAAAAGCAGGGGTGGTGCTTCCCGATTGAAGCAGCATTTGGCTGCGCGCGGGACGGAGGTGATCCACTGCAGCAAGGTGCCCAAAGAAGTCCGGGAGTACTTTCAGCGGGACATCGACAGAACTAGGCAGGCAGCTAGTGACCGCTCTCGGCAGAGGGTTGCACGAGAGGCTGCTGCAGCGGAGGGTAACCACCCCCTTGACGATGATGAATACGAGGCTCAGATGCAGGCAGTCATTAATTAGTACAGAGCAGAATATGAGTACAAAGAGGGGGTGCAACGGAGAGGAGGCGCTTACGAGCGTGGAGGTGGCAGTGGTAGTGGTACTGCTTCGCAGGGGGCAATCCTTTGCAGAGGATGTTTCGGAGGTCTGGTTCACAGAGGCAGACCCTTGCGGTGGTGGAGGACTACAACTTGGCAGTCGGTACGAGTGGTGGACTGAAGCAGACAAGGATTGATACAGGGCCATGGACGCAGAGGGGAAGGAGCGCGAAGGATGCACTTGGGAAAGCTTGGGGAAAGTTTTTCCATATTGCAGGAATCCCCAGGAGACAGGCGGACAATCCGTACTTTGTTAGTGCGGTCAGGGAGACGCAGAAGTGGGGTAAGTACATATACTTGGAGACGTATGTCATTACGTATATTTCTCTATTCTCATGATTCGCTTACGATTGCAGGTGAAGGCATCGCGTCACCCAGTGGAAGGGATATAGATGGGAAGTACCTCGATCAGAACGAGACGGACTTGCAGAGCGGTACGCAAAGTTTCAGGAGGAGTGGCCCATGTTTGGGGTCACGTTGATGTGTGATTTGTGGACGGGCCCGACAAGAATGAATGTCATCAATTTTTTGATCTATTGCAATGGAGACATGTGGTTCCACAAGTCAGTTGATGCGACTGGCAGAAGCCAAGATTTGTCTTATTTGTTGGGGGTACGTCCAAAATATTGTGCCAGTTCACATGCACTATGTTTTCTCGGTTCCACTAAATGTTGTGCCTACTTGTGCAGCTGATTCGCAAGGTGGTTGAGGAGATAGGTGCTGAGCATATCGTGCATATCATCACGGACAACGGCTCCAACTTCAAGAAAGCATGCCACAGATTGAACGAGGAGTACGGGCATATTGTTTGGACACCTTGCCTTGCACACACCATCAACTTAATGTTGAAGGACATTGGTGCAAGGCCGGAGCATGCAGGTATGATCTCTGTATGCAAACGCATTTCAACTTGGCTGCACAACCATGGCCAGTTGAATGCAATGATGAGGGAAGCCATTGGTGGTGAGTTGGTCAAATGGGGTGCCACTAGATTTGGGACCAACTACATGTTCATGGACAGCTTTCATCGGAAGCGTGATCGTTTTATGCAGTGGATGGGATCTCCCGAGTTCTTGCATAGTAGGTGGGGACAATCAAAGGAAGGACATTATGATCACGCAAGATTGTCTAGTATACAGTGGTGGGAAGGACTTAAATACATCATTGATTCAGTGACACCAATTTACAGGTTCCTTCGGTTCGCTGATCAAGATAAGCGACCTAACTTGTGTGAATTAGTGTACCACTTCCAAGAGTGCAAAAGGGAGATGGAGATCTTCTTTCGAACAAATGTCCAAACATGGCATGAGTACAAGGATATCATGGATGAAAGGATTACGGACGTGTACTATGGCACGTATGTGGGCCTAGGTGAGATCACAACCATTGTTTAAATAACAATCTCTGCATATTGAGTATGTACCATATGCTAATTTGTCGTGCATCATATGTTGCAGCTGCTGTCCTGAACCCAAGGCTTGTATATCGTTACAATCCAACTCCGCAAATGTTTGGTGGCCTCAAGGAAGCATTTGGGAAAATGACGGATGTGCATACCGCCGTCTTGGCATTACAGGAGGCAGAAAAATTACGCCAACACCATGGGAAGTTTGGCACTGAGCTGGCCATGAAAATGACCATCGACCCCAATACATCCCCATGTAAGAGTACTTTTGAACTCTTTTTTTGTCTTTTAGAACACATACCTAACATAATGGGTTCCACTTGCAGCGTCGTGGTGGTTGTTGTTCGGCAGGCACACTTCAAATCTGCAAAAACTTGCGTTGAGGCTTGTTGCACAATGTGTATCCTCTAGTGGATGCGAGCGCAACTGGAGTACATTTGCCTTATTGCACACGAAGGTTCGTAATCGCTTGTCCCACAAAAAACTGAACAAGCTAGTGTATGTGAACTACAACCTTCGCCTGCGACTCGGATGCCTCCGTACCACCTAGGCGTGAGGAAGAAGACTTTATTGACCAGTTCACGCAGATATCCTTTTACGATAGGGATAATCCGGTTCGAGACTGGATGGAGTATGGCAGATCCAATAAGGCTCCAGTTCTCGACGAAGAAGATGAAGAAACGGACATCCCTCTTCCGTCCCGTATTGTGAGGTACATTGATGTACTTTGTTAGCCACTAACGAACCATACTTTTAATAATATGATTCATTCTTTGTGGTAACAGAGATCAAGTGGACCCCGACGATGTTGGGCCCATCAGTGATTGGGCCCGTAGACATGTAGGTGACACGCATCTTGGCAAAAGGAAATACCAGACGGGACCTAGGCAGGAGGACCCCAAACGCTAGAAATGAAAGGGAAAGCAAGTGCAACAACGTGTCACCAGCAATGCTTCGACAGATGATGGCGAGGAGGGTGAGGAAAGTCCACCGTACCAGGAGTCCGATGACAGCAGCTCAGCAAATGACAGTGGAGACGGTCATAGTGGTGACGATGACCCTAGAGCTGGTGGTGGTAGTGTTGTTGGTGGTGGTCTTGGTGATGCTGGTGGACTTCGTTTCACAGGTATCAATTGGTACACACATTTTTTCCTGTCTATGACTAATGACTAGTACTAATTATGGTTGGCTGCAGGCGAGACAGACTTCACACATGCTACTCAGGACCGCGACCATGGGCAGTCGGAATCGCAGAGGAGAGCTTACGACCCGACGGACTGTTACGGCACGCCACAATACTCCTCTTCCTCATACAGTGATACATCGTACGGTGGTGGTTATACCTACCCCGTTCCTGACATCAGCACGCAACCGACCACTAGATGGGTCTACGAATGGCAAGACCCGGATTTCTACAACATGTTAGTGCAGGAATGGGAGACCACAACTCATTGGACATGCCAATCATGGATAGACTACAAGGCTCAGCTCCAGACGCGCGGTATCGCTCTAATGTCCACCGCGGAGTATGAGGAGACGTGCCGAAACGGGATCTTCCCTTATATTCTACGCAAGTGACCATGATGTTTGCATGTCTACAACACAAGCTATTTCCATGGACGATTTGTTGTTGCAACGGTGAACTACGTTATTTCCGTTGTGAATTTGTGACTAGTGCATCACTATGATATTTCGATGCGTTGTCCATTTGTGTCATACTATTTTCCCCTGCATTGTGTGTTCTATTTACATCATTATGTGCAAAGGTCATGCAAAAAAATGGATTTTTTCAAGAAAAAAAAAGAGTAACCGACGGTTTGGGGCGGTTACCGACCAGACCGGACGGTTACCGGCCCTAACTGACCGGTTACCGGTCGCAAACCGTTTGAACTGCAACGTTTAAATTCAAAATTCAAACCGTTCGGTAACCGACCGGTTTGGGCGGTTACCGACGGTAACCGGCAAACCGTCGGTGGCCGGTTCCCAGCTCCAAAACGGTTAATAAAACCCTGGTGCCAAGTGCAGCGTCGGCTTAGTAGTGGTCCCGATGGTCATCTGGTACACAAATTCGAACGTATAAGCGGTACCATGGTGAATAGCCAGACGCATGCCTTGAGCTCCTTCCTCCTCCTCGAATTCGGTGGCGCGGCCTGGAACTTCTTGATGCTGAAGAACAGGCCGATCATGACGTTATATATGCGGAAACAACGAACGAGATGGCCCCGGTGTTTCCCCAGGAGAGGTAGATCGCCATGGCGGCATTGAAAGTCAGAAAGCAAAACCCGACAACTTCGAGTAACCAGTGGCCAGCAGGAGCGGCTCCCCCTGGACGTGGACGACGACGACCCTGACCTTGACGACGGCTGCCGGAGTTGGGGGAAAGCAGATCCGGACCGTCCTCATCAAGTCGACGACCGCGCACAGCATCCATTGGACGGCGTTGGACTGCAGGTGGTGGACGACCACGGCCGCCGGAGGAGTCGTCGGGGGAAAGCTGATCTGCACTCGCTTCATGCTGACCGCCTCTATGAGACGCCGGGACGGACGACGGCCGCTGGAGTCGGGGTCCTGATGACCCGAGCTCTCCTCAAGAAGGCCGACGACGGCGGCGCCGGCGTTGGGGCCTACATGAGCTGGCGGCGGAGGGACGCCGGCGTTGCGCGCTTGCTGAGTCGGACTCTCGCCAGGGCTGACCAACGGCGACATCATGTTGGAGCTGGGTAGCTAGAGCGGAGCTAGGGCACGAGCAGCTGAGCTCGCGAGAAATCGAACTGGAAAAATGGAGAGGACAGGAAGGAAGAGGCGGCTCGCGCCCGTTCTGACTGATGCTTCTGCTTCGTGATTACGCTAACGCTCCGAGCAGCACACAAGAAGTCAAGGAGTGGTGGCAAAAGCAGTAGTCACTTTATAGTGATGAAGTATTAAACTAACACCTAGTGTAGGCAGGGTTCACGAAACCGGTCGGTAACCGGTCGGTTACCACGCTAACCGGTCAAACCGTCCACCACCGGTACCGGTTTGAATTCAAATTTCAAATTTGAATTTAAAAAAATCGAAAATGCTGAAAAAATTCCTAAAAATAGTTCATGATTTATAGAGTCGAATGGTGTACAAATTTTTCAAATTGAAGTTCGTTTGCTATTTATTTTGACGCGTACAAGTTTGAAAAAAAAGAAAAAAGACGTGTACAAGTTTGAAAAAAAGAAAAAAAAATTTCTTTTTTTTAAAAAGAAAAAAGACGTGTACAAGTTTGAAAAAAAGAAAAAAAAATTTCTTTTTTTTTCAAACTTGTACGCGTCAAAATAAATAGCAAACGAACTCCAATTTGAAAAAATTTTACACCATTCGACTCTATAAATCATGAACTATTTTTAGGAATTTTTTCAGCATTTTCAATTTTTTTAAATTCAAATTTGAAATTTGGTTTGGGGCGGTACCGTCGGTAACCGCCCAAACCGGACGGTAACCGCCCCTAACTGACCGGTTACCGGTCGCAAACCGTTTGAACTGCGCCGTTTGAATTCAAAATCCAAACCATTCGGTAACTGACCGGTTTGGACGGTTACCGACGGTAACCGGCAAACCGCCGACCACCGGTTCCCAGCCCTAAAACGGTTAGAAAAAACCTGAGTGTAGGTGACTCTTGCCCCCCCCCCCCCGCGCGTCGCTCTCCGTACAGGGCGACCCGGGGGCGACTCTCCCCACCGACACTGCCGCCGCCGCCCCTTGGCTAGCAGCGGCGGCGGCCAGCTGTGGCGCCCAAAAAGGCTCTCTGCATCACCTCTCCCTTCCTCCCCTTCCCTCTTCTTCTCCTTCCAACCTCGGAATCCATGGTGCGAGCTGCAAGGATGGTCGGTGAAGGGCTCGAAGCGTCAGATCCCGGCCCCCTTGACCCAGATCTGGCATCCTCTGCCATGGATCTGGTGTGTGGCAGCCAGCTGCCTCCGCCGGTGGTGGTGGCTTGGAGCCTGTCAACCATGGAGGAGGTGGCCCCGAGTGCTCCTCTCTGGCTGCGTCTGGGCATGGAGGCCCCGGGGACGGAGATGGGGAGGTGCTGGGCGCGGGCGTCTTCGTCACAGTGGGGTCCTACGCGCTGCTCGCCCCTTCTCCGGTGCTGCACTGCTCGCGTGTGACGGCAGCTGCGCCTGGCGGAGCGACAGGGGTGTTGGCCGCCGGCGCGACTGTCCAGGGTGGCACCCTCTCCCGAGTCTGGCTGTCGGCTCCACAGCGTCTGTGCCGAGGTCGTCCGCTACCTTTCTTCCCCGGATGGACGAACGGAGCGGCGGCCGGCGGTGACGCCACCCCCAGATGCGCGACCGGGCGCGCTGGTCGGTGGGCGACCGAGTCTGCCTACAAGCGGGAGCGGTTCACAGCCGCAGGTCTGTCGCCTCCCTGTTTCCTTGTCCTAACTCGCGTGCGGCCAGCAACGCCGTCGCAGACAGGGGCTCCGTGGGCGTGCGGGCAGCATCTTTTGGGGATGAAAATCCTTCTGTGCTCATTCAACGACGATGGCATCTATGGATGTCAGTCCCCTTCTTCAAGGCGTCATTGGAGCACTCAGCTGCCCCCGTCTGTACCCTCTGGGCTTGTTCTGCTTGCGTATGAAATCTGGGTGAAGACCCTGCCTCGCTGCTGTCGAGGCCAACGACGATGTCGCATTTGGCGTCATTTTCTCCCTAGAGGCGTCGTTGTAGATTTCAATCGTTGTGCGAAACCTTTCCTTGCTCACTGCGTCCGTTGCAAGTCTCGTGTGAAAGCCCTCATGAGCTTCGTGCTCGATTGTCGATGGTGGAGTCCGAGGTCGTCATTTCCCTTCTTGAAGGCATCGACACAAGCACACTTGCATCTGACTTGTCCTTGTACTCTCCCTGGTTGCTCTCCCTTCTCTATCTTGTCCATTCTCTATCTTGTTATCTCGTAACTACCCTCCTATCCTCCTATCCCTTGGCTTATGCACACACCGCTTGCTACCATGTGCTCGCCAGCAGCGCCTTGGTTTGCTATCCCATAAATCCCTTGAGTTCTCTGTCTCATCATATGCTGGTTGCGAGGACCTTGATCTCCTCTTCGGATCTCCTTGTTATCCCATCGGCGGTCCTCCCCCGTTGGGGCTTCCTTCCCCATTTGGCGCTGATGGACGTTAGTTGGAGGCCAGATGCGTCTATAAGCAGATATCTCACGGCTGCCGTCTATGGCTTCGATTCAATGCCTTACAACCTCTTGGTTGTCATCTATTGGATCCCACTCTGAACCTTGCGGCTGTGTGCGGTTTTGAAGTTCGTCGGACTCTGGCTTGGTGGTGGCACTTGTTAGGAAGTTATGTCTACAGTTGCTTCGGTAGTAGGTTGAGTTGGTAGCTTTTCTTCTTGTTGTTGTGTTGTGTCATTTGTTGTCGTTGTTGCTGTCATCTCTCCCTCTCTTTGTACCCTGTGAGACCTTTCAAAAAGTCATCCATGTATTGGTGCTTTGCACCCTTTCACCCACCGGCTTGCTGGGATCTGTCAAATGAAATCAAGTGGGATCGGTTTGATCCTCCCCGTAGTTGACCTAAAAAAAACACCTAGTGTAGGTGTGCATATTTTATCTACTCAAATCTGTTAGATTTTTTAAGTACATGTCACGTCGTTCTATACAAGTGATTTTCTATGAAATCTGACAAATTTAATAAAAAAATTATCAACATATAAACATTACTTAATATACATGTGGTATTGTATATAGTATACATATGATATTTTATGATACATTTTGTAATATTCACATGATACATAAGTGATATTCTACTATGTAATTCTAAAAAAAATACCCAAGTGCCAAATATATATGTGATATTCATTTAGTATATAAGTGATGCATTTTATGATGTTTATAATGTATACAAGTGATGTTCTATAAATTCTAATATGTTTAGTATAAAACATATATCGATAATAAATATCAAAAGTCTATAAAAAATTCTACTTATATTTTGATGACTTTTTTTTTGTAAAGCTAATTGTAAGGACCTGATTAGCCTAGGGGGGGGTGAATAGGCCTGTTTTTCAAAACTTAACAACTTGCTATTAGCACAGGCCTGACACTGTCGACCTTGGTCCGGCACTGCCGGGGTGGCCGGCATTGCTAGACTCTGGGGATCAGTGCTGGTCACAGGAACAGATCAAAGCACAATTCAAAATGTAAAGCTATAATGAAAGTTGTGCTTGAATAGAAACCTTTCTAGAGGTGTAAGGAACCTCTAGTACCACCTGAAGATGGTAGCAACACACTCACCGAGTAGATCGGGACCAAACCCTAGAAATCACCTTGCAAACAATATATATGAAAGTTAAGTAACAAGCATACGGTGACACAAGATTTGACCCGTGTAAGTCAGAATGGCAGAACTAACCGTTGGGGTGAGTGGGGGTGATTAAATACCACCTCACTGTCCACTGGCTGAACAAGTCGCGGCAGTGCCGGCCTGTAGCCCGACACTATCGGCCTGCCCGACACTGCTGGCCTGGGCAGAACAGCAAGGAATAGATCTTCAATAAGCTGGCTGATTTGCCCACTATGTCTATGGAGGTGTGATGTATTTGTAGATATGCATTTGGTTCACTTGTTGGCATGTGTGTTGAATCCCTCTTAATAGTACGCCATACCTAACTCAAATTCAAAGTAAAAAGAATTTAAACTCTTTGAGCTTGTTGCCATGCACTTTTGTAATTGGAGGGGTCCGCCAACCTGTTCATCAACCTCCTTAAGTTTAACCTGCTTGTCATACTCACAAAGTCTCATTAGTTTCCTAAATATGTTGTCATGTCACCAAAATCCACTTTAGAGCTTATTGCACTTTCAATCTCTCCCTTTTTGGTGATTGATGACAACACACTTAGAACTTATAAAAGTGAATAGCAATCTGAGACAATGCAAGTCATGGGTGTAGGAGCTCCCCCTAAATGTGTGAATAGAAATTTGAATTTCCAAATTTGGCATGAAAGTCCAAGATTTACACATTGGAGTGAAGTAGGGCTCCCCCTACATCCATGGTTGCTGTGGGGTGCTGAAAAGGTGTCACAAATATATACGTGATGCGTATGAACCTATCTCAAACACAAATCAGAGGGACTGCTGTTGAGCAGTCCGGCACTGCCGGCTTGGCTGCAAACAGCAAGCCTGCGGAAGCTTTTACACGACCACACAACACAAAATATATAAAAGATAAATGCAAACTAAGACAAGTATGATATATAAGAGAGAGTACATGTCCACAAATAACACAAATAAATTACTTAAGTGACAATATTATAATAAAATAGTTTCATGTTGCTCTCTCATCTCATAAACTAAAAACTAAGATAACTAGCAGCTGCTGCTCCTCCATGACCGTCGAAGATGTTGTACCCCCTTCACTTAGTAATTCTCCCCTTTGGCAACAAGTCATCAAAAAGAGAGAACCAAGAAGAAAGAGATACAAGCTAGTCGATGTCCTCCTCCATATGGTCATCGTCGTCATCTCCATCATCATCTTCTTCTTCATCATCATCATCATCATCATCATCATCATCATCATCATCATCATCTGGAGAGCCTGTGAAGTGAACACTGGGAGCAGATGCACGCTTGCTGCATCGACGAGTCTGGGGCTGCTCAATCTCCTCCTCCTCCTCATCCTCCTCCTCATCATCACCACCCTCATAGGTGGACTCCTCACTGAGCTCTGGAGGTGGAGTAGGAGGGTCAATCTGTCTGAGCCCTTGCCCCTTTCTGAGCTCTCTAATCTCAAGCCTGGTCTGGTAAGAGTGATCATTTGCATAGCAAATGCCAGCAAAGATCTTCTTCAAGATCCTACCAAGCTTGCCCTTCTTCCTGCCTCTGGAGGCTGCTGCACCTGAAGACTCAGGGATATCTGCTGCTGCTGTTGTCCTGGTGTCTCTGAGAGGAGTGTTCACCTCCTGAATTGCTATAGAATGAATGACCTTCTCTACTCTATAAGGCTCATGGACAACGTCCTTGTTGAAGATCCAGCCAGTCACCATCTCAATGATGAACATCAGATAGGGGGCATAGGGCAGCCCCATTCTAGCATCTCTGCAACAATGCATATCTCATCCCATAAGAAGCGAGCAACTGAAAATGGTGGTGCTCCACCTCTCATCCTCCTTAACACATTTTTGGATTTGTTGTAAAGGTTTGAAGCAGATCCCACCTTGGGATAGAGAGTGGTCCTAAAAAGGTTGTTCAAGATATAATACTTGCTCCTCAAATCCTTCACCAAACCATCTGCCTTATGAGGCTCAATGTAGAGAGAAGAAATCTCATCATTTAGTAACCCCCTCTCATCATGAACATTGAAACATTCTCTGTCCTCCTCACCAAAGCCAAGGAGACGAGCAACGGTCACATAGTCAACTCTGTAGTGCACACCCTCTGTCATCCAGTGCATCACAAAGTTCTCCCTATCCAGATAGTAGGTGGAGTAGAACTGATGGATGGTCTCTGTGTTCCACCCATTCTGGAAACCCATCTAGTGATACATCCCAAGCTGCCTGCACTGATCAATGACCCTATCAAACACAAGATCTCTCTTGATTTCCAAGTGCTCCCAATGAACATACTTCATTTTGATGATTCTGGGTTTTGCAGCTTGAAAGAGGACAGTGAGATAATAGTCGAAATGAAACACATTCCAGAACCTATAATCCACACTCATGTCCTTTGGCACATCATAGCGATCGATGGCTCTTTGCTCCTGGACTGTCCTCCACTGGTTTTGGTAGTTGACTCTGACTCTGTCAGGGTGTGAGAGTTCCTATTTGATTTTGGTAATTGAGTGACAACTTAGGTGAACTAATATGTGTTTAAGTGATATATACACAGGAGATTAGTTCACATATGATTGTATGATGAAGGAGCTTATTGCACATGATACATGACATGGAGTCATGTGATCAAGGTGGAGAAGATCAAGATGAGGCTTGGCTTGATGGACCGGTTGCAAGTGTGAAGGGCAAGCGGGTGATGCTTGGCGCCGATGGACCAAGGCAACGGTGAAGAGCAAGTGAGGTCAAGGTCGATGAACCAACACGGTCATGTGATGATATGGAGTGGATCATATCATTTGACAAGTTGTTGGTGCATGTGTTGCATCAACATTGGAGATGGAAATGAAATGGAATGCGCAAGGCAAAGGTATAACCATAGGGCATTTCATTTCACCGGTCATAGGTGTGTAGAGAAGTATATGACTGGGTTTAGGATAGATAGCCGTACTATCAAGAGGAGCAAACTTGTTTGCATATCGGTTATCTAGTGCCACTGTGAGCGATCTAACTTTGCGATGAATTAGGATCAAGTGGCGTGGTGAGAAGCAAGTGAAAATTCTTTGAAAAATGATTGTGAAAATGCTAACACACATGCACAAGGTGGTGAACACATTTGTGTTAGCACTTGAGAAGCAAAGGAAGAAGTGCGGATGAGTCTCGGCTGAAAACCGAGCTCCGGACGCAAGTGCCTAGGGGTTCGGACCATTGCGTTTGGGTCCGGAACTAAACCCTAGGTCTCAGCCGAGTCTGTGAGTCCGGACGCAGGGGGTTCGGGCGGTCCGGACGCCACCCCCTCTGACTGCGCTGTGTTGACAGAGGTGATCCGGGCGTTGTTCGTCGTCCGGACGGTGAACTCTGGACGCAGCGTCCGGAGGTTGGAGCTCTCTGTAACTGCTCGGAGTGAAGGTCCGGACGCTGTATACGGTCCGGATGCACGTCCGGTGTCTGGCGCTCTCTGGAGTGGAGGTTCGGACGCAGGTTATTGGTCCGGTGCGGCACTATTGCACGCGTCCGGAGGCACGTGGCGGCGATCGGCGCAGTGCGCCAACGACTCTCTCTAACGGCAGCGAGTCCGGACGCAGGCTGCATGGTCCGGACCTGCACTGTTGCGTGCGTCCGGACCCTCTGCAGAGAGCCCAGTGAAAGGGGAAAACGGCTAGTTTGTTTGGCTAGCCTATAAATAGCTCATGGCCGGCCCTTGGGGCTGGCTGAGCACCTTGGGGTTGTGTTACCCTTAGTTGTGCTTGGTTGGGAGTCCTCTAACTCACTCATACTTGATAGTGTTCATCCAATTGAGTGAGAGAGCGATTACTAGTGCGTTGCTTTGAGAGATAGCTTCGTGTGGCACTAGGTGATCGACTTACAAGCTCGTGGTGCTTGTTACTCTTGGAGGTTGCCACCTCCTAGACGGCTTGGTGGCTTGTGGCTCCATCGAAGCACGCAAGAAGCTTGTGCGTGGCTCCGGAGAAGAGATTTGTGAGGGGTGTTTTTGCTCGCCCCGCGGGAGATCGCGAAGAGCAACTCTAGTTGAAGGTATCGTTGAGTGCCCTCATCTTGTGTTGGTTAGGCGGCAACCCTTGAGGGGTTAGGCAGTGAGGCCTGTAAAAAGTCGTAACCCTCCAAGTGAGTGAGCCGATACAACGGGGACTAGCTTGGTGGCGACCAAGTGAACCTCGGGAGAAAAATCACCGTGTCAACCTTGTGTACATCTTCTCGGTGGTTTGCATTCTCCAAATCACTAGCTTGTATTTACTTATTCATACTTGTGCTAGTGATTAGTTGTTGCTCTTGTAACTAGTTTGGCTTGTGTAGCTTTCCTAGTTACCTTCTAGCTTGTGTAGCTTAGAAGTAGCTCTTGAGTGGCTAATTGGTTTGAGTAGCCTTGTTAATCACATTGCTTAGTTTGTGTAGCTAAGTAAGTTGAGCTCTCTAGTTGACTTGTGTAGTCTTGCTAGAGAGCATTGCTAGTGAGCTTAGGTGCTTTGTGTGACACCCTGTGTCAAGCTTGCATTAGGACCATCATTCACCACTAAGCACAAGCATTTCATTGCATTCATATTGGCATATGCTATCATTTCATGTGTGTGTTATAATGTTTTGAAACTAGAATTATATAGGTGTTTTGTGCTCAACCTTGTGATCAACCTGTTTAGCTAAACCTTGCTATGCTTAGAGTAAAGTATGGTTTGCTTTATGTTTAATTACCCTGCTTAATTTAAGGTTAGTTTATCTGTTAAAGAAATAAAGTATTTCTTTTCTTAAATAGCTTAAATAAGTTTTAAATCCTCAACCCTTGAACTAATGGTTTTCAGAATTTATGACCTACATGAAAAAGGTAGAGAATAATATTCTGAACAACTTTGGTTTAAGTGTCAAAACTTAGTTTGGAGTTTTTGAAACTGTTTTGAAGCAAATTCAGTTTGAATCAAATAAAAGAAAATAGAAAAAGGAAATCAAACTGAAACGGGCCAAGTTTACCGCTTTCGGCCCACTCGGCCTCGCCCGTCGGCCCGCGCACGCGTGCTCCCGCGCGCTCACTCGCGCGTCGCATAGCGCACGTGCGGCGCACGTGCCTGCACGCACGCGTCGCGCACGTCCGCGCGCTCGCGCCCGACCGCGGCTGAGTCGTACGTCGGCGTCGCCTGCCGCGTGGCCGTCGATGCCTAACTGCGGATGTCAAACACGCCACGCCGCCGCTGTTGCTCTGTGCCGCGCCTTGCGGCCCTGCACCGACATCGCTGCCGCACTGCCACCGCCGCGCTGCGTCACCGCGCTGCCGCTCTGCGCCGTGCCGTCGCGTCGCATTCACCCCGGCGCAGCGGCGGTCGCCGACCATCGCCCGCTCTGTCTCAGTCGCGTCTGCACCCGCGCCCGCGCTAACGGCACTAGGACCGAGCCTGCACCGCGCTACCGCGCTGACGTTCCTGCTTCGCCGCCGCAGACCTGCCAGCCGCGCGCCGCGCCGTCGCTTCGCAGTGACGCTGCCGCAGTGCCGCGTCCGATCAACGCCCCGCCTCGTCCCTCTCACACTTGAGCGCGAATCCACGCTAATGGCGCGTCGACCAAGTCCTGCTCTGTCTCGCACGCCGCGGACACGCCAACGCCGCTGCCACCGCCGCGTCGTCGCGTCACGCCCCCCTCTGGCCGCACCGGTCGGCCATGACCGTGCAAAAGGGAGCGCCTAGACCTCCTACCTCTCTCCTGCTTG
The DNA here is from genome assembly GCA_022036555.1 of Microstegium vimineum. Taxonomy (NCBI): domain Eukaryota; kingdom Viridiplantae; phylum Streptophyta; class Magnoliopsida; order Poales; family Poaceae; genus Microstegium; species Microstegium vimineum. The sequence continues at coordinate 5,663,688 of CM039122.1, read as the reverse complement.
GAATTGACCATCCGCACTCACTCACTCGCGCGCATTGCCTCTGCCCTCGCCGCGCCAAGCGCCAACCGCACCCCAGCACCCCCTTTTTCAAATCCGCCACCACCCGAGCTCCTCTGCTCGATCCACCTCGCATGACAGTTCACCTTGGAGTGGCACACGCCCTGCTCTCCTCGCTTTCACTAGCCGAGCACTCTAGACGCTGGAACGCTTCCGCCGTTCCTCGGCCCAGAGTCGCCACCGCACCGACCAAACTGTGTTCACCCCTCACCGTCTCGCCCCCGACGCCTCCATCTTCGTGGGAGCTTCACCGGAGTTAGCAGAGGTGAGAACACCTTTCCCCTAGCTCTAGTTCGCCTTGAATCGGCACCGCACCGTTGGCCGAGCGCCATTGCCGCCGCCGCGGAGCTTGCACGTGGCCAGGGTTCCACAGAGCTCCTCCGGCTCAACCAACCCTTGCGCTGCACTCCCTACACCACCGCGGTGCTCACGCAACCGTTAGCCTAGCTTAGCACCGCAGGTAATGGCTTGACCGCGTCACGCCGCCCCGCTGCTTCGCCACCGCACGCCGCCGGTCACTTTCACGGTCGTGCCGGTTCAACCAACCCACCAGTGGATGCGCGTCATCACCCCGAGCCTAGCACACCCAACCCCACCGCCGGAGAGCTCGCCGTCGGCGAGAAATCGCCGGTCAGTGTCGGTGCCCTGCTCTGCACTCGTTGACAGGTGGACCCCGTGTTGACCGAGGGTCCCGCCTGTCAGTCGCCCCGCGCGCCTCTGCGTGTATTGGGCCAGGCCCAGTACTGTTCCCCCACGGGCCGAAATCAGAAATGTTTTTCTTTTTCCTATTTTCAGTAAATATGAAATGCTTGTTTAATTTATATCTAGGGTTTGGTAAATACTAAAATGGTGAAATAAATTTTGTTAGACTCTATAAATTATGATCTTTCTGTTAAAAATATAAAGTTAATTTTTGGAGAATGTCTTCAGTACTAATGTTTATTTAGTTGTTTTCTGCATATATCAAAGTTAATTGTGTTCCTGTTTAAAATGGCCACATAAAAATGTAAGGTTTTTATGTTAGCTCTGTTATCCCGTGTAGAAGCTAGGAAAAATTATAACATGCCATGTTTCTGTGTAAGTTTTATTTATCACCTATTAAAATGTGTTTCTGCTGTTTTCTTAGATTAATTTCTGTGGTAAATATGTGCATGTATAAATCATGAAAATTTTTGTGGAGTCTTTGTATGTCATGCTCTGTCTGAAAAAAATATAATATGTGGTATGTTGTATGGCAGAAAAGATACTTGTAGTTCAAGTGCCCTTTTCTAGGGTTTTCTTGGAAAATTCATATAGAAAATAATCTGGTAGTGTTGATCATGGAACTTTCTTGATAAATATGTTTCTAAGTATAGATTCTGTTAAAAATAAGTTATAGCATGTTTCACCCTGTTAGCTAGTAGCTCTAGTTCTAAGTGCTTTTTCTGCATTTAATTTCATCTTTTTGTATTTGCTAGCTGGTAGCCTTGCTGTAGTTAATTTATCTGCAGTAGCATCCAGTAGGCTTGCTCTGTTCCCTGTAATTTTGGTGGATTTTTCTGAGCAGTTTATAATAGGCTTGCTGTGTAAAGTGGCTTTGTGGTAATTGATGGGTTAAATGCTTAGAGTCACTTTTAGTTTGCTAAATCTTGTTCAAGCATCATCCCTGCACCATCAAGTTACTTATATATGCATTGCAATCATTTAGGATCAGTGGAGGAACATCAGGAGCCAACCCCAGAGACAGAAGTCCAGGAGGTGCAGGAACTGAACGAGGAGTACCACGAGCTCGACACTAACCTCCCCGAGTGCCTTGACTACCAGCCCTCCACCTTCACTCAAGGCAAGCCTCGGAGCATCCTTAAGCCTCCCAATATTTACAATTAATCTACTTGAGTATTTTATACTGTGATGCATTAGGTGACAGGAGTTGTTTGAATCCCAAATTGATGCATTACCTTCCTTGATTATTGTTTTACCTACCTTGTTACCCTGTTAATAAAAGTAAAAGCAACCGCTTAGCCTGCTTAGAATAAATAGTTACATTTATATTTATGTTAGTATTATCCCATAGGGATGATACCTATCACGGTTGGCTATATTTTGCTATCGTGGAAAGAACCAATGGTAGTAATGAAATGCGGTCAACTGGAAGGAAGAGGCACCAAGTGGTTTAGACTTGGGGGCAGTCCGTCCGTTGGATTGTATAGGTTTGTATACGATGGTGGCCCTCTTACATCTTTGAATGCGCCCTTTCACATAGGGGCCATTGGGAGTATCGACCCCGAAGCTGAGTAAACACTGTCCGGGCCGACTCTCAGCCTACTGTGAGCACCCTCTAGTTTGGAGATACGACCCGCCCCGTGGTGGCCAACTGATTTCTCCAATTGGGTGGACTACTTTGAGATAGCGGCGGTACTACCTGGACTTTGTTGAGCGATAACCCAATGCATGGACCTGACGGGGAAAGTGTGGGCGTGTGTTAAAGGTAATCTTGCCAGCTGGTTGTATATCGATTCGAATTGCCGCCCCCCACTGGATATGGGGGATTATGCTGAGCTTCACCATGGTACAACTCCATATGACATTGTAATGGTTCTACTAAAATATTGATAAAGGAATTTTGGATATATGTTATTATATTGTTTGAGTAGTTCAAGTGAGTGCTCTAGTATAGGTGCAAACCTAGAGATAATAATAGGATGAAAAATGGCTGCTCTCTAATCTTTAATTTCTTCTTGTTCGCTTTTCCGCAAAAGCAAGTTTACCCAGATCCACATAAATAGCCTTGCATACCCTTGGAGTCTTTATTTTCAGTTAGACGGGTAAGTCTAGCTGAGTACATTCCCGTACTCAGGGTTTATCCCGTTTGTTGCAGATGGCCAAGTATACTTTGGTTATTGTAAGCACTGTCTCTATCCTGTCGAAGGAGAAGAGGAGTAGGCCTTGGGCAAGGTCTTCTACGAGCTCGTCTTTTGCTGTTGTCGGACATGACCTCGTGGGCACCCTTATCTTTTAATGATATTAGTGTGGAGTAAAACTTTGGGTTCAATTTCAAACAATGTTTTATTCGGCCACGGATGTCGTGGCGTAAGTACTACTTTTATTTGGAACAAAGTGTTGTAATAACTTTATTTGCACTCCAAGTATTTTCGGTTTAATTATGGCTCGTTCGAATGTGCATACCTGAGTTTGCGTGATCTTGGTTGGATATACGATTGTTAGAAATCCTTCGAGATTTCCGGACTACCGGGATTATATGGGCTCAAGTGCTTTAAGTGGCAGTTAAATCAGCTACTTTGGTACTTGATCTCTTATAATTTGGACGGTTCTGTCACACTTTGTGCTTTGCGTACTAGTATGTGTAGGAGCTCCCCGGTTTTCTTAGAGTACTAGTTGCTTAGGTTTGTGTGACCTTGCAACCTAGACTTATTTAGGTGAGCCTCCTAGCCTGGCACCTTAAGTAACATAATAGACATCTTTGCTAGGTGCTAAAGTAATAGATAGAGGGGTGTAGTCTTGGCTAGACCGATAGTTTTAATTCCGCAATAGTTTCGGTTAGCCAAAGCGATTAAGTTTTAGAAAAGACTATTCACCCCCCTCTAGTCCGCCATCTCGACCCTACAAGTGGTATCAGATCTTGGTCTCTCATATGTGGTCTTCACCGACCCGAGAGGATGGCGATTTATGGGCTAGATGTTGAGTGTCCACACATTTTTGATGGCACACACTTTGCACGGTGGAGAAATTGGATGGAAAATAATTATAAGTTTATTTCTCCCCAAATGTGGTGGATCGTAGATGTGGGTCTCTCTTGTGCAATTGAGAGAAAGGATACAACTCAAGCACAAAAGAAGTGCCTACATCTCGATTGCCAAGCTACTAAGATTCTCTACCATTCTATGAAAGATAACATCTTTGGTGAGATAATGGACATGAGGAGCACTCATGAGATTTGGACCTATCTCATTGAAACATATGAGACGGTGCCAAACATTGATGATGATGTATCCAAGTTGGTGGCACATGAGGATGTTGAGCATGACCACAACTTGGTGGTTGTGGAAGATTGTTCCACCTCATGTTCAAGTGATGATGAAGATGATCTATCTATCAAGAAATCACTTGACAAGGATGATGAAGGCCCAACATCAAGTGTTGTAATTCATGATGCTACTCCAAGCACACTTGATGATGATGATGATGCATCGGGCTATGAGAGTGATGCTTCCAAAAGCTCTTCTACCTCATCACAATGTGACTCTAAGGTATCTATTGGCAATGTAATTGTAGATTGTGATGACCCAAATTTTGAGCTTGTGTGCAAACTCTCAAAGGCTTTAGCAAGTGAGATAAATAAAACAAAGAAACTAAAAGATGAAAACTCACTTCTAAAGAACTCATGTGAAGAACATAAGCACTTGATGTTCTTAAATCTTCACATGAGGAACTAAATCTTGATCATGAGGAGCTTCGTGTGTCTCATGAAAGCTTGGTTCACAAACATGGCTCTCTCATTAATGAATTGTTAAATCTTAAAAATGAAGAGAGATAATCACTTGGGTCAAATGATCAATCACATGTTGTTGCTAACCCTTGTGATGTAGGGAAGAAGAATGTATCCACCTCTTGTGATGATTTAATTAATATGCCATGTTCTTCAAATATAGATGCTTGTTCTACTTCTATGTCTTGTGAGACTAACCTTTTGAAGGAGAACAATAAGCTCAAAAGTGAATTGAAGAACATGAGCAACAAGCTAGAGAGGTGTTACACTTCCAAGGTCACCTTTGATCACATGATGAACAATCAAAGAAGACATGGTGACAAGAGTGGAATTGGTTTCCACAAGGGCAAGGGAAAGAAAGAGAAGAAGCAAGAACATAAGAAGCTAACTCATCTCATGTGCTTCAAGTGCCATGTGATGGGACATCTTGCAAATGTTTGCCCAACCAAGAATGCTCAAGCTAAGCCACAAGTCAAGCCCCAAGTGCAATACAAGATCAACCATCAAGATGGTGATTCGGGGATGAAAAGAAGAAGGAAAACAAGAAAAGGTGTCAAAGCAAGAGCAAGACATCCAACTCATATTCATGATGCCAACAAGATGATGATGAGCAAAGATCAAGATAAGAATCATTTGGCTCACATCAAGTGCTTCAAGTGTGAAGATATGGGACACTTTGCCTCGAAGTGTCCTACCAAGTTTGAGATGAAGATTCAAGCAAAAGAGAAGAGGAAAGACAATGAGAAGCACAACATGAGCAAGGAAGAAAAGGCTCAAGCAAAGAGAGTGTGCTACTCATGTCGGGAAAGGGGACACATGGCTCATTCATGTCCCCTAGGTATGACTTCTAAGCCTATTTCAATTGTTGATGATCATATGCTTAGAAAGGATGGTAGTGGTACCTCTATGGTTTCTATTGCAAAACATCCGGTATCCATACTAAGGCATTGCCTAAGTATGTTGCACCTAACTTGAGAGGACCCAAACTAGTTTGGGTACCATCAACAAGTGGATGAATGTGTGTAGGTACCATTGGCATTGGAGGCTTGATTCAATGTGTTTCATATTGTTTATCATATGATTGAGTCAAGTAGTGAAGCTTAGTGCTATTCTCATCCCAATGCCAAGTGAAAAGAATGAAGTCCAAATGCTACAACATACAAGTGCATGATCAAATTGTGGTGGCCTATTGGATTAGTTGAAGCTTGCTAATGAATTGATCATGATCCACCAAGGTATATCTCTTGTTGATAAAGTTATTTTTGGGTGTGTATAAGTCATTTGAATTGGATATACACTTAGTGCATATAAGTTGATTGAATTGGATATATATGTGTGCACTAGTCGCTTGCTATAAGATGTTTGAATGGATTAAATGCTTAGTGATCAAGTTTGAGTTGGTTTGAATGGATGTGATCTAGAGACTACTTTTAGTAAGTGATTGAATGGATATATGTCTCTTGAGAGTGTTCAAACAAATTGATATCAAGTTTGGTTCAATTTGAAGAAGCTTAGCTCATTTTGCTCAAATCTGCCATTTAGTCAAAATCTGAGCTAGCTGTGATCATAGCCATGTTTAAGAGATCAAATCTATTTGGATTGGCTTTAAATTTGGTGTGCATGCTCTACACTTATGGTATTAGTTTCTGTGCAAATTTCATGGATAAGGGATAAGGGATACTTCGGTTTTGGAGTGGATCTTGTCAACACATGTGCAGCAATTTTCAGCATGTACCTATGTGGAAAGATGTGAAATCTGGTAGCAATCTAGAAGTCCAATAAAGCTCAAATTTTATGGCTGCTAGATGACTTAGTGAAGCACATCTCCACCAAATTTCCTGGTCATTGGATATGTAATTTGGGAGATATGATATATTCTTTGAAGGGTACAGAATCTGCCAGAAAAGTGACAAATATTGAATTGACTTAGAGTCACTTAGATTGAAAGGTCCTCAAGTTGGAATCATGCTTATAAGTGATTGAGATACCTATGTTAGCAATGAGTACAAGGCCATTTTATTGTGGAGTGTATTTGGCACATGTTTAGTACTCAAGATGAAGATCAATCAAACAAAGCAATTTCAAGTGAGTGTCAAGGATGGTTCTTGGAGAGAGTTCACTTCTCCCTTTTGTAGGGGCTTGTTGCCTTTTGTAGGTAAACCAAGGACGTTACTTGGAAGGCTAACATGGAAGTGGTGATCTAGGGATCATTTGGAGATGCTTAGTTGAAAGCTATCAATAAGATTGATCAAAAGAAAGCAAGCAACACCCAAGAGAGATTCATGATCTTAACTTTCAAGTGGTATCACCTTCTACAAGTGGTACATCATTTGGTATTCTCTCATGCAAGCAAAGATCAAGAAAGAAGCAAGTCAACCACAACAAGAAAGTGCACTTTATCTTTAGTGGGACTCGAATCATATGGGTGAAGATTAACATTCTAATTGGTATTCATTGGTCTTCACCATGCTCTTAATTGGAATTCACATTGCTATTTGAGATGAAATCTATATGACTATCCTCTACTCCAACATAGCAAAGGTAAAATTGTTTGATATATGCATACATATTGCTTTAGGACATATTTAGTGCATATAGTCATACATAGTGATCATTCATTGAAAATCAAATGAATTTGATGCTTATAGCCTACCACTATAGCTTGATTGAGTTGTTTGATCTAGTGGTGGTATATAAGTTTGTTCATGAGCTAGTAAACCCAAGTACTTGATCTATTCATGGATTGTATAAGTGACAAGTACAACCTCTATAAGATAACCACTTAATGCGTGTGAACAAGCTTAGAGAGGGTTTAAACCGGACTTGAAAACTTATGCTATACATGTTAGTACAAGTCCAACATAAAAGCTCATGAATATGAATCTAGTTCAAGCACAAGAAAACTATGCAAATGGATATTGAGATGTAACCTACAAGTGGTATCAAGATGCAACTTACAAGTAGTATCTAGACTTATGCTAATCTTTCAAATAGTATCAACCTTCATATTGGTACTTGCAAAAGATGTCTAGTTCTAGCATACTTGAGATAGCCCACATGTGTTTAATTCAAGTAATTATACAAGTGGTAATCTCACAAGTGATATCCTACAAGCAAACAAGTGATCCTCAACTTTAAGTGATCAAAATTCTAGTTCTCTTGCTTGCAAAGATTATTTGGATGACATTTGCTTTGACCAAAGGGGAGTTTCCCTACTCAATGGTATCATGGTCAATGATCTTACATGAAGAGTCATTCTAATACATATGTGTTAGTGTCCATCAAAAAGTATCAACCATCTACCCTAGTGCAACCTTTGCATCAATAAAGAAGTGTTACCTTTTATGGAAATTGATGACAAAGGGGGAGAGATTAGTGCAAATATATGAGTATATAGTGAAAATGCACTAAAAGGGAAAGAGACATGGACATGGATAAGGGAACAAGATCAAAGGATCAAAGTCTTGGACTAAGTGATGCACACAAGTAGGGGGAACAAGCTCATGAACTTGGTTGATTGCATTTGATATGTGCATATATTCATGTGCTTGCTTGCATATTGCATAAGTATTATCTTTATATGCATGCTTGTGTGGTGTATGCTAGTTATAGGATTTACATGATGACTTGATAAACTAGCATGCATAGGATGGTAAGCTAGATAGTTGATCTTATAAGTGGTATCTATAAACCGTGCTTATTATGTTGATCTCACGGGGTTTCTAGTGTTTTTGTGATATCTAGCTAACCATGGTGGTGCTAAGGATGAACTTCAAGTAGAACTACAATGAGTATCTTCAAAGGTTTATCCTATAACCCTTAGCATCACTTAGTAGTGCTAGCACTCCCAAAACTCCTATTTATGCATGTGTGCAAGGCTTAAAACAAATCTTGTTGAGCACACATGTAGGGGGAGCTATCACTACCAAGTCGGATTTTGTGATATTTATCCAAATCTTGTTATAGAGCTTAAATGTTGGATAAATAACATAATGTCCTAAAATTGATCTTAATTTCCATATCTTTGTAGAGTTGTCATCAATTACAAAAAAGGGGGAGATTGAGAGTTCCTATTTGATTTTGGTAATTGAGTGATAACTTAGGTGAACTAATATGTGTTTAAGTGATATATACACAGGAGATTAGTTCACATATGATTTTATGATGAAGGAGCTTATTGCACATGAGACATGACATGGAGTCATGTGATCAAGGTGGAGAAGATCAAGATGAGGCTTGGCTTGATGGACCGGTTGCAAGTGTGAAGGGCAAGCGGGTGATGCTTGGCGCCGATGGACCAAGGCAATGGTGAAGAGCAAGTGAGGTCAAGGTCGATGAACCAACACGGTCATGTGATGATATGGAGTGGATCATATCATTTGACAAGTTGTTGGTGCATGTGTTGCATCAACATTGGAGATGGAGATGGAATGGAATGCGCAAGGCAAAGGTATAACCATAGGACATTTCATTTCACCGGTCATAGATGTGTAGAGAAGTATATGACTGGGTTTAGGATAGATAGCCGTACTATCAAGAGGAGCAAACTTGTTTGCATATCGGTTATCTAGTGCCACTGTGAGCGATCTAACTTTGCAATGAATTAGGATCGAGTGGCGTGGTGAGAGGCAAGTGAAAATGCTTTGAAAAATGATTGTGAAAATGCTAACACACATGCACAAGGTGGTGAACACATTTGTGTTAGCACTCGAGAAGCAAAGGAAGAAGTGCGGATGAGTCTCGGCTGAAAACCGAGCTCCGGACGCAAGGTATAACCATAGGACATTTCATTTCACCGGTCATAGATGTGTAGAGAAGTATATGACTGGGTTTAGGATAGATAGCCGTACTATCAAGAGGAGCAAACTTGTTTGCATATCGGTTATCTAGTGCCACTGTGAGCGATCTAACTTTGCGATGAATTAGGATCGAGTGGCGTGGTGAGAAGCAAGTGAAAATGCTTTGAAAAATGATTGTGAAAATGCTAACACACATGCACAAGGTGGTGAACACATTTGTGTTAGCACTCGAGAAGCAAAGGAAGAAGTGCGGATGAGTCTCGGCTGAAAACCGAGCTCCGGACGCAAGTGCCTAGGGGTCCGGACCATTGCGTTTGGGTCTAGAACCAAACCATAGGTCTCGGCCAAGTCTGTGAGTCCGGACGCAGGGGGTTCGGGCGGTCCGGACCATTGGCTATGCATCCGGACGCCACCCCCTCTGACTGCGCTGTGCTGACAGAGGTGATCCGGGCGTTGTTCGTCGTCCGGACGGTGAACTCCGGACGCAGCGTCCGGAGGTTGGAGCTCTCTGTAACCGCTCGGAGTGAAGGTCCGGACACTGTATGCGGTCCGAACGCAGGGATCCGGACGGCTTGGTGTCTTGTGGCTCCGTCGAAGCACGCAAGAAGCTTGTGCGTGGCTCCGGAGAAGAGATTTGTGAGGGGTGTTGTGCTCGCCCCGCGGGAGATCGCGAAGAGCAACTCTAGTTGAAGGTATCGTTGAGTGCCCTCATCTTGTGTTGGTTAGGCGGCAACCCTTGAGGGGGTTAGGCAGTGAGGCCTGTAAAAAGTCGTAACCCTCCAAGTGAGTGAGCCGATACAACGGGGACTAGCTTGGTGGCGACCAAGTGAACCTCGGGAGAAAAATCACCGTGTCAACCTTGTGTACATCTTCTCGGTGGTTTGCATTCTCCAAATCACTAGCTTGTATTTACTTATTCATACTTGTGCTAGTGATTAGTTGTTGCTCTTGTAACTAGTTTGGCTTGTGTAGCTTTCCTAGTTACCTTCTAGCTTGTGTAGCTTAGAAGTAGCTCTTGAGTGGCTAATTGGCTTGAGTAGCCTTGTTAGTCACATTGATTAGTTTGTGTAGCTAAGTAAGTTGAGCTCTCTAGTTGACTTGTGTAGTCTTGCTAGAGAGCATTGCTAGTGAGCTTAGGTGCTTTGTGCTTTGCTTACTAGTATGTGTAGGAGCTCCCCGGTTTGCTTAGAGTACTAGTTGCTTAGGTTTGTGTGACCTTGCAACCTAGACTTATTTAGGTGAGCCTCCTAGCTTGGCACCTTAAGTAACATAATAGACATCTTTGCTAGGTGCTAAAGTAATAGATAGAGGGGTGTAGTCTTGGCTAGACCGATAGTTTTAATTCCACAATAGTTTCGATTAGCCAAAGCGATTAAGTTTTAGAAAAGACTATTCACCCCCCTATAGTCCGCCATCTCGACCCTACAAGGTGTCCTGAGGCTCTTTGACAAGCACCTCCTCAGGATGCTCAACAAGATGTGAGCCATCGAACAACCCCAAATCCGGGGGTGTCCAAGGACAAACACCTTCTGCGATGGTTCTTCCTGCCCTCTGCAACTCCTCCTCTTGAATGATTCTTTGCCTGGAATTCAGGCCATCATCAGCTCTCTGAGTGCGAATCTTGGACCTCACTCTTCCTCTTCCATGTCACACCCAATTTTAAGAATAAAATTGAATGCGAATAACTCATGTGTGCCCAGAGATCAATCACACACATAAGCCGACAAATCTTTAAATAGTACCATCACTGAGTGCTTATTACATCACGAATAATATTCTTAAACAAAACAACGGAAAATAAAGATAACTCTCGTGACGAAGCTCCACTTCACAGGGAACGCCGACTGGTTGACCACTAGCCTAGTACTCCTCACGGTAGTCTTCAAAGCCGTCTGAAGGGGTTGAGAAAGCAAGAGTGAGCACTTAAAGTACTCAGCAAGAGTAACATAGGGTTATGAAGCTCAAAAGGCTGACACTGTCTGAACTGTGGTTGCTTTTAACTTGGTCAAGTTTTACCAACACTTAGCTTTAATTATGCGTACCCAGTTGATAACCACATGATATAAGTATAATAAACATCATTAACAATTAAATAACATGATCATCTACACTGTGAGTTTTCCAGGCCACTCGTGACCATGAGCACGGCTATCATGATAGATTTACACTCTGCAGAGGTTATACACTTTACCCACAAGCCATGTTGCCCTTATGCCCGGGATAGCTAGTCCCATAACACTGCCAAGGTGAGCGGGCAGGGAACACTATGAAGCCTTTCAAAAGCTCTTTCTAGCATGTAGCGGACCCTACGGACCCAATGCAAAGGGAAATATGGGACACCCCGATGGTACCACCCGCAGCGGTCCCCACACAAGCTATACCCCATAACCAGCTCGGCAAAGGTGCCTTTCACGAACCACAAGCATGCTAGTCCAAACTTCATACTTAACTAAAGCCAGAGCCATTATAGCACTCGTGGTTGCATTTGAATCCCAGCTTTTGCCGTACAGTGGGGTCCTATTCCATGTTGCTATAAAAGCCAGTTTTATCCATTGTTGCATATATCATTAGTCAAGATTCATCTCAGATCCATTATTGTAAAGCATAGCAGAGCTACCTATATGCATAAAACCCATGGTGACAAGGTATAAGGATAACAAAGCTATGGTATAGATCTAATAGGAATCAAATTAGACACATGCAATAATGACTAGATGAATTAGGGTAAATAGGTAACAAGGATGATCCCATGTTAAACTTGCCTTGATCACCAAGCTCTTGGTGGTCCTGATCTGCTGCAAAGAACTCTTGCTCACCGAAGATCTCACCGGCTGTACTCGATCAACATCACCATGCAATCATCCGAACAATCATACACGAAGCAATAAAGATATGATCAGAACATTACATCATAAACAATAAAGAGGTTGTAAAAATGTTATAAAACAGATCTATACTTTACTACGATCACAAAGATGCGAGAATCACGCTAATCGGATCTAAAACGAAGAAACTATAGATTAAACAAGATTTTGAAAAGGGAAAGATTAAAGCATTAAAGAATTAATTTACTTTGATTTTCAAAAGTAATTAACATAGATGAAATCTATACTACTAGATAGAGCATAAATTACGGATCTAACGCAACTTGAACGGATCGATTTGGATTTAAAACGAAGAAAATATAAACATTTGAAAATCAGTGGCAAAACTGTAAATTAGGGATTTTTATTTAAAATCGAATTAAACAGATCTGAAAAGGGAATACGTTTTCCAAAGAGGAAAGCGTAAAGATGAAATCCGCTTTAGGACTGCGGGTAGAGGGGCGAAAAGAGCAGGGGCTCTTTAGCAAAAAGACCAGACGAAGGGGTATCGAGGGCTCTGGTCCGTTGGATCTGAAACCGATGGCTCAGATTAGAAGAGAGGGAGAGAGAGGGCGGCGCTCTGCCGGAGCAGGGTGGCGCACGGTGGTGGACATGGCAGGTCGAGCCCGAGCTCGTCGGCGTAGGTCGATCGGGAGCTACGGTGCTCGGTTTTCGACTCCGAGGGCACCGGGAGAACGAGCGGAGTGAGGCGAACTCACCTAGGGCAACGGTAGGGCTCGATCGAGGGCGGAGGATGGCCGTCGACGGTGAATAGCAGCGGCGATTACCCTGCGTACGGCGGCGCGATCAAACCGAGCACAAAAGAGAGAGAAAAGAGAGGGGAAAGATGTTCCGCACGTACGCGAAGATGATGCGAAGCTCGATGGAGAGCTTGGAGCGGCCAGAGGCACGGAACGGCGGCTCGGCGGCGGAGCAGAGCGGCGGCAAAGGCGGCCGGGGGCGCTGTTGCTATCTAGGGCTAGGCAAAGCGCTGCGAGGACGAGGAGAGACGGCGTGGGGGCGACGCTATTTATAGGAGCAGAGGGGAGAGTCCAGCGCGGACACGACGCGCGGACATCGCGCGACGGTTGCTGACGCTGCGTCGAGCAGAGTCCTGCTCGGGCTCGAGAGGAAGGAGAAGGGCGCTGACTCGCGGGGGCCACACGTCAGAGAGAGAGAGAGAGACTGAGCGGAAGTCAAGGCTCGAGCAGGGGTCGAGCTCGGGGCCGAGTCGAGCTCGAGGCCGTGCAGGCCTGCGGCGTGTTGCTGGGTCGAGGAGGGAGGAGACGGCTGACACGCGGTCCCGTGCTGTCGGCCGCACAAAGGTCTCTGATGTTCTGCTTTAACCCTCTGACATGTATCACATATTGCTACATATTCTGCCACGTCACGTTTCAATCCAACCCACCAATATTTCTCTTTAAGATCTAAGTACATCTTAGTGCTTCCAGGATGTATTGAGTAGGTTGACTCATGAGCTTCTCGCAGAATCGTCTATCGAATAGACTTGATGTCGGGGACACAGATCCTCTTTCCATACCACAATGTACCATTATCATCTAACCGGAAACCGGGTGATCTTCCTTCCTTCATGTTCTCAACTATTAACTGCAGATTCTTATCCTGCAACTGTCCTTCACGAATCTCCTTCTCTAGTGTAGGCTCCACTACCATCTTCATAGCATTAGCAACAATGCTCAAGTTGAGATGCTCAAGTTCAGCACACAACTCTTCAGGCATAGGTATTGTCCGAACTCATTAGCATAACTTTTCTGCTAAGAGCATCGGCCACAACAATGGCTTTACCAGGATGATAGTGAACATCTAAGTCATAATCCTTGATCAGCTCCAACCAACGGCGTTGCCTCAAATTCAAATCTGATTGAGTAAAGATATATTTCAAGCTCTTATGGTCGGTGTAGATGTCACACTTATGACCAATAAGATAGTGTCTCCATATCTTCAATGCATGAACCACAGCTGCTAACTCCAAATCATGAGTCGGATAATTCAACTCATGTTTCCTCAGTTGTCGCGAAGCATACGCAACGACTCTTCCTTCTTGCATAAGCACACAACCCAAACCAAGACGAGAGGCATCACAATAGATAGAGAACTTCTGACTCAAGTCTGGCAAGGTCAACACCGGAGCTGTAGTCAATCTCTTTTTCAATTCTTCAAAGTTAGTCTGACACTTCTCTGACCAAACAAACTTGGCATCCTTCTCAAGCAACGCGGTCATAGGTTTAGCTAGCTTAGAGAATCCTTCAATGAACCTTCTATAATATCCAGCTAAGCCAAGAAAACTGCGAATCTCACTGACATTGGTTTGGGGATTTCTAATTCAGTACATCTTCCACCTTACTAGGATCAACTGATATACCTCCGTTAGACACAACATGGCCAAGAAAAGAAACTTCTTTCAACCAAAACTCACACTTACTTCTTTTAGCATACAACTGGTGCTCTCTAAGCTTCTGCAATACCAATCTCAAGTGTTCAGCATGTTCATCGTCATTCTTGGAGTAGATTAGAATATCATCAATAAATACCACCACAAACTTATCCAGATATTCCATAAAGACCTTGTTCATCAAATACATGAAGTATGCAGGTGCATTGGTAAGACCGAAAGACATCACCATATATTCATACAACCCATACCTCGTAGTGAATGCTGTCTTGGGAACATCTGAAGCACGGATCTTCAACTGATGATAACTAGACCGAAGATCAATCTTGGAGAACACACAAGCACCCTTCAACTGATCAAACAATCATCGATTCAGGGCAAAGGATACTTGTTCTTGATAGTTACCTCATTGAGTGACCGATAATCAACACACATCCTCTGACTGCCATCTTTCTTGTCAACAAAGATAACTGGTGCACCCCAAGGTGAAGAACTGGGACGAATAAAACCTTTATCCGACAACTCTTTAATTTGTTTCTTAAGTTCTTCTAATTCTTTTATTCCCATCTTATATGGTCTTTTAGCTATAGGTGCAGTTCCAGGTAACAACTCAATTACAAACTCAATGTCACGATCGGGAGGCATACCTGGCAAATCTTTCGGGAATACATCTGGAAATTCATCCACAACCCTATCTATTGGGTTGTCACTCTCCTCAAGCTGGTTGACAGCGGCTGTCGGTGGAGGTTGCATAACCACTTCAACATTGATCCTGTTTCCTGTAGGTGTAGACAATTCAACTATCTTCTTATCACACTTGATCACTGCATCTTGCTTTCTCATCCAGTCCAATCCCAAAATAACATCGATTCCAGCGGTCCTCAAAACTGTAAGCTGAGCTTTGAAGTCTACCCCCCTTAGGGTAATAGTAACCGATGGACAATAACAATCGGTTCTCATAACCCCACCCGGTGAATTTACGATTATAGGGTTTTGCATTGCTACTAATGATGTTCCATGCATTCTAACAAAAGCTTGCGATATGAAAGAATGCGATGCTCCAGAATAAAAAAGAACAGTAGCAGGGATGGAGTTGACAAGGAATGTACCCATCATCACTTCTGGTGCTTCCCGAGTTGCTTCTGCAGAGACATGGTTCACGCTCCTATTATGAGAGGGCGGTTGGTACCTTCCTCTCTGGTTGTTGCTGTTCTGACTTGGAGGATTTGGTGAGTTTTGCATCTTGGGGCAGTTATAGGAGAGATGTCCGGGTTCACCACAAGCAAAACACTTGATGGGGGTATTGGGAACATTCGTCTTTGCTGGGGTACTGCTGGATGAGCCTTGATGAGGTCCTGAGTAACCACCCTGTTGCTGGAACGGCGGACGTTGCTGGTTCGGGTTATAGTTCCCAAAGTTAGATGTGCCTTGGTACCTCTGCTGGTAACCTTGCTGAGGATAGTTGAGACGCTGGCAAGTGTTACTCCCAGAAGCTTGTCCTCTAAGTTTCCTCTTCTTGTCCATCTCCCTGCGTTCATTGTCCAGGACGATGGCACGGTTCACCAGGGATTGGAAATTCAGGTATGTATTACCCTTCAACTGCAACCGGAGTTCATAGTAGATCCCCTTTAAGAAGAGACGCTGCTTATCATCATCATCCCTTACTTCATTGGGAGCATAGCGAGCTAGCTGCGAGAACTTGTCATGGTACTCGCTGACTGACATCTGTCCCAACCGAAGGTTCTTGAATTCTTCTTGCTTCAGCTCTATGATTCCCTCTGGAATGTGGCACGCCTTGAAGTCCCGAGAAAACTCTTCCCAGGTGATAGCGGGAGCATTGCCGGGGCGAGCATCTTGATACGTCTCCCACCAAGTCTAAGCTGCACCTTGAAGTTGAGCAGAAGCATACAACACTTTCTCCTGGTCATTGCACTGTGCGATGTTGAGTTGCTTCTCCACCGCACGCAACCAATCATCCGCCTCCAACGGATCACTGGCATGAGAGAAAACAGGAGGGTGTCCTTGCAGAAATTCCCTCCGCTTGTTGACAGGTGGAGCTCCAGCACGTTGGTGAGGTTGGTTCTGCATGAACTGCATCATAGCTTGCATTGTCTACATCATCTGAGCCTGCATCTGTTCTGGGGTCATCGCAGGTGGTGGAGGTAGAGGGTGCTGGCTATTGTTGTTGTTGTTGTCACTGGTATTGGATCCGGAGTTAGTCCTGGTGCGAGGCATCTGTCACATAGAACATAAGAACGATTTTGAAATCTGACATGAGGTGAGTCTGCAACTTTTCTGGATTTTCAGCACAACAGCAGTCTAGAAAAACAGTCATATCTGAAGTTCCCGAACTCAAACAGAGGCAAAGCTTATCTATAACTTTCCTAATTCTGACATTTTCTGATTCTGACATTAACTTACTCATAAACTGCGTTTAAACAGATCTGTCCAGATTACCAAACTGCGCAGAAACATCAACTTGCAGGAACTGTTTCTCTTAACTCCGAACAGATATGAAGGTGCTTCTTGCGGCCAGGAAAGATAAGGAAGTCTACTGTTTTCATTTAAGTTTTCGTGATTTTAGGAAGTTCAGAATTAATTAAGCAAAATTAACAAGACAGGGAGGTCTGAAAAGACAGATTAACGAAAACTGTAACTTTATTTATTATTATCTTTCAAGAAAACCCAACCTAAGCTACGAGTGTTGTGGATAGGCCCACAACCTCAACAATAATTACAAAGAACCAACTCACACATTAGCAAAAGCACAAGCAACTAAACACTTAGAAGAACACTAGCACACACGACTCACGAACTAGCGTATAAACTATAAAGGGATTCCTAGTCCTAACTCTTCTTGATCTTCTTGAAGTTCTTTGGCAGCCCAAACTCTTCACGAAGCTCATCTTGTTGTTGGTAACTGCGCTTAAGCTCCTTGCGCAGCTCCCTTGCTTCTATTAGGAGATGACCATACATGCTCATCATCTCTTGAACGAAGTCGACGAGCTCATTCAGGACGGGGCCACCTTCACCGTTAGGTTCGGCGATTATCCAACCTTGCTCCACATCGAAATGAGGGATGTAACAACGTCGGGTGTTGGCGATCCTTTCTTGAACTTGTTGTGGATGGCCATGTATGCAGAGAACGCGGCATCCTTCATACTTGCTTCTATGGTAGGATGAGCAACACAGCTATGGAAGGTATAATCCACACGTTCAGCTGCTTGCCCACCAGCACTTCCACAGATATAGATCTTCGCCTTCCAGTAGGTGTTGGCGAGGGGATGTTTGAATTCCTTGCAGGTGTACATGGTTGCAATCTCGGGTCCTGGGTGGCATTCTCCCACAAGATCCACCAGCTGGGAGTGAGCATAGTTGCTGTGTGCTCCTCCTCGGATATACTTAGTGCGAATCCACCATGGCTCTTCTGGCAGGTCTTCACCGGCAACATCGGAAGTAGAGGAATTAACATCAGCACTTGGGGCATGGGGGCTTTCTTCCCCATGGTACTCTTCGCCACTGGATATTTCCTGGACTTCCTCCTCTGGTTCTTCCTGAGATTCCACCATTGTCGCTTGTGGTTCAGGAGGGGCAAACTGTTGCGGAGGAACACCCAATTTTAAGAATAAAATTGAATGCGAATAACTCATGTGTGCCCAGAGATCAATCACACACATAAGCCGACAAATCTTTAAATAGTACCATCACTGAGTGCTTATTACATCACGAATAATATTCTTAAACAAAACAACGGAAAATAAAGATAACTCTCGTGACGAAGCTCCACTTCACAGGGAACGCCGACTGGTTGACCACTAGCCTAGTACTCCTCACGGTAGTCTTCAAAGCCATCTGAAGGGGTTGAGAAAGCAAGAGTGAGCACTTAAAGTACTCAGCAAGAGTAACATAGGGTTATGAAGCTCAAAAGGCTGACACTGTCTGAACTGCGGTTGCTTTTAACTTGGTCAAGTTTTACCAACACTTAGCTTTAATTATGCGTACCCAGTTGATAACCACATGATATAAGTATAATAAACATCATTAACAATTAAACAACATGATCATCTACATTGTGAGTTTTCCAGGCCACTCGTGACCATGAGCACGGCTATCATGATAGATTTACACTCTGCAGAGGTTATACACTTTACCCACAAGCCATGTTGCCCTTATGCCCGGGATAGCTAGTCCCATAACACTGCCAAGGTGAGCGGACAGGGAACACTATGAAGTCTTTCAAAAGCTCTTTCTAGCATGTAGCGGACCCTACGGACCCAATGCAAAGAGAAATATGGGACACCCCGATGGTACCACCCGCAGCGGTCCCCACACAAGCTATACCCCATAACCAGCTCGGCAAAGGTGCCTTTCACGAACCACAAGCATGCTAGTCCAAACTTCATACTTAACTAAAGCCAGAGCCATTATAGCACTCGTGGTTGCATTTGAATCCCAGCTTTTGCCGTACAGTGGGGTCCTATTCCATGTTGCTATAAAAGCCAGTTTTATCCATTGTTGCATATATCATTAGTCAAGATTAATCTCAGATCCATTATTGTAAAGCATAGCAGAGCTACCCATATGCATAAAACCCATGGTGACAAGGTACAAGGATAACAAAGCTATGGTATAGATCTAATAGGAATCAAATTAGACACATGCAATAATGACTAGATGAATTAGGGTAAATAGGTAACAAGGATGATCCCATGTTAAACTTGCCTTGATCACCAAGCTCTTGGTGGTCCTGATCTGCTGCAAAGAACTCTTGCTCACCGAAGATCTCACCGGCTGTACTCGATCAACATCACCACGCAATCATCCGAACAATCATACATGAAGCAATAAAGATATGATCAGAACATTACATCATAAATAATAAAGAGGTTGTAAAAAGGTTATAAAACAGATCTCTACTTTACTACGATCACAAAGACGCGAGAATCACGCTAATGGATCTAAAATGAAGAAACTATAGATTAAACAAGATTTTGAAAAGGGCAAGATTAAAGCATTAAAGAATTAATTTACTTTGATTTTCAAAAGTAATTAACATAGATGAAATCTATACTATTGGATAGAGCATAAAATTACGGATCTAACGCAATTGGAACGGATCGACCTACGCCGACGAGCTCGGGCTCGACCGGGAGCTACGGTGCTCGGTTTTCGACTCCGAGGGCACCGGGAGAACGAGCGGAGTGAGGCGAACTCACCTAGGGCAATGGTAGGGCTCGATCGAGGGTGGAGGATGGCCGTCGATGGTGAACAGCGGCGGCGGTTACCCTGTGTACGGCGGCGCGATCAAACCGAGCACAAAAGAGAGAGAAAAGAGAGGGGAAAGATGTTCCGCACGTACGCGAAGATGATGCGAAGCTCGATGGAGAGCTTGGAGCGGCCGGAGGCATGGAACGGCGGCTTGGTGGCGGAGCAGAGCGGCGGCAAAGGCGGCCGGTGGCGCTGCTGCTATCTAGGGCTAGGCAAAGCGCTACGAGGACGAAGAGAGATGGCGCGGGGGGCAGCGCTATTTATAGGAGCAGAGGGGAGAGTCCGACGCGGACACGACGCGCGGACATCACACGGCGGTTGCGGACGCGGCGTCGAGCAGAGTCCTGCTCGGGCTCGAGAGGAAGGAGAAGGGCGCTGACGCATGGGGGCCACACGTCAGAGAGAGAAAGAGAGAGAGACCGAGCGGAAGTCGAGGCTCGAGCAGGGTCGAAGCTCGAGCAGGGGTCGAGCTTGGGGCCGAGTCGAGCTCGAGGCCGTGCAGGCCTGCGGCGTGTTGCTGGGTCGAGGAGGGAGGAGACGGCTGACACGCGGTCCCGTGCTGTCAGGCGCACAAAGGAGAAAGAGGGAGGCGGCAGCGGCTTTGCGGGCCGAGGCGAGCTGGGCCGGCCCATGCGGGGGGGGGGGGGGGAGGAAGTGAGGGAGAGAGGAGCAGGCCGGCTTGGGCCAGCAAGCCGAAAGAGGAGGGGGAAGGAGAAAAGGGTTTCCTTTTTCTTTTAATTTTCAAATTGATTTCTAAAAGGTTTTGAAATTCTTTTCTAGGGTTTTGCAAAATCACCCAACACGAGAAAAATGCAAAGGCATGCTATGCACATACAAGTTGAAACCCTAGCATGAGATATTTAATTTAGTTTTATTTATTTAATTATATGATCACAAAATTATTTGAAATAAATCAAATTAAAGCAAATTCAAATCTAATTTCTATTTTCAATTTTTAGGGTGTTACATTCCACCACCACGCGATCCACCGACATCCATCTATGCATTTAAAAGGAGAAAAAGGTTAAGTTGCTACACCTAGACGGTGACAAGAGTCCTAGTGGAAAGATTTAACCAAAATCTAGGGTCAATAGACGATTGTAGGAGTAAATGCATAGGTGTTGTCACCAGGAGTCTGGCACTGGCGGCCTGTAGGCCGGCACTGGCGGCCTGGTGCAGACAGCACCATGGCATGCTCCATCAATCCTCCATTGAAATTAGGTTTTGATCAAATCTAACTACTGGAGATATATCACCATACATAATGCAACTACTAGCAACCTAAATCCCATCTCAAAAACCATACATTGCATAGATCGACCCAAGTTAGGGTTTCAAGTTATTACCTTTAAAATAGAGGGAAGAGAACGAAGAAGGTCGGGCTTGAATGGAGCTTGACACAGGGGGGAAGATCCTCCACACCTCCTCCAATCGCAGCACCTCCAAAGGGGCAACACGCCGGGGGAAGAGAGGGACCTCTGGGCTCCTTGTGTCTCCTTAGGGTTGAGAGAAGAGAGGAGAGGTGTTGCTGTTGGGGGGATATGACTTGGGATGGTGTTCCCTCGGGTTGGGGAGAGAAAATAAAGCAAAACCCGAGACCTAGGACTTGGGCCCGACAGGCTCGGGTCCCTTAAGTCCCGGCACTGCCGGCCTTAGCCCGACACTACCGGACACCCCGGCACTGCTAGCCTGGGGCCGGCACTGCTGGCCTGGCTAGGTAGTGAGGCACTATGCCACCATTATACTTTAAATTTATGCAATTGTGGACACATACCCCTTGCCATGTGCTGGTCAGTAAGCAAATCAACAATCATACTATGACCAACACACTCAAGTTTCTTTCAAAATTTGTTTTGAAGCACATAATTGAAACTTTTCAAAGTTTTTCCTAAGTCGCTAGGTGGACAAGCAAGTGTGTGCTATAGTTCAAACCACGTTATGAGAATCAAGTATATTCAGCTCACTACACAAAGCACAAAACCTTGTCTCATCGAGAGGCTTGGTGAAGATATCGGTTAGTTGCTTATCGATGCTCACATGGCGAGTTGCGATATCTCCTTTTAATTCGTGGTCTCTCAAGAAGTGATGACGGATGTCTATATGTTTGGTTCTAGAGTGACTAACCGGGTTGTTTGCGAGTTTGATGGCACTCTCGTTATCACACAAGAGAGGTATCTTGGTGAATTGACATCCGAAATCTTTTAAGGTTTGCCCCATCCAAAGTAGTTGAGCACAACAAGCACCGGCTGCAACATACTCGGCCTCGGCGGTGGAAAGGGCTACTCATTTTTTCTTCTTAGAACTCCAAGACACTAGGGACCGTCCAAGGAATTGACACGTCCCGAAGTGCTTTTTCGGTCTACCTTACAACCGGCGTAATCGGAATCCGAATACCCAAGTAGATCGAACTTAGAGACCTTAGGATACCATAAGCCAAGGTTAGGAGTGAAAACTAGATATCTCAAAATTCTCTTGACGGCCATCAAATGACACTCTTTCGGGTTAGCTTGAAATCTAGCACACATGCACACACTAAGCATTATGTCCGGCCTAGATGCACATAAGTAAAGGAGAGAGCCGATTATGGAACGATATACCTTTATGTCCACGGATTTCCCTCCTTCATCAAGATCAAGATGTCCATTAGTTGGCATGAGAGTCTTGATTGGCTTAGCATTGGACATGTTAAACTTTCTCAACATATCATGGGTGTACTTGGTTTGGCATAAGAAAGTCCCTTCCTTGAGTTGCTTGATTTGAAATCCGAGGAAGAACTTTAGCTCACCCATCATAGACATCTCAAATCTCTTAGTCATAATCCTACTAAACTCATCACAAAATGATTGGTTAGTACTACCAAATATTATGTCATCGACATATATTTGGCACACAAAGATATCATTATTGATCTTATGAGTGAAGAGAGTAGGATCTGCTTTGCCTATTTCAAAGCCTTGTTTGAGTAGAAAATCCTTAAGGCATTCATACCATGCTCTTGGTGCTTGCTTAAGCCCATAGAGCGCCTTATGGAGCTTGAAGACATGATGAGGGAACTTGGGATCTTCAAAACCCGGTGGCTGCTCAACATAGACCAACTCTTGGATTGGGCCATTGAGGAATGCACTCTTCACATCCATTTGTTGAAGCTTGAAATCATGATGGGAGGCATAGGCCAAAAGCATTCGAATTGCTTCAAGCCTAGCCACTGGTGCATATGTTTCTTCAAAGTCCAAGCCCTCCACTTGAGTGAATCCTTGAGCCACCAATTTTGCCTTGTTCCTTGTCACCACGCCTTGCTCATCTTGCTTGTTGCGGAAGACCCACTTGGTTCTAATCACATTTGTGTTGGGTCTTTCCACCAATGACCAGACTTTGTTCCTTTCAAAGCTATTTAGCTCTTCTTGCATAGCCATCACCCAATCCGGATCATCTAGAGCTTGATCAACCTTGAGAGGTTCCAAAGAGGAGACAAAAGAGTAAAATTGACAAAAGTTTGCCAAATGTGAACGAGTAGTTAGCCCCCTTCGAAGACTCCCAAGTATATTGTCAACGGGGTGATCCTTTTGAATTGTTGGCCTCCACCTTGGGTGTTCTGTGGCTTCTTGTTGATCAGCTTGGCCATCATTGTACTCATACTCTTCAAAGATAGGTTGTAGGTTTCTTGGAGTTGTTGGTGAAGTGGTTGTTGCCTGTCTGCTTGGTCCGGCAGTGCCGGCCTCTGGTCCGGCAGTGCCGGCAACAGGGGCAGAGCCCTGACCAGGGAGCACTGTTGGGCCTTCTTCTTCAAGTCTAGGGGCAGTAGCTTCATCACCTTGAGGTTCCATAGCTGTGGCTTGGATTTCTTGTGGCCTAATGTCACCAATAGCCATATTCTTGATTGCTTCACATGGTGGTTCCTCATTACCTATAATCACTTGATCAATTTTCTCTACTTGAGAGTCGTTAGATTCATCAAATGTCACATCTATCACGATTTCAATTTTCCCTAAGGTCTTGTTGAATACACGATAGGCATGCTCATTTGATCCATAACCAAGAAGAAAACCTTCATCAACTTTAGGTGCAAACTTAGAGGTTTTGGGTTTCTTGTTAAGTATGAAACACTTGCACCCAAAAACTCTAAAGTAAGACACCTTTGGTTTGTTACCGGTTAGGAGTTCATATGAAGTCTTCTTCAAGATCTTGTGTAGATAGAGCCGGTTGATGGCATGGCAAGCGGTGTTGACAGCTTTGGCCCAAAAGATATCCGAAGTCTTGTACTCATCTAGCATCGTCCTTCCCATGTCAATGAGTGTCCGGTTCTTTATCTCTACTACACCATTTTGTTGAGGGGTGTATCGAACTGAAAACTCATGCTTGATGCCCTCATCATCAAGAAACTCCTCCACTTGAGTGTTCTTGAATTCGGTTCCATTGTCACTACGAACTTTCTTGATTTGGAACCCGAATTCTCTTTGTGTTCTTATAATGAAGGTTTTCACCTTTTCTTGCACTTGTGCCTTATCATACATGAAAAACACCCAAGTGAAACGAGTAAAATCATCAATAATAACTAAACCATGTTTGTTACTGCCAATGCTTATGTATGCCACCGGTCCAAAGAGATCCATGTGAATTAGCTCCAATGGTTGCTTGGTGGAGACAATGCTCTTTGGTGGGTGAGGTGCACCTACTTGCTTTCTGGCTTGGCAAGCATTGCAAATTCTATCCTTTTCAAAATGAACATTGGTTAGTCCAAGAATGTGTTCATCTTTTAGGAGTTTGGCCAAGTTCCTCATCCCAACATGAGCTAGTCGGCGATGCCATAGCCAACCCATGCTATATTTTTCCACTAAACAAGTCTCAAGCTTAGCCTTACTTTTGTTGAAATCAACTAGGTAAAGCTTGCCCTTCAAACGACCCGTAAAGACAATAGAGGAATCCTCCCTCTTGAAGACTTCCACACCCTTATCCGTAAAGAGACAATTGAAGCCAATCTCACACAATTGAGAAACGAACAACAAGCTGTAACTCAACGAATTCACATGTAATACATTTGAGATAGAATGATCAAGAGTAATAGAAACTTTACCAAGACCAATCACTTCCCCTTTGGAGTTGTCACCAAAGATGATGTTCTCACTTGCATTTGAAGTTGAGGAATATGATGAGAACATACTCTTCTCTCCGGTCATATGATTTGTACATCCACTATCAAGCACCCAACTTGATCCACCGGAGGAGTATGCCTACAACACAAGTTTAGTTCCTAGATTTAGGTCCCCAATCAATCTTGGGGCCTTGCATGTTAGTCACAACAATTTTTGGAACCCAAATGTTTATGCTCCTTTTATCATGTTTCTCATCACCCACAAACTCTGCAATGACTTTACCACGGTCATTGCATTTCAACATGTAGCATGAGGACAAGCTTCCTTGGGGTGATCTTTTCTTGGGTTGATATGCAAACTTGTTTTTGGCCACCCAGATTGAGTCCTTGGGTTTCTGAGAAACCTGCTTTTGCTGGGGCATCCTCTTGGCATGGGCTTGGGGCTTAGCTTGATCAGGTGAAGCAATGGTAGCCTTCCCTTTCTTGGGGCGCGACACTGTCGGCCTCTGGTCCAGCAGAGCTGCTGTCTGTGCAGGTTTATATGCACCAATGCTTCCTTCTTCTCAAACTTGACACACTCAATGCCTTTGATCATTTTTCTACCATTGGTTTACCTCCTTGAGTGTGTCTAAGCCCATCTTTGATTGATGGATGCCTTCCATCCTTGTATTGAATCTTCTTTGGCTCAACTTTGTCTTTGTCATTCTTCTTTGAAACTGAGATGACATTGTTGAGCCTTGCTATTTCTTTCTTCATGGCCTCTATGTTGGCAAGGTTAGTGGTATAGGCATTCATATCAACATTATATCATTTTCCACAACTTGACTAGTGGATGGAGAAGAGGCATCATTTGTTTTAGAGAGATGTAAATTGTCCTCCCATAGAAGAGAGTATTGTGCCTCAAGCTCTTGATGCTTTTCAATCAAGCCACAATGCTTTTGCTTGAGGTCACCACACTCCTTCTTAGTGAGAGCATGAGCTTCTTGTTCTTTGGCCAAGGCCTTAGTCAAAGAGCTCACCTCACTTCTTTCTAATTCAAGAGCTTCCTCACTAGCAATGTAAAGATCCTCTTGTTTGATAAGAGTTTTTTCTCTTGATGCTAGCTCAGCTTTGGTTGCCTCTAATTCATCCAATATATTAGCAATGAAGAGTTTTGTCTTAGGATCCATGTTACTAGTTATTTTATTTATCTCTTCATCACTAGAGCTATCACTACTAGAGATGTCTTTTGGGGGAGGAGCTTTGGCTTTGGGTTTTGATTTTACCTTCTCACCCTTTTCCATGAGACAAGTGTGAGGGAAGCCTTCATCATCGGACATGTTGTGGAAGAGCCTTGGTGAAGTTGATGGCTTGTGAATAGCTATTGTGGCCATCTCCTCTTCTTCACTCGAGCTATCGGTTGATTCATCCCAACCATGTCCAATGTGAGCTTCACCCACATTTCTTCTCCCTTTCTTGTAGTCACCCTTGTCTTCTCTCTTGCCTTTGCCAAATTTGTTGTCCTCTTTCTTGTTTGGGCAATCGGCAATGAAGTATTCGGTGCTACTACACCTAAAGCAAGTTCTAGATTTCTTTGGGAACTTCCTCTTCATGAGCTTGTACCCATTGCTCTTTATGCCCTTGTTGAATATTCTCATGAATAGGGCCATGTCATCAATGTTCTCTTCTTGCTCATCTTCACTCCCACCATAACTTGATGTTGAAGCTTCGGGTTGATGCTTGATGATCTTGCTTGCTTGAGCTTTGCTTGAAAATGCTTGCTTGCTGTTTTTGGGGCAGCTAAGGGCTGATTTCTTTGTGCTCTTCTTTGCCTTGAGAGCCACATCCTTGATCTTCATGCCCTCCAACCTTGCTTGCATCTCTCCAAGCTTCTTCCTTTCTTGTGCTTCTTCTCTTTGTAGATCAAAGGTGATAATCCTTCCAAGCACATCACTTGGTGTGAAGTATTCAAACCTCTTCTTATCTCTAATCAATGTTACCATGGTTTCATTTCTGGAGAATAGGCTTCAAGCATGATCTTGACAGCCTTGTGGTCATTGACTTCTTCACCACCAAGTCCTCTTATCTTGCCTACCATAGTCATCAATCTATCAAACATTTCTTGTGTCCCTTCACCTTCATTGATCACGAACCAGTTGAGCTTAGCCATCAACAAATCAATCTTGGACTGCCTCACTTTGCTTACACCTTCATGTGCAAGATGCAAGGTGTCCCATATTTCCTTGGCCACTTCCAATCCCATGACCTTGTTGTACTCATCACCATCCAATACACTTAGCAACACACTAGTTGCTTGTGCATTGAGTTGTATGCACCGGAGCTCGGTAGTGGTGGGGCTTGTGGGATCAACCGGAGGATCACATCCATTGTGCACAATCTCCCAAGCACCGGGGTGAAGACCTACAAGATAAGCTTTCATCAAGTGTTTCCACTTGGCAAAGTTAGTCCATCAAAATGAGGCAATTTGCTCGCGGGAACATGGAATAAAGGTTTATGCTCATGTTTAGAAATGGATGAATAATCAAAGAATATGGCGGAGTATTTCTTGCTGCCATCATCCTTCTTCTTCTTCTTCTCATCCTTCTTTGCAATCTTGGAGGCTTGGTATGATACATCATCATCACCATCGAAGCTACTAGAATCAACCTCTACTTGAGAGGCTTGCTCTTTGCTTTTCTTGAGCTCCTCCTCCTTTGCCTTGAGCTCCTTCTTGAGAGCTCTCACTTCTCTTCTATGAAGCTTCTCGGCAAGCTTCAAGCTCTTGGCTTCATTGAGAGCTTTTTCTTCTCTTTGTAGTCTTTTTCCTTCTTTTCTCAATCTTCTTTCTTCTTTTCTTCTTGCTCTTTCTCCAGCGGACATGAGAGGAGTGGTCAAGTATTCCTCTGAGTCCACACTCCTTGGGGTCGACCACTTTGACCTTGGGGTCAACCACCACAACCTCTTTAGATCTCCTTGTTCTCCCATCGGCGGTCCTCCCCCGTTGGGGCTTCCTTCCCCATTTGGCGCTGATGGACGTTGGTTGGAGGCCAGATGCGTCTATAGGCAGATATCTCACGGCTGCCGTCTATGGCTTCGATTCAATGCCTTACAGCCTCTTGGTTGTCGTCTATCAGATCCCACTCTGAACCTTGCGGTTGTGTGCGGTTTTGAAGTTCGTCGGACTCTGGCTTGGTGGTGGCACTTGTTAGGAAGTTATGTCTGCAGTTGCTTCGGTAGTAGGTTGAGTTGGTAGCTTTTCTTCTTGTTGTTGTGTTGTGTCATTTGTTGTCGTTGTTGTTGTCATCTCTCCCTCTCTTTGTACCCTGTGAGACCTTTCAAAAGGTCACCCATGTATTGGTGCTTTGCACCCTTTCACCCACCGGCTTGCCGGGATCTGTGAAATGAAATCAGGTGGGGATCGGTTTGATCCTCCCCGTAGTTGACCTCAAAAAAAACACCTAGTGTAGGTGTGCATATTTTATCTACTCAAATCTGTTAGATTTTTTTAAGTACATGTCACGTCGTTCTATACAAGTGATTTTCTATGAAATCTGACAAATTTAATAAAAAAAATTATCAACATATAAACATTACTTAATATACATGCGGTATTTTATATAGTATACATGTAATATTTTATGATACATTTTGTAATATTCACATGATACATAAGTGATATTCTACTATGTAATTCTAAAACAAATACCCAAGTGCCAAATATATATGTGATATTCATTTAGTATATAAGTGATGCATTTTATGATGTTTATAATGTATACAAGTGATGTTCTATAAATTCTAATATGTTTAGTAAAAAAAAATATATCGATAATAAATATCAAAAGTCTATAAAAAATTCTACTTATATTTTGATCACTTTTTTTTGTAAATCTTAATTGTAAGGACCTGATTAGCCTAGAGGGGGTGAATAGGTCTGTTTTTTTAAAACTTAACAACTTGTTGTTAGCACAGGCCCGACACTGCCGGCCTTAGGTCCGGCACTGCCGGGGTGGCCGACACTACTGGCCTCTGGGGAGCAGTGCTGGTCACAGAAACAGATCAAAGCACAATTCAAAATGTAAAGCTATAATAGAAATTGTGTTTGAATAGAAACCTTCCTAGAGGTGTAAGGAACCTTTAGTACCACCTGAAGATGGTAGCAACACACCCACAGAGTAGATTGGGACCAAACCCTAGAAATCACCTTGTAAACAATATATATGAAAGTAAAGTAACAACCACACGGTGACACAAGATTTGACCCGTGGTTCAGCTCGCCACAAAGGCTTGCCTACGTCCACGTTGTTGAGGTGTGCCACACAAGGCTCAAGCTCACCACAAAGGCTAGCTCTTTCCTCGGTCTCAAGTCAAGAGAATGAACCCTTGAGATGAGAGAAGTGTATTAGCAAATGATGGATGATACAAACTTCCCTAGGCTGCCACACGAAGGAGGCAAGCTCAAGGGCAACCTCTAGCCGGCTAGGAGCAAAGCTTCAAGAGTAAAGAACTCAAACCGTCGGCCACCACACAAACCAAATGCTTGTAGGAGTGAAAATCCGAAGGAGAAGCTTCTTCTCAAAGCCTGGAGGCTCAATCTCTCAAAAATGATTGGAAATCAATGGAGGAGAATGGATGAGCACCAAAGGAGAAGGGAGAGCAAGAGAGAGACTTCTCTTTCTGTTCTTGCGAAATGTGTAAGTCAGAATGACAGAACTAACCGTTGGGGGTGAGTGAGGGGTGATTAAATACCACCTCACTGTCCACTGGCTGAACAAGTCGCGGCAGTGCTGGCCGGCCTGGGCAGAACAGCAAGGAATAGATCTTCAATAAGTTGGTTGATTTCCCACTATGTCTGTGGAGGTGTGATGTATTTGTAGATATGCATTTGGTTCACTTGTTGGCATGCGTGTTGAATCCCTCTTAATAGTACGGCATACCTAACTTAAATTCAAAGTATAAAAGAATTTAAACCCTTTGAGCTTGTTGCCATACACTTTTGTAATTGGAGGGGTCCGCCAACCTATTCATCAACCTTCTTAAGTTTAACCTGCTTGTCATACTCACGGTCTTATTAATTTCCTAAATATATTGTCATGTCACCGAAACCCACATTAAAGTTTGATTGCACTTTCATTAATAAATTTTATGAACACGGTTGATGAATTTTCTTTTCTTGAGTGAAGCACGGTCTGTCGGTCTTTATTCATTCAATGAAACATAGTTACAAATCTACAGAAAGGTTCCAGAAAACAAACATGTATAAATTTAGAGAGCTTCTAGCTAGAACATGTGCATCAATATTTGAACTCCGGCCTTTGAAGACAACATATACGTACCGTTATAAAGTTTTACTCCCTTCATCCTAAATTGTAACTCATTACAAGAATCTTGGAGAGTCAAAGTTTCTCAAGTTTGATCAAACTTATATAACAATAAAATAATATTTCTGATGTCAAATAAGTATCATTAGATTCGTTATCAATTATATTTTCATAGTATACCTATTTGATGTTATAAATCTTTATAGTTTTGTCTATAATTCTTAGTCAAACTTGAGATGCTTTGATTCTCCAAGATTCTTGGAATGACTTATAATTTGAGATGAAGGGAGTACATTTTAATTTGAGATGAAGGGAGTATATTTTTAGGCAACGGTGCCATACCTGTTCATCCCCTCGCCTTGGATACTTCGAACCGCGTTGGCACAATCACTGGCCGCGGTAGGCTGTCGCGTCGACCACGGACCAGGGACCACCTCTGCGTTATGTTTCCTTCCACTACCAGCGTCGAAGCTCCAAAAACCCTCATCACGCGTCACAGCAACCGATGCCGAATGCCTCGAATTGTTATAGAGACCGCCGCAATCACGTTGACCTTGACCAGCCCAGCCGGCGGTCTCCTCATCCACCGACGAGACCCGCCCACCCTGAGCTCTCTCTGGCGGAGCCTGTTTTTTCTTCAACCGGACTCCCACCATGAGCTCTAGAGACAATTCTCGTGTATCACCAATGATTTTTTTTGAAAGAAAAATACTATTTTCCCCTTCAACTTTTACAAAATTATATTTTTACTCCCTGAAAAACAAAACTAGACAAACCATCTTTCTCAACTTTTTAATCCATGTGTTTTACCTTGTTGGTCCTGTTATAAGTAGTTTTAAAGGCGGCTTTGTTTTTTTTTTCTTTTTACTTATTTTAGCTCAGTCTTTAAAAATCATAGTAAATCAAAGAAAAATCATAAAATAGATAATATAATTTTGTTAGACTCCATTTGAGTAGATCTACACAGTGAACATATAATATGATATGCTTTAGTATAACTTCTTTTGCTATAGATTTAGATCTATTCTTTTCTATAGTTAAATTGAATAATTTAGAACAACAATTTCTATGTTCTAATTATTATGAAATTTTTACGGTGGCCTAGTTATTGTATGCTAGAACTACAATAAAAATTTCATAATTATTGAATTATATATAAGTTAGTTATATATTTATTTAGTGTTTATGCTTGTTAAATTTAAATAAATCAATAACTAATGTATACCTAATCCAATTAGTATGAAATTTTTACTATTGTTTAATAATAAAATAAATAGACCAACATAAAATTTTCATAAAAATTGGACCATGAAATCTACAGTTCTGAATTATTCAAATTAATTACATAAAATAATAAATCTAAATCTATAATTAAAAAAATTGTACTATAATATATCATATTATATGTTTATTGTGTATATCTACTCATGTGGATTTCAATTAAATTTATTTTCCATTTCATTTTTTTTAAAGATTCAATCGAAATAAATAGAAAATAAAAGGACAAAATTGTCTTCAAAACCGCTTATAACCCGGTCAGGGAGGTAAAATGCATGATTTTAATAGTTGAGGGATGTAGTTTACCTGATTTTGGAGTTCAGGAGGAAAAACAGTCTTTGAAAAAGGGAGGAAAAATAAACTTTTTTTCCTTTTTCGAAAAACATTCGAATTTAAAATTTTCGGCCCGAGCAGGACATGAAATAAGCCCGGCCGAAAACACTGGAACCACAGGCCCAGCAAGGTCCAGCCCACGTGACGTCCCTCGCCGCAGTGGCCGGCCGTGGACGACGCCACGACGACCAGAACGGCAGAACCACTCCACCCCCTCGCTCACCTCCGCAACCCGCAGTCCCGCACCAATGGCAACGCCGACGGCCCCATCCCATTTACCCCTCGCCTCCGTCAGCACCTCCACCTCCGTCCCCAACCGATTCTTCCGCACGCCGTGCACGCTCCCGCGCCGCTCTTGTCCCCGCCTGCGGGCGGGCTCCGTCAAGGAGTGGCGGGAGTTCGAGGACGACGCGGGCGCCGTCAAGGAGTGGCGGGAGTTCGAGGACGCCGTCAGGAGGAAGGACCTCCCCCGCGCGCTCCGCTTCCTGCAGTCCGTGGAGCCCGCGGCGTCAGCGCCGGGGACCGCGGCGGTGCAGGTCGCGGTCCCCGTGCCGCCGGGGCGGGACTGGGAGGTGCTCGACGCCTGTATCGACTCCGACGACATGCGCCTCGTCGGCCGGGCATACCAGTTCCTTGTCGACCGCGGGGTCCTCGCCAGCTTCGGCAAGTGCAAGAGCATCGGTGAGTTTGGGAGTTGGGGAACGCAGTTGCGAAATGCCTTTCACAATCTGCACATGGCAGGCACCGAATTAATAAGTTCAGCTTCTTATTTGATGTCTGTGAAATGGGGTTGTAGGATTCGATATGTGGTGATTTGATTGATATAGTCTTTTATACTATGATGATGTCTCACGATTTGAACTTGGCTTGCAGTTTATCAGTTAACGTCTACTGTGTTATATAGGCCCTACTTCCTTTCAGATTGACTGTATATATGTATTCCGTTTTCTACAGTTTTGGAAGGGCCAAGAGAAGTGACGCCTACGGTTTTGAAGGAGATGACCAGTTTGGAAGGTGAGGATTGAGACAGTGTCCCCTCTTTTCCAATGTGATATTCTATACTGTGGATTACCAGTTACTACATATCAGGAAGTTAACGCCCCACTTTTAATCAAACGTGAAAGTTCCACTGCATTCTTTAGCAAAACATACTCATAACAAGCTGATAGAGCCATTTCAAAGGAACTTTAGCTCATCTATAGTGATCTATCACCACTATGGGATAAAGAGATATATTTTTAGGCTCCTTTGGTTTGCAGGATGGGCGTAGGAATTTTGTAGGATAGGAATTTCGTAGGATTTTTTCCTTCCCTGCCCTTTGGTTGATAGGAAAAGCACAGGAACTATTCCAGAGGAATACAATCCTACACTCGATTCCATAGGAAAAATAACATGAGCTTGGACTTCATGGAAAATTTCCTGCGGGGATGGCGTGCTGCTTCCAACACTGACCTGTCCTCCTGCCAAAGGCCTAGTTTCAGCTTTCCTTTTGGGTTGTATTCTGTAGGAATCGACGAGCATGACATCTGGATTCCTTTGGTTTTTCTATTCCTATCTACTTCCTATCCTATGATCCAAAGAGGCCCTTAAATTTATTAATCTGTTCAGCTGAAAAACTTGCGCCAAAGAAATGGGGTCTGTCTGGAAGTTCTCCGTATATTCTCATTGGATTTCTTGGAGGTGTATCCTTTCTACTAACGCAAGGGGTTGATCTACGGCCTAAATTGGGTGCTGTATTGGGATTAGCTGCCACCGATGCAATGTTTCTCGGTGGTACTTGTTTCGCTCAAATCTCATGTTTCTGGCCTCCATATAAACGTCGGATCCTTGTACACGAAGCAGGCCATCTTCTTACCGGTATGGCTTTACTTTTCCCACCTTTTTGCTCTTACATTATTCACTGTCTCCTGTTTTATGAGAGCTGTTTTCTCTTTAACTTCTCCGGCATGCAATTTGTAAATTATCTGACTTCTGAGATTCTACTTCAGTAATGTTCTTACTTCCTTGCCACTTATTTATAGCCTACCTAATGGGTTGCCCGATACGTGGAGTCATTTTGGATCCATTTGTGGCATTGCGAATGGGCATCCAGGGCCAGGTACAACTATTGTTAATTTTGATACAGTGGCTATCTATCTGTTGTGCTTGATTATCTATATTATCCAATGAGGCAGTGTAATTTCTGTCACTTCAAAATTTCACCACACTTTTTGAGGGCTAGGCCTTAGTTTGAATTTTTTGTGCAAGATCTTTTCTGTTCTGCAAGATTTATGATCAATGTTCTGACAACTATACATTATCATTGGTATGGTTGTTTATGCAAACTGCCTTCTCTCTCTCTCTCTGTAGGTTTGATATTAACCTTAAGGTAATTAAGTCATCATGAGATTTGAGGTCACATGATCACAGCTTTTTTTCTTGGCTCACCGTATTACACTTGTAGTAGATTATTAGATTTTCTGGCTTTGCATTGTATACACTTGTAGATGCATTGCATTCCTTTTTTTTCTGGAGGATATAAGGCTCAGCTATCGTGCCATTCCCATTTTGGTTTTATCACCTCATGCCCTTCATATATATACCCCACATGCTATAGAACTCTCATGGGTGCTTCAGTACCTCTGCAGGCAGGGACTCAGTTCTGGGATGCAAAGATGGAAAAAGAACTAGCCGAGGGTCATCTATCAAGTACTACATTTGACAGGTACATAAACTACTTATTTTATCTGAATGTTGACAATTGGAGTTCTTGGACATCATTTGACTTTTCAAAATTTGCAGGTACTGCATGATTCTGTTTGCCGGAATTGCTGCTGAAGCACTTGTTTATGGGGAGGCAGAAGGTGGAGAAAATGACGAGAACTTATTCAGGAGTTTGTGCATTCTACTGAACCCACCGCCTTCTGTTGCACAGGTTCATATTATTTTGCTGTTATCTTTTATGCCTTACTTATTTCTGAATAGACCTCTATGATTCATCAGTGTTTCCCCACTGCTTATCAGATGGCAAACCGAGCTCGTTGGTCAGTCATGCAATCTTATAACCTCCTGAAGTGGCACAAGAAAGCTCATAGAGCTGCAGTCAAAGCACTGGAAGACGGGCATAGTCTCAGCATTGTAATCAGAAGGATAGAAGAAGCCATCGCCTCTGACAGATAATACGACCATTAATCCTTTATATGTGTTCCTGCCAATGAAGCTTCTTTGGCACCTTTCACAAGATGCAGAGAAGGGCTTTCATAGTTTGCACAAAGCTTTCATTTTTGGTGGAAAGGTAAAGCACAAAGGGTTAGTGTCATAGTGTGTTTTGGAATAGGAATGACGCTTTTGAAAGGAAGTTGAGCGATCCTTGAATTGAAAAATTGGAGATCTGAGCATATGATGGACGGACTAAATCTACTGACGCATTGGTTGGAGATTCGAAGGAACTCAAAAGGTTACTGAGTTGTGATTAATATTGGTGCCACAAATATACATATAGGAACTTATGAATTCTTGATGAGTATGTAAACAAGATAGGCATAGTCGACAACATTTTGCCATGGTATCGAAGAGTCGATACTAACAAATATATATACAGGAACTTATGAATTCTTGATGAGTATGTAAACAAGGTAGGCATAGACAACATTTTGTCGAGGTATCGAAGAGTCGACACTCTTCCCTAGTCTTCGTTGGAGCACCCGCACATGGAGGATATCACTCCCTATTAATCCGTGCAATGGCCAAGTGCTCTTTACGGGTTGATTATTTGTCTCTTCGGCATAGTGAATCGCCCACACTGCTCATAAGTCAAGTAGGGTAATCCACAAGCTTCACTGGATGATCACCATACTCCCGATCACTATTGAACCGTTTAGATGATGTCGATCATCAAAAGTAACAAGACCATTACAAGCCTAATGAGATGTGTGGATGCATACTTGCTACTCCCTAAGCACTGATGAGGTCCTTACTTTTGAGATTATCAAAACACAACTCTTCATTAGGCACTTGCTCTCCCTTTACACTCAATGGGTGTGCTCAGCTGATCAAATGAGTAAGATAAGTATGTTGGAGGAATTGGAGAAGTATAAATATCCTCACTCCAAAACATACATGTTGAGATTCAACTCATCATTTTAAATGGTAATTGGACACATCCGTCAAGGCTGGACACGTCCGATCGGTAGCCAATGGCTACATGACACCAAAGTCAACCACTTTGATCGGACCTTGACATGTGTCTGGTCCACACTAACCGGACACGTCCAATCATGATTTTACTTCTCTAGAACCTCTCTGGATGGTGACTGAACTCTATCAAGCGTTCGGTCACTAAAACACCTTTTCTGGAACTTCTTTGCATAACGACCGGACTGTGCCCTTAGACAGACGGTCATGCAGCCCTTCCCTATGCCCATCGGTGCATGACCCCCCTCCCAAGCTCCGACAGGCAAGCGCGGCCCCACCCCCGCCACGACCTTCGGTGGGCGAGTGTGCTAGCTCGCGGCCCCAACCCCAAATTTGGCGGGTGCGACCCTTGATCCACCGAGGCCCCATGGTTGGAGAGCCCCAGCTTTCACTCCTTCCCTCCTAGCCCTAGCGAGTAACAGGAAGAAGACGACGGATGTTTGTTGTATATTACGTGTTGGGTCCACTTGCAAATGAGGGAAGTTTTTTCAAAAGCCACATCTATTTAACAAAACACACTTTCAACTTTTCGACGGTAGATTTTGCAAAAACCGCAGCTCGCAATTACATCCAAAATCCATAGGTCAACCAAACAGAGCCTGGGATTGACTTGTAGAAATAAAGATTAGAGATTACCTGCACGTACGTTGCAACGATAGATAAAACTATCAAACATTTATGAAAACAAGGACGGGATGATACTTATCTATTTATGTTTTTACTCGTTTATAATTTTTAAACTGTGTCTGATTTACAATGACTATAGCATCTACTCATTGCTAAAAATAATATGAAAATGTCCTATTAAGCCCCTACACAAGAGAGAGGTTTCCCACGGGGACGAAACACGAAAGGGGTCAGTGGTGGGCTGACTGGACCAGAAACAGGAAGCCCATGTCCCTGTCTCTCAATTTCCTTCCCGTTTTTCTTCCTGTGGTCGCTCGTGCCTCGTGCCTCGTGGGGTGCGAAAATTCCACGAACGTGAGCCCAATATGGAGCCGGCGACCCCTCCGGCACCCGCCGCCGGTGTCACGGCCACCGTCGACCTCTCCCCAGTGGCAGCCGACCTCGGCCAGGCGCACCTCCTGCCCTGTGGCATCAGGCAGAATGGCGGCGCCCCCGTATCCGACTACTTCAAGCCTAGGGCCACAGGTCCGTGCCCCCCGATTCAAATCTCTGGTATCCTTTTTAGTTTTCCCCGCTCATTTTGTTGAGGAACTGGTGTGGGCCTCTCGACAGGTGTGGAGGTGGATGGGGTTAAGGTGGAAGAGGCCTTCTTCCGCGGGAGGAATCTGCAGGGCGCTACCATAGCTCTCCCGGATGGCTACCGAGGTGACATCACTTTCTTCCTTCTGATTTATTCAAGCCTAGTACAGGATTTGTGAATTTATCATCAGTTTGGGACCTTTGGAGTGGGAAATGTGATTTTTTTCTTCTTCATCGATTTATAGCAATGTGCATTGAATTATGGTCTGAATAGTGAAGCAGTATACATTCAGTGTAACTGTAAAACTCTAAAAAATTCAGTGTAGCTGCAACTACATGTACCTAAATTCGATATTCCCAAACTTGCTTGCATGCCTTTTAGTTTTAGGTGAATGGAGGAATTGTTGTGTCACACTGATAAAACTGA
This sequence comes from Microstegium vimineum, assembly GCA_022036555.1. NCBI lineage: Eukaryota > Viridiplantae > Streptophyta > Magnoliopsida > Poales > Poaceae > Microstegium > Microstegium vimineum. Next base: position 5,625,995 of record CM039122.1, on the reverse strand, counting down.
AGCTTTCTCTGCAAACCTTGATCTTCGCAGTCCTAAAAACCTGACCTTCAAATAACTTGCTCTAATAAGAATCAAATCATGACTCAAATGCATGCTAAAAGGTACAAAAAACCATGAAGTAGGGAAGCCGTGTGCAAAAATCCTGAAGTTTCAGTTTGAGTTTGACTGCAGAAGTGATCATTGAATAGTGGTGTGATCCCTTCTTTTATTTGAAATATGGCCATCGCCCTACTTAGTACAGATGTTAATTTGTGTTGGGATGCTAAGTTTGCATGTACATCTAGATGTTTGGAGATGATAGGTGGTGATTAGTGGTAACAATCTGTCATCCTGGATCTTCAATAGAAACTGAATTCGACAGAAGTCCTGCAGTTTGACCGTGTTTATGATGCTTTTAATATTCTTTATAGGTTATGTGTTGGAGAAGAGACCTGGACAGAATTCAGATGTTGAAGTTAACAATTTTGTATCCCGAGCTGAATTCCAGAACATAACCTACTGGAATCACGATGCCACGCCATCGGCAGAGGATTCCCTCCCAAGGTGCTTTCATTGGTTAACCGTTGCTAATGCGGTGAGTATTGTTTCTTCACCTGATGATCTGTTTTTTGTTCAACAATGCAAATTTGTTTTCACTGTCTCTACTTCCTACGGTTGGCTACATGCAGTAGGCCACAAAAAATTATTAATCACAGAAACAAAGGAAATGTTGTCACATAGACTGACAGACATGATCCAAATTTTTGTACAGATGCACAAACCAGTGACTGCTGAAGACCTGGCTAACATGTCAGCAATGCAGAATCAGGACAACTAGAGTCATTGTATGACGATTATGAATTTAACTGTGACACAGTGAAAAAAGTCTGTACTCGGTGCAATTTTCGATTTGACGAACCATCTCAACAATTGTAACAAGCAGCATATTTGAATGCTTCCACTGGGTAATGTTTAGGATTTAGGGCAAGTTTCTTCAGGAGATCCATGTTCTTCAGTAGCATCTGAGAATGCCTGGGTAATTTAGATTGGGACCTGTATCAGACTATCAGTTATCTCAAATATTGTGAAAGAGTGCCAGTGACCAGTGTTGCCTTCGTTGTGTGTATCATGCTTCGATGTGATTGCAGAAAAAAAATATATCAAAGAATCATATTTCGTTTTTAAAAGAATCTTGAAGAATCACATTTTTTGCGGGCAATGATGTCAAATAAACATGCATCCATGCATTTCACCATAGTTTTAATCAACTTCATCACTACCTGAATACTGGTAATTGGAATTACTCCATAAAATGGAAGCGCCCCTACCACTGACAGATTGAGGCCTTGCTAGAAAATCTCAGTTTGGTAGTTCGTCGATTGTACGGTGTTTAGTTGGGCCTCGCACATGACGCATCAGAGAATCGATCGGCAGGCTAATTTAACGCACGAATACTGAATCTTACAAGCATGATGTGCACTTAATGATCATGCAATCGGCAGGCTAATTTCCCATAGGAATTACTGAATCTTACAAGCATGATGCGCACTTAATGATCATGCGGGCTGAGAGGGAGAGGCAGGGAGGAGACGCCGAGATGCGCGAGGGATTCAAGTTCGGGAAATTTCTTCTATAGTTCTCTAAACCTCCTCCTAATATTTGTTTTTTAGAAAGATGAGAGAAAAAACCCTCTCCAACAACTCCTAATCTAATCTCCTAATATTCTGGGACTTGACAAAAATCCTTCGCTTTCGCGCCGGCGCGGTTGGCTTGGTGTTTTGGCGCGAAGGGAAGTAGATCGCTCGCGCCGCCGGCGTGTGGAGAGGAATTGGCCGCCGTCGTCGTCGACTGGAGGAGGTAAACCATCGATCTATCCTTGTTCGTGCTGGTACAGCTTTGGTTCCGTTCCGTTCTTCTCGTCGTCGTGTATCGGCAATGTTTGTGCCCGGCCGTGCTTGCTTGCTGGCCGGCCTATGATTGTGTGCGGGCAAGACTGCTTGTGCCCGGCCGTGGATTCCCATGGAGGCATGGACAACGTTGCGTTGTGGCTTTGATGGGTAGCGCTGTGGCCGGGCGTTCCATGGCTGGTTGTGGCGACTAGCTGATAATGGGTAGATGCTAGTGCTACTGCTCATGGGTAGATGATAACTGCTGTAAACATAATATTCTTGTTCATGAAATTTTTTATTGATTTATTTGTTTGCATTTGCAGGTTCGTCGTAATGTCCGGTGGAGGACGCTGGTTTGAAAATAGAGATGGAAGAGGTCGAGGTTTTGCTGGTAGAGATAACTCCAACAACGCCAGAGGTTACAAGAGAAGGGGTGATGAAGAGGAAGGTTACAGACGACACAGGGAGGATGATCTGAGGAACAGGTTGATGCATAACCATGATCATAGAGAGGGTAGAGAGTGGTATGGATTGGACCCATCAGTGAAATGCTTCAGGTGTGGAGGTGAAGGTCATCATAGATCTCAATGCACTAATCCTCCTCTATGCTACAACTGCAAGGAAAGGGGGCACATGGCACCTAATTGTCCTTACAAAGAGATGAGGGGTTTGAAGCTGTGTGCTCATGGGATCCTGGACAGCTGTTCTATAGCCTGAATGTCCAATTGAGGAAGAAGCTCTTACTGCAGTAACGACAATCATTGAAGGTTGTCAGCAACAAGGAGCCGGACATCGCCATCAGGCGTTCCAGCCGTGCTAAGCGCACAAGTGTGTTAATCAGTGGGCCCGATTGGGCGTGAGTCCCTGCTGGCCGCAGCTGCGTCTGCGTACACTACTTTGGTTGCTATGTATAAAACCTAGTAGCGTAAAGAGAGACGGCATCAAAACTTTAAACGAATCAATACAATTACTTCCTCGCTCTTACGTGTCTGTTTATCCTTCTTCTATTCGCCATTTCTGCTCTTGCTTCCAATCCGAACCTATCCCTTCTCAGATGCTAACATTTGGTATCTAGATCCAAGTTTTTTCCAATTGCGTGTGGTTCTTCCTTCGATTCACAAACAGCCCTGGTCGAATTTTTCTCGGTGACGAACAGCTTCGGTTGAACGACACCGATAATTCGTAATTCCTGGGTCCGTGAGCGATTCAAGGTCACCGCAATCTGGATCCCCCATCGGCGCCGCCACCACCACCACCTCCTCCCAAACCTCCTATTCACCTCTTCTACACCCGTCGCCCCAAATCCACCACCACGACCATGAATCCCGACACGCAGTTGCTACTGAAGGAGATCCAAAACCTCTCTCGCGACCAGACTACGATCCAGCAACAACTATCTGAGCAGAAGGATCTCCTCGAGCGCCACTTCGTCGAGGCGGACGAATCGCTGGATCGGCGTTTCCAGGAAGCGGACGCTATCGTGGAGCAACGCATCATCGATTCGGAGCTCCGTCAGGACGCGCGCCTCATCGCCATCGAGCGGGTGGCCACCGACTTCACGGAGTGGCGCCAGGAACACGACGTTGTCGACGACCTCCGCCTACGCATCGGGAAGCTCGACAAGTACTGGAGTCGGACACTGTTCGAGTCGGCGGCACCACACATCGAGCCCGCGATCTTCCCCGAACCACCAAGTCACATGGAGCAGTACGTCGCCTCTGCTGCTGCGGGCTATATGGCTGCTCGGCCCGACAGGCACCGCGATGAACAAGACTACCGGGAGAAGGATCATGGGGTTGTCCACACCCTGGTTCCTTCCCCGGTCACGGGTATGAAGGATTTTCCCCCACATCCCCCTAAGCTACATGGTACTGCATATGATTTGTCCATGTCGCGCAATCGGCCACCTGAACACTGCTATAACCCCACTGGGAAATTGCCTAAAATGAATTTCCCCACATTTGACGGCACGGATCTCAAACTCTAGATCACGTGTGCGGAGGACTACTATGAGATGTATTCTGTCGATCCCTCTGTCTGGATTCAGTGCGCCCGCATGCAATTCCTTGGCCCTGCTAAACGCTGGATTCAGTCGGTTACTAACGAATTGAAATCCATGTTCTAGTCCCAATTTTGTCAGGCTCTGCATACTAGGTTTGATCGCGATCAGCACCAATATCTCTTGCGCCAAATGAATTGCATACACCAAACCTCCTCAGTTCAGGATTACGTGGATCGTTTTGCTGAATTAGTTGATCAGCTTAAGGCTTATTCCTCACCCAATAGCCCTTTGCCGCATATCACTAGTTTTGTGGATGGCCTGCATACCGACATACGTGCTGTTATTTTGGTTCAGCGTCCCGATTCGTTGGATAGTATACCTTGTCCTTGTTACAGGAAGAGGCGTCGGAGCCCGTTCGGCGACATGATGCTCGCCCATGGCAGTCCAGGGGGGGCTATCAGGCTCCATTTCGTCAAGATCGACATCACACTGAGTCGACCAACAGTACACCGCCATCGTCCAAGCCGGTGGACAAGAAACTTGCTGATCTGAAAGCATATCGTCGAGCTAAAGGTCTTTGTGATCGGTGCGGTGACAAATGGAGCCGTGAACATCGATGTGCTGCACAAGTCAGGTTGCATGTTCTGGATGAACTCTATAATCTGTTTTCTTCCGAAGATACTGTTGCTGATCCGGCAACGGAGCTGGATTCGGTCGAGCCACCTGTTGAAAATTGCTGCAGTCTCTCCGCTGATTCAGTGATTGGGGTCAAGACACTACAATTTTCAGGGCAGTTTCACGACTCTTCTATCGTCATCTTGTTGGACTCGGGCAGCTCATCTTCTTTTATCAGTGATCATTTGATCTCTCGGTTGCAGTTACGCACTACACAATGTACTGCGGTTTCTGTCAGAGTTGCCAATGGTGATCTCCTCTATTGTTCGGAGGTTCTTCCAGATGCAGTTTGGTCCATCCATCAGTACCGTTTTCAACACAGCCTGAAGGTGCTTCCACAACTGCCTTACGACATCATTCTGGGTATGGACTGGTTAGAGTTGTTTAGTCTTATGAAGGTTGATTGGCAACAACGCTGGTTGGCCATTCCGTACAAGGGCAAAACCGTTGTTCTTCATGATATGGCAGCACTATCAGAGGATCACCCGACGCACTTGCTACTCCATATGCTTCAGGTGTCAAACACTGCTCCTCTGACTGATAGCACTCTGCCGCCTACCATCCGTGACTTGTTGGCGGCGTTTCCTGAGGTTGTTGCCCCTCCGACCGAGCTGCTTCCTAAGCGGGCCTGTGACCACGAGATACCTCTGATTGCGGGAGCTCAACCCGTGTCAGTTCGGCCATACCGATATCCACCCGCCTTAAAAGATGAAATCGAAGCACAAGTTGATGTCATGTTGAAGCAAGGCCTTATTCAACCCAGCGCCTCACCATTCAATTCTCCGGTTCTGATGGTACGGAAGAAAGACGGCACGTGGCGTTTTTGTATTGACTATCGGTATCTCAACTCCCTTAGAGCAACTCCAACAGTTTGGTATTTAGACTTGGCATATCTAATTTTGCCAAAAAAACTAAAAAACTGGTGGCCAACAGTTTGACATTTGGGCTTGGCATTTTTGCCAAAGTTGCAAATAAGAGCCCGCACTTGGCAATTTGGAGACTTTGAAAAGGGGGAGGCAATTTTTTTCCTTCTTTTTTTTCACGACTGAACACTAGGCGGCACCCTTTTTTTCTTCCTTTTTTTCCTTCCTTTTTTTCACGGTGGAACACTAAGCAGCGGGGGGTTTTTTTCTTCCTTTTTTCCGTTTTTGCCAAGTCATTATGGGGAACTGTTGGAGATTGTATATTTTTTGCTTTGGCATATCTATTTCAGAGTTGGCAAATTCCATGTTTTGTCAAACAAAAATTGTTAAACTGTTGGAGTTGCTCTTACTGTGAAGACTGCTTTTCCTATTCCGGTGTTCGAGCAGCTTATGGACGAGTTGTCAGGAGCTCGTTTCTTCACCACCCTGGACCTGCTTTCAGGATACCACCAAATCCGCCTTCGCGAAGGCGAGGAGTACAAAACTGCCTTCTCTACTCATGTGGGCCACTATGAGTTTCGCGTGGTCGCCTTCGGCTTGACAGGAGCACCTGGTACTTTCCAAGGGGCCATGAACACAACCCTGCAGTCCTTATTACACAAATGTGTCATCGTTTTTTTCGATGATACACTGATCTACAGCAACACCCTGGAGGAGCATATGCAGCATCTGCACCTTGTGTTTTCGCTTCTGGCTTAGGACAAGTGGCATCTCAAATTGTTGAAATGCAAATTCAGTCAAACTTCAATTGCTTTATCTCGGCCATGTGATTAGTGAAGCGGGTATTGCTACTGATCCGGCCAAGATTGACGCTGTGACAGCATGGCCTACACCGACCAGCGTCAAGGAGTTGCACAGTTTCTTGGGATTTACGGGGTTTTACCGCAGATTCGTCAAACACTTTGCCGTAGTGGCCAAGCCCCTCACCAATTTACTGAAGAAACATTCCTTGTTTCATTGGACTTCAGAGCATGATAATGCATTCACCCTATTGAAGACTAGTTTATCCTCTGCACCCATCCTTAAGCTACCGGATTTCTCTCGCCAGTTTTGTATCGAAACAGATGCATCACACATAGGCGTTGGGGCTGTTCTCTTGCAGGATTGCCATCCTCTGGCTTTTCTCAGTCGGGCATTGGGGCCGAAAAATCAAGGACTATCAGCCTATGAAAAAGAATACATGACTATTCTCATTGTTGTCGACCATTGGCGATCATATTTGCAGTTGGGTGAATTCCTGATTTATACTGACCAGAAGAGTCTCATCCATTTGTCTGACCAACGCTTGCATACCATTTGGCAGCAGAAGGTTTTCACCAAACTTCTTGGTCTACAGTACCGCATCATCTATAAACCAGGTACTGAAAATCGCATAGCCGATGCTCTTTCCAGACGTGGCCATGTGGACGAGCTCGCTGCCCTCTCAGCTCCTGTTCCACTATGGTTGGATGAGGTCAGAGCTAGCTACACAGATGACACAAAGTCGCAGGATCTGTTGATCAAGCTGGCAGTTTCGCCAAGCTCTGACCAATTTTTCACTCTTCAGCAAGGTTTGCTTTATTACAAGGGCCGCATTTGGGTGGGACCTAACTTATCCTTGCAACAGTTGCTCATTACTGCGTTTCATGCTTCACCGATGGGGGGTCACTCGGGTATCCCTATGACTTATCAGTGCATCAAACGGCTGTTTGCTTGGCCTGGTCTAAAGACGGTGGTTCAAAAATTCGTTCACGAATGCTCCACATGTCAGCAGGCCAAGCCTGATCTGGCCAAGTACCCTGGTCTTCTACAACCTTTACAAGTTCCTTCAATGGCTTGGCAAAGTATATCTATGGATTTCATTGAAGGCTTGCCATCTTCGGGAGGTCGGAACTGTATCTTGGTCGTCGTCGATCGGTTTTCCAAGTACAATCACTTCATTCCTCTTTCCCATCACTTTACTGCTCTCTCGGTCGCCAAGGTTTTCCTCAACACTGTCTACCGACTCCATGGTCTGCCATCATCCATCGTTTCGGACAGGAATCGGATTTTCACTAGTCAGTTTTGGCAGGAACTGTTTCGCTTGGCTGGGGTAGCATTACAGATGTCTTCCACCTACCATCCTCAGTCTGACGGCCAAACGGAAAGAGTGAATCAATGTTTAGAAACATTTCTGCGTTGCTTTGTCAATGCTTCTCCTTCCAAATGGGTGGACTGGATCTATTTGGCCGAATATTGGTACAATACTTCGTGGCACTCGTCCTTGGGTCACTCTCCATTTTTCGTCCTCTATGGGTACCACCCCAGGAACTTCGGTATTACTGACTCCACGGCCTTCCATTCTGTATCTCTCGAGGAGTGGATGAACACCAAGTCCCTCATGACCAGACTCATCCAGCAGCACCTGCATCGTGCTCAAAAGCGTATGAAGCACCAGGCTGACAAGTCCCGATCTGAGCGACAATTCTCTGTTGGGGACTGGGTCTATTTGAAGCTGCAGCCCTATGTTCAGGCATCGCTAGTGTCGCGTGCTAATCAAAAGCTAGCTTTCAAATTCTTTGGCACTTTTCAGGTGTTGAGCCGCATCGGCAATGTCGCATATAAGCTCCAGCTTCCGGACACTTCCAGTATTCATCCTATCTTCCACATTTCCCAACTCAAGACGGCGGATCACTTCGTGTGTCCACTTCCGCAAGCTTTGAACGGCCTTCAGATACCCATGAAAGTTCTCCAGCGCCGTGTGCGTACCTCTGACTCTTCGGTCGTTCCACAAGTGCTCATACAGTGGTCCAATTTGCCTCGCTCGTTGGCAACATGGGAAGACCTGGAGGGCCTCAAGCAGCGGTTTCCACGGGCACCTACTTGGGGACAAGCAACTTCTCTTCGGGAGGAGAATGTCAGCAACAAGGAGTCGGACATCGCCATCAGGCGTTCCAGCCGTGCTAAGCACACAAGTGTGTTAATCAGTGGGCCCGATTGGGCGTGAGTCCCTGCTGGCTGCAGCTGCGTCTGCGTATGCTACTTTGGTTGCTATGTATAAAACCCAGTAGCGTAAAGAGAGACGGCATCAAAACTTTAAACGAATCAATACAATTACTTCCTCGCTCTTGCGTGTCTGTTTATCCTTCTTCTATTCGCCATTTCTGCTCTTGCTTCCAATCTGAACCTATCCCTTCTCGGATGCTAACAAAGGCAAAGGCTTGGTGGCAAAGGTTACCACAGAGCTACAATACCTTATCAACTCTTCTTGGGATTGGCAAGTGAGGAAGGTGGCAGCAAATGAGTACATGTTTGTGGTCTCCTCTGCTAACGAATTAGACATCCTATTCCTAACAAAGGTCAAGGAGTTCAAATGCAAGATCTCTGATATGACTGTCTCAGTGGAGAAATGTGACTTCATGACTGGCTGCTCAGACATGCTCTCTCAGGTGTGGGTTCTGGTGTGTGGCTTCCCATCCTGGGCTAGAAAGGAAAAAACTGTTGAGGAAGTAGCTTACCTGGTTGGAGATTTTATAGAGGTGGATGCAAAATCACTCCCAGGTTTGGGACCCATCAGAGTAAAGGTTTCCTGTAAAGACCCAACATCTATCAAAGGGGCTTCCAAGGTCTATTTCAATGGGAGAGGTTTTTATATTAGTTGGAATCTGGAAAATGAGAAGAATGAGAAAAGGACATTGACTCTTGATAAGAAGAAGGACAGGGAAGATTCTTGGGATGATGATGATCACTTATCAGATAGCTACAACCCTTTTGGGGGCACAAACAATCAACTTGATCCAGTGTGCTCTTCTGGTAGGACTGAGTCAAGTAAACCAGGAGAGAAAAGAGGTGGAACTGAGTCAAGTAAACAAGGGGGAAAAAGAGGTGGTACTCAAAAGGATAGTGAGCAAGGACTCAATCCTAATGACAAAGTAAATGAATTTTCCCCTAAATCTGCATGTGAGAAGACTGTTCTAGCTGTAGAGGTGTTGCCAGTTGACATGGACTGTGATGGTGCAGTTCCTGTCTCTCATGAAAAGGATATGGTTATGGAAGTTTCTGTTATCACTGATAATCACAAGATAGCTGATAGTACTCAGGGTTTAAGTCAAGAGAATGAGGAGCCAAAATTCACTCAAGTTCTGAAGTCAAAGAAACTAAGAACTACCAGGCCTATAGAGGGGGTCAAGACAAAGTCAAGAGTTGCTGGAACTGGGACTCCTATTCTCCTTCGAGCTGAAAGGAGGGCTGCCAGAATGGATGATCAAGGTACATCCACTAACTCTACCCTTTTTCTGTCCTTCAAAATATTAACAATGAAAATCTCAGTATAATTGCTAAAGAATGTGGTTTAAATTTGGGTGAATCTGAGGAACAAAGTAATTCTACTATTGATCTCATCAAAGCTAAAGAGTTAGCTCAAGCTATGCTGGCTGAAGTAGAAAAAAAAGAAAGGTCATGTTCCAGATCCAGTTATTTTAGAAGAGGAGATCCTATCTGATAATGATTACAATGAAGAGCCCCTTCACCTGATACAAGGGTGAATAAAGATGAGGTCGTAGATGATACTCATATAGAGGTGGATAAGGATGATGTACTGAGAGGTGAGAGATTGGAAGAGGTGGGTCGAAAAGGAAAGGGAAAAATAGTTTCATAATGAGTACCCTTTTTTGGAATATAAGAGGGCTGGGAGGGAAAGGAAGGAGAGCTCAATTGAAGCAAATTCTGAATGATCATCAAATCATATGTGTTTGTATCAGTGAAACCATTAAGAAAAAAATCACAATTAGAGAGAGCTAGCTACCCTTGGCGGTAGTCATTCCTTTTCATGGGAATGGGTTCCTGCTAAGGGGCATTCTAAGTTTGCATGTACATCTAGATGTTTGGAGATGATAGGTAGTGATCAGTGGTAACAATCTGTCATTCTGGATCTTCAATAGAAACTGAATTCAACAGAAGTCCTTGAAGGATAATATAATTGGTGGAATATTGGATATATTGCATTGAGCCTCATGGGCTGATTATATAGGGTACATAGGACTAACACCTCTTGTGACTAGACAATATAGTACTATTCCTATTACTCTAACATCCCCCGCAGTCACAGCGGGAGCGTTACAGACGGTGAGACTGGAGAAGAAGCTGACAAGCTAACATCCCCCGCAGTCATAACAGTCGATGCATCGCGTATGCTGTGGTTGGAGAAGAAGCCGATGAGTCCTCATGCAAGGAGGTAGCCCTTTATGCCGATGTCGAGGTAGCCAAGCGTGAGGGCGCAATAGCCGTGGTCGGAGAAGCCGTGCTGAAGATTGCCGAGGTCGACGTAGTTGTGGTCGGGTTGCCGTGTTGATGGAGATGCAGACGTAGGCGCACAAGGGGCGCCATGGTGATGACGGAGATGCGTCGAGGCAGTCGTCGTGGAAGGGGGCGATGCCGAAGTCGACGTAGTCAAGGCCGTTGAAGATGTAGACGAAAGGCGACGATGCAATCGAGGCAGACGGGGTGGGAACGGGAGGGTCGATGCCGAAGTCGATGCAATCAAGCCACCTCTGCGCCGATGCGTTGGCTGAATTTGCCAGACCCAGCAGCACATCGGGGATGAAAGCACGCGTCGGTGTTGCCAATACCGGACGTACAAGGGAGAGGGCCCCAACCACTGTAACGTGGCGTGGTTGTGCTGGACGAAGAAGAAGCAATGCGGTAGATAACACGTCGGCGAGCATGGCTCAGCGAAGACGCGAGGGGTGGCCGGCGAGCAGGGCTCTGCGACAGCGCTGGTAGTGGCAGCTCGATGACGAAGACCCAATCAGCAGGACGAAGACCTTATCCAGACGAACGGCGCATCAAAGATTGCGCAGCACAGACGTCGATGCACAGGGGACGGCGATGTAGATGCAACGGCGAAGCGGACACACGGACGGCGATGCTACAGCCCGATGAGGCGACACAGCAACAAGCATGCAGACTCGTTGCTCGGAGAATATGCATGTACGACTCGGCGCGATGCCGGAGTAGTACGTGCAAGGTCGACGGGCGATAGGCGACTCAATCCCGATCAGTGATCGGGCAAACAAAAAAGATGCAGCAGCAGTGGATGTACCCAACCTCGATCGGACCGTGCGGGGCGCACGACGTGTCGTGGACGCGCAAGGTTGAAGACGTCGATGCAAATGGGGTCGACGTGATGGAGATGGGCAGATCCGCTCGATAACAGCGACAAGCTTGATCTGACTGCCTCCATGACAGCCCATGATCGAATCGTGTTGCTGGCCTGGCCGCCACCACAGCAGCACATGACGGGGCGAGATCCATCTTCCTCCATGCGACGAAGATCAAGAAGGTGTTGACGACGACGAGTCCGGGGACGAGGCGGCGGCGACCCGACGACGAGTCCGAGGACGAGACGGCGGCGGCGGCCCAACGACGAGGCGGCGACGGCGGCCCGACGACGAGGGAAGATCCCGATCTGCTGCGTGACGACGACGATGATGGCAGCCGGATCAATAGGATTGGGCGCCTAAACAAGGGCGCTGCCCCCGGCGGAGATCGATCCCTCCCCGGGGGCGCGCGGCGGAAACGGCGGCGGCTAGGGTTAGGATCTAAACCTAGGCGAAAGATATCATGAAGGATAATATAATTGGTGGAATATTGGATATATTGCATTGGGCCTCATGGGATGATTATATAGGGTACATAGGACTAACACCTCTTGTGACTAGACAATATGGTACTATTCCTATTACTCTACCAGTCCTGCAGTTTGACCGTGTTTATGATGCTTTTAATATTCTTTATAGGTTATGTGTTGGAGAAGAGACCTGGACAGAATTCAGATGTTGAAGTTAACAATTTCGTGTCCCGAGCTGAATTCCAGAACATAACCTACTGGAATCACGATGCCACACCATCAGCAGAAGATTCCCTCCCAAGGTGCTTTCATTTGTTAACCGTTGCCATTGCGGTGAGTATTGTTTCTGAAGGAAAGTATAATCAGGAATAGATTGGATTGATTGATATGAGGCAAGGTACAATTACATATATATACAGGCAAGGATCCAGAATCCTATAAGGATCTAGAGTCCAGAGTCCTATAAGGATCAGGAGTCCTTGCCGTATCCGTATCTATCTAGCCTGCCATATCTATCTAACCTAAACATTCCTGCACCGATTAGGGTCCTGACCAGCCCAAAGGGCGCCTATTCTAACACACCCCGCAGTCCAAACGTCAGCCACTTTGCACGTTTAGACTGGACCAAAACTCCGTGAAGACCGAAGAAGGCAGCCCTTTGGTGAAGATATCTGCATATTGTGAAGTGGTAGGAACATGCTGGACACGGAGATCACCAATGGCAACTCGCTCTCGAACGAAGTGAAGATCAATCTCAATGTGCTTGGTACGCTGATGCTGAATTGGATTGGAGGACATGTAGACTGCGCTGATGTTGTCACAATACACCAGCGTGGCGCGCCGAAGGGGCGTGTGCAGCTCGATGAGAAGCTGTCGCAGCTAGGTGGCTTCTGCAACTCCATTAGCCACTGCACGATACTCAGCTTCAGCACTGGATCTTGATACTATGTTTTGCCGCTTGGATGACCAGGAGACTAAGTTATCACCAAGGAACACCGCATAGCCCGAGGTGGACTTGCGAGTGTCTGGACAACCAGCCCAATCAGCATCGGTGTAAACGACAAGATCCGTAGAGGAAGATGGTCGCAGCAGTAGACCAAGGTGAAGTGTGCCTCGGATATACCGGAGAATCCCCCTTCAGGGCAGCAAGATGAGGCTCTCGAGGGGCGTGCATATGAAGGCACACTTGCTGAACGGCGTACGCAATGTCCGGGCGGGTGAATGTCAGATATTGTAGGGCGCCAGCAAGACTGCGAAAGTCTATGGCATCAGACACTTGGGCCCCGTCAGCTGCAGCAATCTTTGGATTGGTGTCAACTAGAGTAGAGCAAGGCTTGCATTCTGCCATACCAGCGCGATCCAGAATATCCAACATGTACTGTCGCTGGGAGAGGAGTAAACCAGCACTGCTTCGCTAAACCTGCATACCGAGGAAGTGATGCAATTCTCCCAGATCTTTCATGGCAAACTCTCGCTGCAGGGCTGAGATGATCCACCAAAGAAGATCAGAAGAGGAAGCTGTGAGGACAATGTCATCCACATAGAGCAACAAGTAAGTTGTGTCGGAGCCGCGATGGTAAATGAAGAGTGATGTATCTGACTTAGCTTCAACAAAACTGATGGACAGAAGGTAGGTAGCCATTCGACTGTACCAAGCACGTGGGGCCTGCTTGAGGCCGTAGAGGGACTTCTTGAGCACGCAGACATACGCAGGATGAGTAGGATCCTCAAACCCGGAGGGCTGCTGGCAATACACTGTCTCATTCAGAGTCCCATGGAGAAAGGCATTCTTAACGTCGAGCTGGTGGATGGGCCAGTTGCGTGAAAGAGCCAGCGAGAGCACTGTGCGGACAGTAGCAGGCTTCACCACCGGACTGAAAGTCTCATCAAAATCCACACCGGGACGTTGAGTGAAACCACGGAGTACCCAGCGGGCCTTGTACCTCTCAAGGGAACCATCAGAATTGAACTTATGCCGGAAGATCCACTTGCCAGTGACAACATTGGCCCGAGGGGGGCGAGGTACGAGAGCCCAGGTGTCATTCTGCAGAAGGGCACGATGTTCTTCTTCCATAGCCGCTCGCCAATTGGGGTCGGCAAGAGCACTGTGGAAAGTCTTCAGCACTGGAGAGAGCGAGACAGTGTGATAAGTGGCCGGCATCCGAAAACCACTCTTCGCCCGCGAGCCCATAGCATGCTGGTTGCTCACGGGGCGAACAGGAACGGCACCCTTAGGCAAGGCAGCAGTAGTACTTGGCGATGCGGGCACAGGTGGAGGTCGAGGCTGGCGGCTGTAGTGGTGCTCGAAGAGGCGCTCGGGGCGAAGAGGCGGAAATCCGGGCGGAGGCCCGCGGGGCGCCTGTGGTGGCGCTGAACCCGTCGACGACGTAGGTGACGACGCGCCAGCCCAAAGGGCTGGCGGGACGTAGAGAGGCCCCGTCGCGGATGTCGCGCGTGGCGCGGAAGGAGGCCCTGGTGACCGGAGCGCCGGTGGGATGTAGAGCGTCGGCACCGGGAAGTCATCAGCAGCCTCGGGCGCCCCAGGCACAGTCACAGAGTGACCGGCAGGGGCGCTGGTGTCGCCAGAAGGTGCCCCAGGGTCGGCCACACGAGGACCGGCAGGGACAGCAGGAGCGTCAGAGGTGCTGTGAGACGTGCCTGCAGGAAACAAAGCGGGCGAGGGTCCAATAGGAGCTGGCACCACATCATCAGTAAAATCAAGAAACTCGAGGTCGGCCGGGGTGCTAGGACCATGACGTTCAGCAAAGGGAAAGGCCGTTTCATCAAAGATGACGTGCCTGGAGATGATAACTCTATTGCTGGAAAGGTCAAGGCAGCGGTATCCTTTATGGTGGGAGGAGTAGCCTAAAAAGACACAGAGAGCAGACCTGGGAGCGAGTTTGTGAGGTGTGGTGGCAGATATGTTTGGATAACATTTGCAACCAAAAACCCGAAGATGATCATACGTAGGCAGCTTTGCAAATAATGCAAAGTGGGGTGTAGAGAGCTGGAGAGTTTTGGTAGGCAATATGTTAAGGAGGACAGTGGCTGTGGAGAGGGCCTCCACCCAATAGGAGGGAGGCATAGATGCCTGAAAGAGCAGTGAGCGAATGACATTATTGATGGTGCGAATAATGCGTTCAGCTTTACCGTTCTGAGACGAGGTGTAGGGGCAGGACATGCGAAGATGGATGCCCTGAGCGAGGAAGAAGTGGCGAGTACTCGAGTTGTCGAACTCTTTCCCATTGTCGCACTGGACCGACTTGACACGTGTGTCAAATTGAGTGGAGACATGGGCGATGAACTGAACCAGCATGTTGAAAGTGACAGATTTGAGGCGCAAAGGAAATGTCCACAAGTAATGAGTGCAGTCGTCCAGTATAACCAAGTAATATTTATAACCAGAGACACTGACAACCGGGGAGGTCCACAGATCACAGTGAATGAGATCAAACTTGCTAGACGCACGAGAGGTGGACGGATAAAAGGGCAAACAAACATGACGCCCTAACTGACAAGCATGACACAAATCTGAACAATCACTAATATGGCACGAAGTGCTGGACGCAAGTTTGGACAACGCCTCATGACCAGGGTGGCCAAGTCGCCGGTGCCACAGCGGGGAAGAAGCCTGAGCGACAAGGGAGTGAGCTGGAGGTAGGCGCAGAGGGTACAGCGGCCCGGAGCTATTGCACCTGACGATCTCGGTCCGGGAGGGAAGAGCTTTCACAGAACAACCAGCAGGGTCAAACTCCACAGAACAATTATTGTCGATAGTAAATTGGCGGACAGAGATGAGATTCTTAATAAGTTGTGGTGACACAAGAACATTATTAAGACGCAAAGAAGGAGACAACTCTGTAAAACCAGTAGCAGTGACAGGCATGACGGAACCATTACCTACGACAATAGATGAAGGAGTAGGATACCGCGAAGGAAGAATATGTGAAAGAGAGGAGGACTGGGATGTCATGTGGGAGGTAGCACCTGAGTCGAAATACCAGTCGTCGGACGAAGGTGGAGTCAGGGACGTGGTGCTGAAGGCGGAGGCAAGCGCCGTCGGATCCCAGGAGGGAAGGCCAACCACGGGGTTGTAGTACCCGGGGGCAACCCAGTGTGCAGCACCGTCAGGGGCAGCAGCCTGGCTGTGGGTGACGAAGGCCTGCTGCTGCTGCTGTGCGAGGAGCGCCTGCTGTTGCTACGCCTGGAGGTGAGGGGGCACCGGGATCGGTGCTAACGGAGGGCGGGGGCCTCCTGGCCACATCTGGATCGAGCCCATCCAGGGGTTGTAGTAGCTGGGCCAGGAGCGACCACCACCGGGGGCAGGCTGCTGCTGTTGCTGCGCGCTGGTGGACTGCTGCAGCAGAGCCACAGCTTCATGATGAAGCATGGCGGCACGGAGATCGACGGCGGGTGTAGGGGCACTGCCAGGGGGGACCAGAGGGCCCCGTGGGTGGGCTAGCGGCTGCAGCGGCAGCGCGGGCCTGAGCCGTGCGAGCCAGTGCGGGCAGCGGAAGGAACGCGCGGCAAGGGGAGCCGACGCGCGGGTTAGGGCAGCGGAAGAGAGAGAAAAAAATTGACCTAGGCACTGATTACCATGAAGGAAAGTATAATCAGGAATAGATTGGATTGATTGATATGAGGCAAGGTACAATTACATATATATACAGGCAAGGATCCAGAATCCTATAAGGATCAAGAGTCCAGAGTCCTATAAGGATCAGGAGTCCTTGCCGTATCCGTATCTATCTGGCCTGCCATATCTATCTAACCCAAACAGTCCTGCGCCGATTAGGGTCCTGACCAGCCCAAAGGGCGCCTATTCTAACAGTTTCTTCACCTGATGATCTGTTTTTTTTGTTCAATTATGCAAATTTGTTTTCACTGTCTCTACTTCCTACGGTTGGCTACATGCAGTAGGCCACAAAAAATTATTAATCACTGAAACAAAGGAGATGTTGTCACATAGACTGACAGACATGATCCTAATTTTTGTACAGATGCACAAACCAGTGACTGTTGAAGACCTGGCTAACATGTCAGCAATGCAGAATCAGGACAACTAGAGTCATTGTATGACGATTATGCATTTAACTGTGGCAGAGTGGAAAAAATCTGTACTCGGTGTAGTTTTTTATTTGACGAACCATCTTGACAAGATATTTTCTTGTAACAAGGAGCATATTTGAATGCATCCACGGTAATGCTTAGGCTATAGGGTAAGTTTCTTCAGGAGACCTGTGTTCTAGTAAAATCTGTACTCAGGTAGATTGGGACCTGTATCAGACTATCAGTTATCTCAAATATTGTGAATGACTGCCAGTGACCCAGTGTTGCCTTCGTTGTGTTTATCATGCTTCGATGTGATTGCACAAAAGAGAGAGAGAGAGAGAGAGAGAGAGAGAGAGAGAGAGAGAGAGAGAGAGATGTTTCGTTTTTAAAAGGATCTTGAAAAATGTCATTTGTTGCAGGCAATGATGTCAAATAAACACATGCATTTGACCATAGTTTTAATCAACTCCATCACTACCTGAGTAGTGAGTAGCACTGGTAACTGTAATTACTCCGTACAATGGAAGCGCCTCTACCACTGACAGATTCAGGTCTTACTAGAAAACCTCAGCTTGTTAGTTCGTCGAACGTACGGTCTTTAGTTGGGCCTCACAAATGAATCCTGTGGGACGCATCAGAGAATCGATCGGCAGGCTAATTTAGCATACGAATACTGAATCTTACAAGCATGATGTGCACTTTATGATCATGCAATCGGCAAGCTAATTTCCCATAGGAATTACTGAATCTTACAAGCATGATGCGCACTTAATGATCATGCGTGGTGCAAGTCAAGGCTATTGCAAAACAGTGGACGTTTTAACAGGAGATACATATTTGAATGGGGCTGCTCAGTATGAGTACAAGGCTCTAGTAGAACTAGGAGAAAGAAGAAGCCAAAACAAACCTCTCAACACTCTACTTAGGCCCTCAGTTTCTAACCAAAAGAGTGGCAATTGGAATTGCACATGGTCGCTCATTCTTTTCATTGTAAGCTATCAAAGAAGCCAGGCCCAGCTTTTGCCTTCAGCTCATGACCAGCATCTTTGCCCATCTCAACCATGTCGTCGAAAGAGTACAGTCCAGTTCTTGCTATCTCATACACTGTAACAAAAGTAACGTATTGTCAGTAACTATGAATGCAGTAGTTTTCTTTTGGTTCTTTTAATTGATACTGAATATACCTTTAGATCCATTTGGCGAAGCCAATAGACCACGGAATGAGCAATTCCCATCCTTATCACGATGAGCATAGGCCGCAATTGGAGTTCGGCAGTTACCATCAAGAACTGCCAAGAATTCTCTTTCACATGAAACAGCTGATCTGGTATCTTCATGGTTCAATGAGGACAGGTACTCCATCTGCAAAGGGGTAAAGAATGGGAGCTCTCACCCTCTCACAACCTCACATCTTTGGATATATAAAAGTGTTAAAAAAACCATGAACCCAGGCAAGTTTAGCGTGCTCTGCAGAGCTGCATAGGACAATCATGTGCATTGCAGAGTAGAACAGAAATGTTCACTCAGAAATAAGAATATTTTACAGTGCTTAAGTCGTAGTTTTGAATATTATTAAACGCTTTCAGAAAACCCAATACATGAAATTTAGTCAGAATCAGCAATAAATAAAATGAAGATTGCACTAGGGATATAAAAATGTGAAGACTGGCATGACAAAGGAATCAGATTTAAAATCATCATTATGGTTCTTATTCAGGAACAGAGAATGGGCACTGGAACTTGTGACTTAATAAAAGGAGCATGGCAGCACCAGCATGCAAAGTTCAATAGACAAAAGATAGCAAAGCTGGTGACCTGCGGTCATATTTTAATGCGGAATTATGCACCAGCATTTTTTTTTTTCATCTACCAGCGCACTACAACACTGGACAACATACCATTTTGTCGTCATTGCTTCGGCAAGCTATTCCAATGGCACCTTGGGCAACTGCTGGAAGCATTTCTTCCATGGATAATATAGATGTCACATTTTCCACAATATTTAGCCGCTTTAGTCCAGCCAGTGCCAACAGTGTAGCATGGACACCTCCATTCTTGAGTTTCGTTAACCGTGTCTGAACATTTCCTCTTAAGTTAACAACCTGAAAGCCACTCAATACTGTTAAGCCTTATCGAACAATTAAGATAAGTAAAACACACTTCTAGATAACTAGCTATAAAATTGTGAAGAGAGTCTACAACTGTACAGAATCCTCTTTGTAACAAAAACAAAAATAATTGCAACAGTGCATTCAGGCTAGACAACTTTTCACACATATGGCACTGAAAACAATTGCTTTACAATCACACAATTTGTTTATAAAAGAGCTGAGAATCACAACTGTCAGAATAAATAATTTATGTATGATGCTTCAGACTTCAGAGGAAAAAACTCCTGTAGCTTGATCTTTATATATACAAGAAAAAAAAACACCAGATAGAGCGATGAACGAAACCGCCGTGCTTACCTTGAGTGATGGATATCTGTAGAGAATCTGAGATTGTCTCCTCAGGGAAGCACTACCGACGACACAACCAAAAGGAAGCTCCGCGAGTGAATTTGCAGTCAGACATATAAATGCATCTCTAGCATCTTCTCGCGGGAGGTTACATGGAAATGTTGTTCCTTCAGGTAGATATGTTGGGACATCTTTCATAGAGTGAACAGCAATATCAATCCTTCCCTGCAAGAGTGCGTCGTCTATCTCCTTGGTGAATAAACCCTTGCCTCCAATATCTGCAAGAGGTTTGTCCAAGATCATGTCTCCTGTGGTCTTTATAGTGATGATCTCAACAGCCCCCTCCTCAGCTAACTCAGAGTGTGCAGCTTTCAGTCTCTCTTGAGTTTCGTGTGCTTGTGCACGAGCAAGATCACTGTCCTAAATAGCCAATGACGAGAATTACAAATTTGCATGCTCAACAAAAGAAAAAGGGAGACAAGCAACAAACAACACTTTGCATCGAAGTGAAAACTTTGCTTTGATGGTAAAACATGATTTGTTTCTTGAGTATCTAATCAACAAAAGGAAAATGTCTAAAGAGAATAGAATTTCCACAAGATCAAAGGAGAAGTCGTAATTCAGTAAGCCAAAAACAAAGACTAAATTTCGAGAAAAAAAAAAAAAAAACAAAGACTAAAGCCCTTGTAAACACCGACACGAACCACTAGATAGTGTGAGAATAACACAAGAACAGTACAGCATCTAGTGTTGACCCCCAAAATAGTTTGTGTAGGATTTAAATGTACAAATTAACCGATTACTAAGAGATCATCATAGGCATCATT